>CAJVGK010000018.1:3467714-3942679 GCA_910950805.1 Acrocephalus scirpaceus scirpaceus | reverse complement strand
TGCCCTCTCCCACCAACACCTCCTTCTCCTGCTGCTCAGGCTCATGCCTCCTTGTACTCTCCTGTGCCACCTTCACCTCCTTCCCCAGAAAATGACCAGGATTTACCAGTGACACAGAGACAAAGGGGGGGTGCAAAGGAGGTTGCACAGGGAACAGACAGTAGTGAAAGTGAGGACGATAAACCAGTATCTCATCGTACTCGGTCAAGGTTAGCCCCAGCTTGGCCTCAGCTGAAACCTCAGCCAAGAAAGGGTGCATTAAAAGCTGGCAAACAAAAGAAAAGTTTAATTGCCCCTCTAAGACAGGGTGTGGGAGTGGAAGGACCGGTTTTTGTTAAGGTGCCTTTTCCCCTGGAGATTTAGTCATCTGGAAAAATAGTGCTGGGAGCTACAGAGATGACCCTGGCAGAGTTGCCAGAATTTTTAAAATGATTGTTAAAACACAAAATCCGGACTGGGATGACATTCAAGTAATATTAGACACATTAATGGACTCTACTGAGAAAGACATGGTCATCAGAGCAGCCAGGGAAAGGGCAAAAGAAGATATAAGAAATGGAATTGTCACGGGAAATCTAGACTATAATTTCCCAAGCGATTATCCTGGATGGGACCCTAATGATGCATCTGGAATAGATATGATAAGGTTAAAGCAATATCAAGAATGGATACAAATTGGGGTCCAAACTGCTATACCTAAAACTATGAATTGGTCAAAACTGTATGAAATTAGACAGGAGAATTAGGAATCTCCAACTACCTTTTTAGAAAGATTAAAAGAAGCAGCCAGGAAGTACACTGATTTACAACTAGACACAGAACGGGCAAAAATCCAACTTGCATTAATATTTCTTGGTCAGTCACAAGATGACATTAGGAGGAAATTACAGAAGTTGGAAGGGAGTGACTTGAGAAACTTAGATAAACTTCTAGAGGTGGCCTGGAAAGTGTATAATAATCGCGAAAAAAAGCAAAATAAACAGCAGAACCGAAATCTTCTGGCGATGATACAGGGGAAAGCACGGGGAGGGGGTGGCAGAGGCAATCGTGGTAGAAGTAAACCTATGGGACAGGGCGGCGGTAAAAGTAATGGAGTTGGCAGAGGCCGAGGTGGGCCAATTATGAAATTGGCTCTTGACCAATGCTCTTACTGTCATTTATTTGGCCATTGGAAGAGGGAGTGTCCAAACCGGTTTTACCAGAATGATCAGCTCCCACAGGATGAGGTTGCCAAGGTGATGGTGCTATATGAAAGGGAAGGGGAAGAAGAGGAAACCACAGAGCCGTTAGTTACACTGCTCTTGGGAGATAAAGAAATAAATTTTCTGATTGATATGGGTGCTACCCACTCGGTCTTGAACAATTCAGCTCTGAATAAATTGGAAGGGCTACAGACTAGAAGAGGACCTTAGGGCAATAAATGAAATAACCAAGGATATTCATCCAGTAGTTGCAAATCCATACACATTGTTAACATCCGTGAAAGAAATTTATAAATGGTTTTCTGTGATTGACCTTAAAGATGCATTTTTCTGTATACCTCTCATGACCAAAGTAGGAACTCTTTTCCTTTGAATGGGAACACCCACAAAACGGGAGAAAAACCCAACTCACCTGGACACGCTACCCCAGGGTTTTAAGAACTCCCCCACTCTATTTGGAAACCAACTAGCAAGAGAGCTGGAGATCTGGACCAGACAAGGGCAAGTACCAAGAAACCAATACCTTTTGTTGCAATATGTTGATGACATACTGATAGCGACAGAAGAAAAGGCAACCTGCATAAAGGTAACAATTGAGATCTTAAACTCACTGGGTATGGGAGGATACAAAGTATCCAGAGAAAAGGCACAAATTGCCCGAGAGACTGTGATTTACCTGGGATGTGAAATTTCACAGGGACAGAGAAAACTGGGTACTAATCGTATCCAAGCTATTTGTGCTATTCCAGAGCCCCAGAATCTGCACGAGCTGCGGGTCTTCCTCGGGATGGCAGGATGGTGTCGCCTATGGATCATGGACTATGGACTAATTGCCAAACCCTTGTATGAAGCACAGAAGACGCAGCCGTTCACCTGGGGCAAGCCACAGAAAGAGGCCTTCCGAAAACTGAAGGAAGCACTAACAACTGCTCCGGCTTTAGGGTTACCTGATCTTTCCAAAGACTTTCAGCTGTTTGTGCATGAAAGGCAACGCCTGGCACTGGGAGTCCTGACCCAACGTTTGGGAAGCTGGAAAAGGCCGGTGGGCTACTTTTCCAAACAACTGGACAATGTAAGTGCCGGATGGCCTTCATGCCTGCGAGCAGTAGCAGCCACTGTGCTGCTGATACAAGAAGCCAGAAAGCTCACGATGGGAAGACACATAGATGTCTTTGTGACACACATGGTAACCACTGTGTTAGAGCAAAAGGGGGGCTATTGGCTGTCTCCCAGCAGGATGATGAAGTTTCAGGCAATACTGAAGGAGCAGGATGATGTAACATTAAAGACAACTAACCTTTTGAATCCAGCCTTGTTCCTAGGTACCACAACCGAAGAAGGCCCTTTAGAGCATGACTGCGTGGAAGTAATAGAATACACCTATGCTGCAAGAGAAGACCTGAAGGATGTACCATTAGAACCACCAGACTGGGAGTGTTCACAGATGGAGCAGCTTCATGGAGAATGGGACAGATACGCTGGATATGCGGTAACAACAACCAGTACAGTAGTGGAGGCAAAAGCATTACCACCAAATACATCTGCCCAGAAAGCAGAACTGGTTGCCTTGACCAGAGCTCTAGAATTGAGTGAAGGGAAAAAGGTAAATATATGGACTGATTCAAAATATGCCTTTGGGGTAGTACATGTGCATGGGGCCCTGTGGAAAGAAAGAGGAATGCTGTCTTCTCAGGGCACTCACATTAAACATCAAGATACAATCCTGCAATTAATAAAAGCAGTACAAAAACCTGAACAGGTAGCAATTATACACTGCAAAGCACACCAGTCAGGAAGCTCCAAAATTTGTGAGGGAAATCGAAAAGCAGATTGGACAGCACGACAAGCTGCTCGAGAGGTGCAAACAGCAATGGCATTAATACCTATGAAATTTAATGTGTCTCAGTTCAATTTGCCTCCAGAGCTGAAATATACACCAGAAGATGAGAAACTGCCACACCTGCTGAATGCACGGAAGAACTCGGAAGGGTGGTATGTAACCATACAAGGGCAAATAGTGATACCTCCCTTAATAATGAGGGAGATCCTACAAACTAAGCATAATGAATCCCATTGGGGAGCAGAGGCACTGGTGAAGTTATTAAGACAGAATGTGGTCTCAATATGGATGTTAACAATGGCTAAATCTATAATGGCAAAATGGGAGATTTGCTTGAAAAACAATCCAGTTGCTAGACGACAGACACAGCTAGGAAGGATTCGGGTGGGCACAGAACCAGGAGACTACTGGCAAATTGATTTTGTAGAGCTACCCCGGACTCGAGGGTACAAATATCTCTTAGTAGGGGTTGACACATTTTCTGGATGTTCAGAAGCCCTTCCCTGTCACACAAATCAAGCAAAAGAAACAGTTAAATGGTTACTACAGGAAATCATTCCCAGGTTTGGGGTACCTATAGGAATCTCATCAGATAGGGGCCCACATTTTGTAGCCACAGTGGTAAAAGAAGTAAGTAGGTTGCTGGGTATCTCTTGGGACCTTCACACACCTTGGAGGCCCCAGTTGAGTGGACAGGTAGAGAGAATGAATCAAACTTTGAAAAGGCAGATCAGCAAGATATGCCAGGAAGCTAAAATACAGTGGCCACAACCTGTACCAATAGCTTTACTGAAAATTAGGATAAAGCCAAGGAGTGGGATGTCAGTCAGTCCTTATGAGATATTGTATGGAAAACCATATGAATCTCCTGAGCTGAATCCAAACATACATGTTACGGGCAAAGCAGAGGTCTATAATTATGTCTTGTTTCTTGGGAGAACTCTAGCACAGCTTTGGAGCACCCTCGTGTGGACCGCTGACCCTCGAGAATCCAGGTCATGATATATGCCCAGGGGACACTGTGTACATCAAAACCTGGAATGAGGAACCGTTGAAAGAAAGGTGGAATGGACCCTATCAGGTACTGCTGACCACTTTCACCGCAGTCAAGGTGACTGGAGTGGACCCCTGGATCCATTACACCCGCGTGAAAAAGGTTCACCCTGGACTGGGCGCAGTGTGGGCTGCAGAACCCGTGGGACCTACCAAGCTGAGGATAAGGCGCCTCTAACTGTCCAAAACACTACTTAGACAAAAGCAACATCATCATTACCACAACAGAACTGGATCCTGACGCCATAAGACGAGAACATTGGAGATGGCAGCGTATAGCTACCTTATTAGTAAAAAGATGTTGCAGAACTCTCAGGCATTAATTTTCATCTTCTATCACCAGCAGAAATAATAGAATTATTGATTGGGTTTACAGAAAACATAGAAATAGTAAATAGACATTAGCTTACCAAGTTAGAGATTGTTCTAGATGTAGAGGGTGTGAGTGGTGGGGAAAGATTATTTGTGGTCTTTGTAAACAAAGGTGGTGGGTGAATAGAAGGACCATTTATTGGAGAGGTTGTTGCCAGGAGTGTTGGGAGAACACAAGACCAGGGAACCCATTAGAGGATTTGAGGAACTGGGGATTTGGAGATATGATAAGTGCTTTAGGAATAGAAACACTTTTGAGAGTCGAGAAAATTTAGATAGAGCAGAAGCAATGTGGGGAATTTCAGTAGGATTGAAACAATTGAAGTGTATGAAAGAGACACGACTAGTGAAACAAAAGTGTGGTAAAAAGGTGCCTATTCCTGTAGCAATACAAGTAGCAGAAAATGATTGGAATCAGAGCTTTAAGAATTGGGGTCGTAATCATGTTTCTCTCAATGTTGTTAATGGGGATTGACGTTGCTTTGAGATATGGAATGCAAAAGGATCAATTAGCCACTCTTCATTTTAGAATGAAGAAGGGAGTTGAAAAAGAAATGCAAATGATCAACATATCCAACCCAAATCAGGCTGAAAACTTAATGATTGGATTAGTCAAAGACTTTGCCAGAATGCAAAACACCAGCAGAATAACTGCCTGTTTGCCAATACCAAAGGCGGCAGGAGACCCATTAAGCTGGGGAATTATAACATCAAAATTACTGGATATCAAAGAGAACAAAACAGTTACATGTTACCAGGTGCCAGAGCAAAAGACTGTAGAAAAGGAATTTTGGAAAGCTGCAGGGACTGTAGAAATCATGAGCGCATCAGAATGCATACATCTAGGGAGCAGACTAGGAAGATTTATGGGAAACCAAACTATGTTCATCTTAGTTAGAGACCCAGAGATTGGAAGATGGGAATGCTACTTTCCACATAGTGTACACTATAAAGAAAACGTTACAGTAACCACTCTCTTATGGCAGTGTGAGGAAGAAGATTGGAAAGGTGAGATAAAACCTTGGGAAAGTGTCTGGACCATCAGTATACTCCAGAAATTTCAATATATGGCAAGTACCCCTTGGTGTATCAAATGGGAAGGCACTGAGAATGAAACAGATCCAGCAATAATGAATACTGCCACTAGTTATAGGACACAGGCAGATAAGGTAAGTTGGTGGGCATGTTAGAAGATATATGATTGCAGTTCTGATGACATAGAAATAAAACAGATGGCACCACTGGCAATAGCCTTGCAAATTGGTTGTGCCTGCAGGGGACTCAAACACAATCAAATTAAAGTAAGTCAAAGTATTATAATAGGATGTACTAGAAGTTCAATTAGGAGTCCAGGACAATTTGTATGGGCAGCAAGAGATGGTACCTGGACAACACATCTGCCTGTGGATGGGAAAGTAAAAGAAATTACTCTAGGCCTCCCCACTTAATGTCCAATTTGGAAAAAGTCCCCACTTCATGGAAAACGTGAACTTCTGCAAATAAGAACAAGACGAGAAGTTCCAGGGGATGAGAATGAAAATCAGGATGAAACCTGGAAAGAACCCTCTAGTGGAGTGAAATTTGGGTGGGCCTTAGAATCCCTATTTAGTCGTGTAGCAAGCTATCAAAAGAGAGAAACTTTGTATAGACTCACAGGTCAGGTAGACAGATTAGCAAGAGTCACCTGAGAGGGATTCAAAGAATTAAATGTACAATTGCAGGCTACTACAAAAATGACTTTACAGAACCGATTGGCCCTGGACATAATTCCCCTGAAAGAGCATGGAGTGTGTGGATTTTTGAAAGGACAAGTCAATCACTGTTGCATCCATATACCAAATGTAACAGAAAATGTAGAATATGATATTAGTCAGTTAAAGCAAATAGGACATGAGGCACAAGAAGAACAAAAAGGCTTGACTACAAGCTGGTTAGACAAAATCTTCAAAGGTTTAGGATGGAATGTGAATTCATGGGTTAAGTCTATCATTGAGAGTTTAATAATGTTCATAGAGAACTGTCTCCCATGGAAGAGACCTCATGGTACAGCAGAGAAGTGACTCTTCTCCCTAAGCAGCGGCAGAAGCCACAGGTGATGAACTGACCATAACCCCCATTCCCTGTCTCCTTGTGCCACTGGGGTAGAAGATAGAGCTGGGAAGGAGGGAGTGGTTGGGGAAAGGTGATTTTAAGGGCTTATTTTACTTCTCATTATCCTGCTCTGATTTTGTTAGCAATAAATTCACTTTATATCTCTAAGTTAAACCTGTTTTGCCCTTGATGACATTTGGTGAGTGATCTCTCCCAGTCCTTATCTCAACCCATGAACCCTTAGTCAAATTTTCTCTCCTCTTCCCAGCTGCAGAGGGGGGTAAATGAGCAGCTTTCATGGGTTCCTGGCATCTGGCCCAGGTCAACCTATGAAAATCCCCCACCCACAAATGCGGAGGAGGTTCTCCAAATTGTTCTGAACAACACAGCCAAAAATGGTGGAGAGTGTCATCTCTGGGCCACACAGCTGAGACAGAAAACAAAGAAAACAACACAGCAAATGAGCCTCCACGGTTCCAAAACTCCCCCCAAAAGTAATTTTGAGAGTCATTCAGAAATGACGGGTGGAGCTTCCTTTGTAGGGGGTGGAGCTTCCTTTGTTGCTGAGTGACTGATTATAAGAGGCCTCTGGGGAGTGTGTGATGAACAGGAGTGGGCAAACAGGGGTTGGGCACATCTCTGGGGTGGGCAAGCAGGCAGGGTTGCAAGTTTTCTTGCTAGTAAGGTGTCCTCTGTGTTGTTTTTAGGTGTTTCTGCTGGCTGCTCGCTTTTGAGGTTTCTGTTAGTAATGGTTTCTACATGGTCGAAAACTGTGGTTGGTGTAAGTGTATGTGACCAAGTGGAGCCCTCCAAAAAGGATGCATCTGTACAGACCCATTCCTGCCCAGAGTGTTTGAGCTTACTGGTGGTGTCAGGGGGTGTAGTGGAGGAGGCCTGCCTGTGGTGTGAACAGGTGAATGACCTCCTTTCACTGGTGGCTGAGCTTAGGGAGGAAGTTGAAAGATTAAGGAGTATCAGGGAAAGTGAAAGGGAAATAGACTGGTGGAGTTCAGCCCTTCCATCTTTAAGGGAGGCCTCTGACCGAGAGTCAGAGAACTCACATGCCTCCCACTCTCAGGCAATAGAAGGGCACCTGGTAGATGAAGGGGAGTGGAAATGGGTCTCCGCTTGGGGAGGTAATAATAAAAACTCCTCCTGACCCCCATCTCCTAGCCAGGTGCCACTCCAGAATAGGTATGAGGCCCTGGATCTAGAGAGCCAGCCAGATGATTTAGAAGAAAACTATCTGCCCAATGAGCCTCCCAATTATGATTCATCTCTAAGATGGATCACCACCTCTAACATCAAGAAGAAAAGAAGGGTAATCGTAGAAGGTGACTCCTTTCTGAGGGGAACAGAGGGCCCCATATGTTGACCAGACCCATCCCACAGGGAGGTCTGCTGCCTCCCTGGGGCCTGGGTACAAAATATCACTGAGAGACTTCCTGGGCTGATTCAGCCCTCTGATTATTACCCACTGCTGATATTCCAGGCTGGCAGTGATGGGATTGAAAAGAGGAGTGTCAAGGCAATTAAAAGGGACTTTAGGACACTGGGTCAAGGAGTTGATAGGACAGGGGCACAGGTAGTGTTCTGCTCAGTCCCTTTGGTGGTGGAGAAAAATGATGAAAGAAATAGGAGAACCCACATAATTAACAAGTGGCTCAAGGGTTGGTGTCATCAATTTCAGATTCTTTGATCATTGGGAAACTTTTACAGCACCTGCTCTGCTGGAACCAGATGGGATACATCTCTCTGTTAAGGGCAGAAGGTTTTTAGCTCATGAACTGGCAGACCTCGTTGAGAGGGCTTTAAACTATGTTTGAAGGGGGAAAGGGATGCAGCTGGGCTGTCTGGAAGCAGGCCCAAGGGTGGTAAGCCTGAGTTGTGGGTGAAGTCAGTAACCCAGCTGAGGTGCATGTATACCAATGCACGCAGCATGGGTAACAAACAAGAAGAGCTGGAGACCATGGTACAACAGCAAAACTATGATGTAGTTGCCATCACGGAAACATGGTGGGATGACTCCCATAGCTGGAGCTCTGCACTGGATGGCTACAAGCTCTTCAGAAGAGACAGGAAAGGAAGAAGAGGTGGAGGGGTGGCCCTTTATATTAAGGAGATTTTGATGCTGTAGGAATTTAAACTAAGGAAGATGGAGTTGAATGCCTATGGGTAAGAATTAAGGGGAAGGCCAATAATGCTAACATCCTACTGGGAGTCTGTTACTGTCCACCCAACCAGGAAGAAGAGGTGGACAACTTATTCTATAAGCAGCTAGATAATGTTTCAGGATCATCAGCCCTTGTTCTTGTGGGTGACTTCAACCTGCCAGACATCTGCAGGGAACTTAATACAGCAGATAAGAGGCAGTCCAGGAAATTTTTGGAGTGTATGGAGGACAATTTTTAGTCACAGCTGGTGGGTGAGCCCACCAGGGGAGGGACTATGTTAGATCTGCTGCTTGCAAATAGAGAAGGGCTGGTGGGAGATGTGGTGGTTGGAGGCCGCTTGGGGCAGAGTGATCATGAAATTGTAGAGTTTTCGATATTTGGTGAAATCAGGAGGAGCACCAGTAAGACTCTTGCATTGGACTTCCAGAGGGCAGACTTTGGCCTATTTAGGAAACTTAATCAGAGAGTTCCTTGGGAAGCAGCCCTTAAAAACAAAGGAGTCCAGGAAAGCTGGGCATGCCTCAAAACAGAGATCTTGAGGGCGCAGGAACAGACTGTCCCTGTGTGCCGAAAGATAAGTCGATGAGGTAAACATCCAGCCTGGATGGGCAAGGAGATTTTGGAGGAACTTAGGAATAAAAAGAGGATGTATCATCTTTGGAAGGAGGGTCAGGTCTCTCAGGAAGTATTTAAGGGGGCTGTTAGAGCATGTAGGAAAAAAAATAGGGAGGCCAAAGCTCATTTTGAACTTAGAATG
The DNA here is from genome assembly GCA_910950805.1 of Acrocephalus scirpaceus scirpaceus. Lineage (NCBI taxonomy): Eukaryota > Metazoa > Chordata > Aves > Passeriformes > Sylviidae > Acrocephalus > Acrocephalus scirpaceus. The sequence continues at coordinate 3,933,190 of CAJVGK010000018.1, read as the reverse complement.
TCATCTTCCGTAAAGGATAATAAAAAATGTTTTTACAAATATATTAATGGTAAAAGGAAAGGTAAGATCAACATTTGTTCTTTATTGGACCAGGGAAGGAATTTAGTATCTGCAGATGAGGAGAAAGCAGAAGTGCTTAACACCTACTTTGCCTCAGTTTTTAGTGGGAAGACGACTTGCCTTCAAGACAACTGTCCCCTTGGCTTGGTTGAAGGTGTCAGGGAACAAAATGGTCCTCCTGTTATCCAGGAGGAGGCAGTTAGAGGTGTTGAGCTGCTTGAATGTCCATAAAACTATGGGCCCAGAAGGGATCCATCCCAGGATGATGATGATGCAGATGAGATTGCAAAGCCACTCTCCATCATTCACCAACAAACTTGGCTTACTGGTGAGGTTCTGGATGACTGGAAGCTGGACAATGTGACTCCCATTCATTAAAAGGGTAGAAAGGAGGATCCTGGAAATTATAGGCCAGTTAGTCTGACCTCAGTACCAGGTAAGATAATGGAGCCGTTTATACTGAGTGCTATTGTGCAGCACTTACAAGACGGACAGGGTATCAGACCCAGCCAGCATGGGTTTAGGAGGGGTAGGTCATATTTGACCAACCTGATCTCCTTTTATGACCAGGTGACCTGCCTGGTGGATGCAGGGAAGGCTGTGAATGTTGTCTATTTGGACTTCAGCAAGGCCTTTGACACTGTCTCCCACAGCATACTCCTGGAAAAGCTGGCAGCTCACGGCTTAGACAGGAGCACTCTTTGCTGGGTTAGGAACTGGCTAGATGGCGGAGCCCAGAGAGTGGTGGTGAACGGTGCTGCATCCAGCTGGCAGGTTGTCACCAGTGGTGTTCCTCAGGGGTCTGTGTTGGGGCCAGTTCTGTTTAATATTTTTATTGATGACATGGATGAGGGTATTGAGTCTTTCATTAGTAAATTTGCAGATGACACTAAGCTGGGAGTGTGTGTCGATCTCTTGGAAGGATGGAGGGCTTTGAAGAGAGACCTGGAACAGTTGGATGGATGGGAAGAGTCTAACAAGATGCAGTTTATTAAGTCCAAGTGCCAAGTCCTGCATTTTGGCCACAATAACCTCCTGCAACATTATAGGCTGGGCAGGGTGTGGCTGGACAGTGCCCAGATAGAAAGGGACCTGGGGGTTCTGGTTGACAGCCGGCTGAACATGAGCCAGCAGTGTGCCCTGGTGGCCAAGAAGGCAAATGGCATCCTGGCCTGTATCAGGAATAGTGTGGCCAGCAGGACCAGGGAGGTCATTCTTCCCTTGTACTCAGCTCTGGTGATGCCCCACCTTGAGTATTGTGTCCATTTCTGGGCCCCTCAGTTCAGGAAGGATGTTGGGATGCTTGAGGGTATCCAGAGGAGGGCAACAAGGCTGGTGAGGGGCTTGGAACACAAGCCATATGAGGAACGACTGAGGGAGCTGGGGTTGTTTAGCCTGGAGAAAAGGAGACTCAGAGGTGACCTTATCACTCTCTACAACTTCCTGAAGGGTGGTTGTAGTCAGCTGGGGGTTGGTCTCTTTCTCCAGGCAGCAACTGAAAGAACAAGAGGACAGTCTCAAGCTGTGTCAAGGGAAATATAGGTTGGATATTAGGAAAAGGTTTTTCACAGAAAGAGTGATAAAGTACTAGAATGGTCTGCCCGGGGAGGTGGTGGAGTCACCATCCATGGATGTGTTTAAAAAAAGACTGGATGTGGCACTCGGTGGCCTGATCTAGTTGAGGTGTTAGGGCATGGCTTGGACTCGATCTTGAAGGTCTCTTCCAACCTAGAAATTCTGTGATTCTGTGAAAGCAAACCACGCGAGCAGGGGAAAACAAAACCTGAAAAATGCTACCAGGGAGCTGACGCTGGGCCCCGTGTGGCTTCCTATTTCTCCCTCTCTGCCTCTTCCTCAGCCGGCTCCAGCAGCGGTGGTTGCTATAGCAACTGCAGTTGGTTTAAATTTCTGGGTTTTGTCAGTTCCCAGGGGGGTGTTGATGCAGCCTGCCAGAGCTCCCCACTTCTGAGGTTCTCAAGAGTCCAAACAGTCTCTGTGCCCTGGCCAGAATGAAAGCAAAAGAGCAGGACCCTTCTGCCTGACTGCCCCTGACTTCAAAAAGAGCTGTGCACACCACCACCACCCCCTGCCCTGACTTTGTGGTTCTGTTTCCAGCTGCCCGGTCTTAAAGAGACAGTAAAAATTTTGGGCATATGACCTAGCACAGATAGATATGGAATACAATAATGTTTTGGGTTACCCAGGACAGGTTCCAACAATTAATCTAGATGAAGACACTAGCTTAATGGCAAAAGATTACTTTTGTTTACTTCCTGCATTCTCACCCCCAGGGACAACTGAACTTGTCCTGATGTAGGAGCCATGGTGATGTGAAAATGTGTTACTAATTCTGGAACTTATTTAGCTTCAAGCCAATTCTTCAAAATCATGGGCCAAATTCAGCCCCTCACATAAGGAGATGCAACTCCTCTGTAATGACAAAATGACTAGATGCTGCTTTGATTGGACATTGTGCTATAATATTGTCCATGAAATTTGTATTATGCCCTGCTTTGCAGGGTCTTGCTGTCCTGGTTTAGGGCAAATTTGGGAGGAAACCTCCAAATGGGGTTCCTCTGGAAAGCAAACCCAAACGCCCCCTCCCCCACAACCAGTCTGGGAAAAAAGAACTTCCTGAGAAAAAAAAATGGAAAAAGCTATTTATTTAACCAAGTGCCCACAAGCACAAAGAATGAATAATAGGAAACAATAAAGCCTTTCGTTGTTCTGAAGTTAGATGGTAAATTCAGAAAGTCTCTGCCATGGGCAGCTCAGCTCTCAGTCTCCTATCAGGCTTCTGGAGGTCCAGGCCCTGGTGGGCCGCAGGTGCGAGAGCTCTCAGTGCTCCTCTGGGTTTCCAGTCCAGAGCAGGTTTAAACAGTCCCAAGAAAAAGGAAAAAGAAAACAGTCCAGGGAACTTCTCTGCCCTAGCTAGCTAAAACTAACTAAAAGCACAGGAGATCTCTGTCCGCGGTCTGTCCAAGACTCAGTTGAAGACACGCAGTCCCGAGAAGAGAAGAATGCGTAGGAGTCAGGTAGTTTTCTCAAAACAAACTGCATGCTTCTTCTTTCCCTGTTTCATTCTCAGAATCAGTCTTAAAGGTACAGAAAACATTATACAGAACAAATGATTGGGGATACAAGCATCATAAAGTCACCATAGGACACTTGCATAGCTCTGTTCTGATTATATGACCCTGTTATGCATCTGCTAAGGACTCTCCTACTCCTCCTTCACCTTGCACCACCTGTAGTGATGCTATCTGGAAGTCTTTGCTTAGCAATGCCTGGATGAACCTTGAGAGTTTTCCCTTTTTGCTCTTCCTCACTGACTGTGTATCTACTGTCCTCAAGAACAGAGCAAACCTGCCTTTTGTGGGATGTCAGCAGGAATCTGCAGACCCTGGATGAGGTATTGTGCTGGTTTGAAAGTAAACTGGCAGGAGAAATTAATCCCACACTGTGGGGAGACAGATTGTGGGGAGACAAAGAGAGATAGTACTAAAGGCAATCTTACCCTTGATATATTGCAGCTGTGTTAATTATCCAAGAGTGGGAACAGCCTTGCCCTCCCAGCTATGGGTGTGATAAAGAGTGAGTTAGCTGGGAGGGAGTGCAGTTGGAGTCAGCTGGCTGTGCTGTGAGGAAGAAGGGATGGGAGGTTGTGCAAGGGACAGAAAGGGTAAGATGCTGTATGTAGGACAAACAGGGTTAGGCAGCCATGATAGGGGCAGAAAGGCGTGAGCTGGAATAGCAGAAGGAAGAGAGAAGACTGTGGAGAAAGAGCCAGGGCTGTGTGGAGCTGCCCTGTGGGATTGCTAAAGAGAAAAGGTACAAGAGACTTTTAGATAACAAGGAGCTGATGCTTGAAGCCTTCTGATGTTTTTACTGAAGCACTGAGTGCAGTGTGCGTCTCGACGACCACACCACATAACTATCTTGAGAGAGATTTCAGGTCGTAGTTACAATTTAATAGAAAGATTACCATAAATGCAATAATACAGAACAACTGGCTTAAACTCACAAAGTCAGAGTACAACCTGGCACCCTGTTGGTCAAGGTGGTGGTCACAGTCTTATCAAGAGGTGGTTGCAGTCCTGTTGAAGTGATGGTGATGCTGTTTGAGGTTTTGCCTTTTTTCTTTTATATGTTCTCTGTATTCTTCACACATATATTTGTAGCTCTGTATTGTATTAGTGACTAGTTTTCCCAGTACTTTTCCATGGCCTTTCCTTAAGCAGAAAGACAAAACAAATTCCAGAGCTCCAAGCCCCAGCAGGTACAAGGCTCTGTACTATCTTGGCTCTTCCTGGGAACCAAGGCCAAGAACAACTCTTTGAGGTACATTCTCATGGACAAAGTACAACTAGTGCCAAAGGGGGGGCTCCAGAGAAGGGGCTTGACCTGGGGGGGAATTGCATCACCACTTGTACTCCTAATTGGTGCTTTTTATCAATTATGCTAATTTCTTAAAACCTATAAAATGTACTCACCCCTGGGGGGGAGGTGTGGGCTTTTGTGGACATCTTTCCATAACTGTGGCTCTGTATTTTTTGGGCTTTCAGAATTCTGCAGCTAACCTGCTGATTCCCATGAGAAACTGATCTACAAGTTCTCATTCTCAAAACACATTCTCATTGTTATTGTAAATATATGTGGGCTGATTCTTCTCAGGATTTTTTTCTCATGTTTTCTCATAAGAATTCTCATAACTGTTTTCCACACCTGTTGTTTACCAAAGGAGAAGAGACGCAGTCCTTCTCCAAGCAATCACTGCCCTTTCAGCTCTTTGTGTTATAAAAGGGAAAAGATGAAATGTAGTAAAGCCTTCTGATGACCAAGAACTGTGTGTGTGTCCTTCATCGCTGTCTCCCCGCTGTGACACATAACTTCTCCTGAAGGCCTTCAAATAAAGATCCCTGCCTGGATCCACAGATCCCCTTTTATATTACCTCCTTACTAAAATAATCTCGAGTTTCATTTCCAGGTTGAGCAAAAGGCAACAATGGTTGCAGTTGAAAGCGGTGGTCCAGTAGAAGTTCTGATACTCTGACTTGCGGAAGAACTCTAAAACTCAGAGACAAAGTGAGTTTTAAAGTAGGTATGTAGTTTATTCAGCGCTGGGCGGATGCGGGATAGCTCCCAAAGGCATGCACGCCCCTCGCTCACTCCGGTTTTCTTTTATCCTCTAGAATGTTACATATGCATCAAGTTTTGCAATACCTTCATGCATATTCATCCCTTGGCTCCCCCCCTCACCGCTCTGTATGCTAATTGTCTTATCAGTCCTTTGCGCTTGCACAGTTGTCTCTGGTGGTCGTCTCGGGGGTCTCAGGGATGAAGAAAATAGTCTTCCTCTTGAGATGAACTTCTGACCCTGCTGTCCTGCGCATGCTCACTGGTCCTCTGGTCATAGTCCAAGCTGTGAGATCGGCTTTATCTGGTCCTGGGGCCCGAGGAGCCTCGGTATCTCAGTGTCTCTGATAATTCTGTATTCTCATCTCCTGTTTTGATAAACATCCTTCCCCTTGTCAAACATCTTTGCATTTCTTCTTATTCTTTTTGCACATAGCCTTGTCTCCTCCTCTCCCCAGGTGACTAATACAGCACAAAGAGCAGCAAGTATTAAGCAATGCACATCATCTGAATACCTGTTCTTAATAAATATCTTCTACTTTCTATGATTAATACTTTCTGATTTCCAATTTCATGTTTCAACTCCCCTGGATCTGACCCATGTGTTGTTGCTTTGCTGCCACAACTGTGGTGGTCTGGTTTTAGGTTAGACGGCACGGCTACCACAAGCTCTGTGTGGAGCTCGGGCTAATAACATACAGACACCAGTTTGGTGGATAGTTAAAAGCATTTATTATCTAAAGCATGCAGTTTAAATACTCTCTGGTTCTTCCCTACGTCAGAGGGGTCTTACTACACTTCCTGTGTTAGTGGGGAGAATGGAAAAGTACTGGTATGTCTGTTAGAGGGGGTTTTACATTCTTGGAGTGATAGCTTATCTGGGGGGTTGGGGAGTTCTGCTCTTTCCCGTTACAAACCGATATCTTCCGAGCGCCTGTCCCTTTTCCATCCACACCCATGGTGGTGGTGATGTCCCAAGTCCCCAATTATATATGCTCATGTTCAGGTGGGACTGCTCAGTTCCTTCACCAGGGTGGGGAGTTTCATAATGGAATGCTGTAATCCTGGATAGGATATTTATTGGAGTCCTTGATGGTCATTGCAGCTGCCTATTCTGCTGGTGCCATTCAGTTTATTATGGCTCATTAGCAGAGATGACCCCTTCAGGATGGGTGGGACTGTGCTGATGCTTCCCCAGAGGGAGTTACCACAGCTGAAAAGTTGATGGGAAGAAAAAGAAATATTACCCTGCCTGGAAGGGTTGCCTCTTTATCTCATTTAACACCCAGCTTGTAGCCTGAGGTATCAAGCGTGCACTGGGCAGCTGTTGGAACTCTGAAGGCAGAAAACTTTGAGCTTTCTGAATTTAAGGTTGCCAACCCTCAAGTAAACACCTTGTTTGACCTGAGACCTTGGAAAAGGCTTCAAAAATTGCATGATAGCACAGAAACTGTGTGTGTAGTTTGGAGAGTATTGTGTGATCTCACAGGGTGAAAAACTTAGATTTGGGATTTTAGTGTAGAGTGATATATGGGAGCCAAGATGGAGAATTTTGGGTGTGGGTTAGTTGTCTTTTTTGCACCTTCTTCCTTCTTCTTCATGGGTCTGTGTGGTTTTCTATTATTGGGTGAAAGAGGTCTGCATTGCGGATTTCAGGTGATCACAATTGAGTTAGAAACATAAATAATATAGATGTCAAATGTTTATTGGATAATTAGGACTTAAATAACCTTGGATAGACACCATTTTGCCTCACTTTCTTTGCTTGTTAGAGAGAGCTCATGTCCCATGAGCCTGTAATAGATAAGGATAATAAATTCCAGAGTGTGACTGCAAAGAAACAATGTCTCTTGAGTTTTATTCGCCCTGACCTTGGAGCAAGAAAGAGCCAGGAACTCCCACATTCTGCTACTCCAAATGACCCATCATTAACAGTTTATCAGAAATTATGTAGAGAGCAGTAGAATACACAGTTAGGGTTACACCCACATAGTGATAAACTGGCCCTCTTCTCCTGTAACCACAACATTGGGGAACACCATTCCTAAACCATGACAACATTTTACATATTCATAGAATCATAGAATGGTTTGGGTTGAAAGAGACCTTAGGGATCATCTAGTTCCAACCCCCCTGCAATGGGCAGGGACACCTTCCACTAGACCAGGTTGCTCAGGACTCCATCTAACCCGGCCTTGAACACTTCCAGGGATGGGGCATCCACAGCTTCTCTGGGCAACCTGTTCCAGTGCCTCATCACTCTCACAGTAAAGAATTTCCTCCTAATATCTAATCTAAATCTACCATTTGAAGCCATTCTCCCTTGTCCTATAATGTTTCACCCTTCTCCCATGCCCTAAAAGAAATCTCTGGCAGAACTGAGAATTTGAACCAAGCCACATGAATCCTATTCTGGTGCTTTGTCTACATGTCCTACAGTGGAAATGTTCCTACTTCCTTTACTTACCCTTTGGTAATTACCAAACATTTTCACTACTGGACTAAGACTAGAATATTTCTAAATACAAGAGGAAGCACATGGAGAAGTGACCTCAATCTCAGTTGTAGTCACTGATGTTTAAGTCCCAGACATATGGATCATGGCAGAAACTATTCCCAGTAGAGGAGGTTTGATAATATAGGTGTGTTCATAAAAACCCCCATTACCCAAAGTGCCATGGTGGAGGTTAAGTCTAGATACTACACTCACACCTCATTGCACACCATGGTGGGAATTCAAATACAGACAATACAACACTTACAATGGGATTCAGAAAGTGGACATGCTTCCTATGTAAAAAGATAAATTGTATTTTCATGTCATTTGTCTCTGCTGTCTATCAGTTTGGTGAATACAAAGGCTGCTGGGGTTTAACTTGAGACAGTAACCAAGTCCCATGCAGCCACTCATTCACTCCCCACACCTGTAGGATTGGGGAGAGAATTGGAAGAGTAAAAACTAGAAAATTCATGGGTTGAGATAAGGACAGTTTAACAGGGAAAGCAAAAGCCACACACACAAGCAAAGCAAAACATGCAGTTAATTCACTGCTATCCATGGTGTCAAAGACTGAAATGTTATGGTTTACGGCTTAAACATTTTTATGAAGGACTTTTGCCTATTATAACAAAAATATAAACCAAAAAGCTGCACAGAAGACCACTGCACCCTGAATGGGCCTCCTGACTGAGGCCTTGGACTGTAAGTTGATTTGAGATAGGAAAAGTGACACTATTGCTCAGAGCATCTGGGAAATGATGGATAAGACTGGAAGAGCATCCATGGCAAGGCTCAGCCCAGCACCTTCAGGGTGGAGGTTATAGCCCCAGGCTTATCTGCTGCCAGGCTTGCACACACTCCACCAACCCAGGGGAGCAGGAGGGTTTTGGGTGTATGGCAAAAAAAAAGCCTCTGGTCAGAGGCAGTGAACACCCATCTTCCACTGCGAAGACTAGCTCAGCTGTGGGGGCCCTCCACCCGGGGAAAGCCACATCTACAGGACATTCATGGGAGGGGCAGCTGAGGAGGTGTCACAATACATCAAAGACCCCTGAAATGCTCCCAGACTCATTTCTGAGGCCTTGCACCAGAGCACCGCATGTGATGCAATATGATGCAACAGATTCGAAGTCTTGCAAGGGACAGTGTCAAACCTGCCCCCTCAGGGGAGGTATCTGGGCATTCCCACCTAGCCCAAACATATATTAATCCATTGAAACCTATACTTTTTGGTGGGGGGACCCTCGCCACCAAGAAGACCAGATGGACGGAAACAACGAGATGTCATTGGGACCCACAGAGGGGTGATATGTTTCTACTTAATCTGTCTCTGTCACTCTCCCTGTCCCTGCACACACCCCTGTTATGACCTGTTCAAAATGAGCTAAGTTCGTAGAGATCTCAGAGTACAAAGGAGACAAAAAATGCTTTTTAACCAAAAATCAGTATACTTTATTCAATATCAATGTACCCACCAAAACTGATATACTTTATTCAATATACCCACCAAAACTGATATGCAATAACAAGAAAAGAGACTGAGGAAAGAAAGCTATATAGATGAAAGCAAGAGAGAAAAAAGAGAGATAGGACAGATAGGAATAATTACCACAGAGAGAGACGGAATCCTCGCAGCAGTCCAATAGGTCCACCTTCGCAAATCCTCGTGGCGCGTAGCCAATAGATTTGACCCGCAGAACCCTCGTGGAGCTGATAGATTTCGTCTTCCGTGGGGAGGTCCTCAAAAGGGGTCTCTTCTGAGGCTGAATATATAGTTCTCCAGAGTGGGGGAGAAATCTCGTGAGTCTAGGCCCAATGCACAAGGAGAGGGGGGAGAAGTCCCGTGATGGAGTCCAGGCCCATGCACAATGCGAGGGAGGGGGAGAACAGGGCAAGCTGTCCTGCTACACCTCAGGCACAGGTGGTACAGAATCCAGGGGCAGTGTAGCGTGCTGCGACTGCCATTGTTTCAGCAGGATGTATATCTGGGAACTCTGTTCCCAAGCAAACACACCTGAGCAAAATGGCAATTCTGATAGCAGTTACATCAGCTCTTGAGGTTTCCCTCTCATTCCCCCCCAAAGTCTCCACGACGAAAAACGTGAGACAAAATTGAGGGTCTTCGGGCTGACTGTCACAACCCCTTCTCTCTTTCTTTCTTTCTCTCTCTCGTTCTCTCATTCTTTCTCTCATTTCCTTCCTTCCTTCCTTCCTCTCTCTTTCTTTCTCTTTGCTTCTTTTACTATTAAATAAAATATATCAATTTTTTGGTATCAATAGCTAACCTCGTTTGGTTTTAATCACATTTTGGGGAATACTTCGAACCTCGGGGTTCTTTCTGCTTTATTCACAGGCAGTTAGTTCTCTTTGCTCTTCTGTGCTTAGACTGGATTGTAACACATGGTCAGGCTGGTGTTCAGCCATCTCCAGAAGAGCAGGGCCCCATCATGTGTAGTTGGGAAGACAAACTCAATCACTCCAAACACCTCCCCCTTCCTCCTTCTTCCCCCCACTTTATATACTAAGAATGATGTCATATGGTCTGGTATATTCTTTTGGTCAGTTGGGGTCACCTGTCCTGGTTGTGTCTCCTCCCATCTGTCCATGCATCCCCAGCCTACTTGCCAGCATGGCAGTACGAAAACCAGAAAAGGCCTTGGCTCTGTGTGAGCACTGCTCAGCAATAACAAAAACATCTCTATATTATCAACTCTGTGTTCAGCACAAATCCAAAATACAGCCCCATACCAGCCACTGTGGAGAAAATTTATTCCAGGCAAAACCAGCAGTTAGTTTTGCACATACAGGTACCTATACTTTAGACTTGCACATTATTGACTTTTGTTTGGGGTTTTTTTAGTTATGTGATGCTATGTATGAGAAAGATGCACTGAAAGCCTGACACTTTCTTGGACACCAATGTTAAACAGGGATGAGATGAAAGACTGAGAAATCAGGCTGTCTTAGTCCTACTGCTTGCAAAGATGATATTGCTTCTCAGAGTGTTAATCTAGTGTTAACTTGAAGCAGAGGGTATTAAATAGCAAATGGAAGTTCAGGAAATTATTTTTCATGCTGGAATCATACTGTCTAGGTTTGGAAAGACAGGTATCTGCCAGGGAAAACTAGAGCTTCCTTTGGAATGGAGAATGTAAACCCCCTCTCTTCCAAATTATTATAATTTTACAATTAGGGGCTTTCAGGCAAAAATATGGGAATAGGAATAACAGTTCTCTACTAGGAATATTTTAAAAAAATACAAATTTAGTAGTACAGAAAAACAAGCAAGCAAACAAACAAAAATCCCAGAAAACCCTGACAGAGTCAGGGATACGACCTGACACCCTGTTGGTCAGTGTGTTGGAAGCAGTCCCAATAAATCCTCCTGGAGTAATAGATGTGGTTCTGTGGAGTAGAGATGGTACTGTAGAAAGTCCAGTGGTGGCGAGATGGGTCTGGTCCTCCTCCAGGAATCCAGTGGGAAAACTGGATCCTTGGTGTATCTAGGCAGGAACGGTTGTCTCCCCCCTCCACTGGGTGGAGCATCTCACAATGGGATGATGTAATGTGTCATGTCATTGGTGAGCCTTAATGGCCCATTACCAGAAGATATCCCCCAGAGGATGGACGGGGTGGTGAAAGAGATAAGAAACACTGCCCCACTTAGTTTTAACAGCTGGCCCATTATCAGAAGGCATCCACCCCCCTCCCCCCTGGAGTTACAAGAGATAAAGAAAAAAACATCTCCCCAACTGCTTTCAACAGATGAAATAGAATACACATTTTTTGGTTACATAACCCAAGACATATACTAAGAGAGTGAGAAAGGGTGGGAAATGCCCTTGTGATCTTGCAGCCAGGCTTAACTAGAAAGATCAGTTGTACTAATCTGTCATGCCAGTTTATGGCAGTTCTTTTTAGCGCTGTTTCTACTGCACTAAATGAAAGTTTGTCATTTAATGATAGACAAAATAGATCTCAGTACAATACTTTAATTTAAATTGTTTTATGATCAAATCCAGTATATGATATTCCTCTATTCCATTTTAAGGAAACTTCTCACTGAACAGTGAAAGGATAACTTTAGGTGTACTTTGGTTAAGGCAGATGAGTTATGGGAACAAAGGACAACACAGAAAGCCTAACATGCTATTACAGTGTCCTTTTTTTTCTTAGCAAGCTTGTCATAAACAGCCAGTTTGTTATTCACATTCATACTCCAGTAAGCTTATTTTATAATAAAGCATTCCTTAATATTACAGTAATCTAATTGGTTTGTATGGTTAAAGGTAAAATTGTCATATTCATTATGAGCTGCTACTATAAATCTTCTTACTAAAATAAAAATAAGCATTTATCCAATTCAAGAAGCATATGAACATTGTTATTTGCCTTGTCTGATAATATCAGAATAGTACTTCCAGTGTTTGATGTTGCCTTGAGAGTATGTATAGAGAAAAAAGTTCAAGTCCAAACCCCTTTGAGCCCAATTCTCTTTGCACTTACTAGGGTATACTTGCATTCTTGCTGATGAATTCATTCAACCATACCTGTTGTGCAGTGTTGTATAGTGAGAATTACTGCTTGGGATGAGTCTCTGTGAGAAGTGTACTCACACCGCCTGACTTTGGCTGCAACTCAGTCCTGAAAATACAAGGCACATTTCCTCAGGCTTCCTTTATAGTTAATGGGGGTAGGGAGCAGGCTTCTGAGGGAACCTAATTGATACACTTGAGTTGGTCTCCTTGTCAGTCATGACCTGGAAGACTCTCCACTGAACATATAGGGAGCCTTGGGATTTGACTTCCTTTATTATTTTGCTGTGACTCAACCAGATATGTTTTGAAGTCAGGCATTTTGCATTGTCATTTCATCTGCACTTACAAGTGCTACTTAGTGTTGCTGAAAGACTGATTTATCTTTCTTTTTTAAAGTCTTCTTATAGCATTTGACATGAAGACATCCTGAAGCAGGAAAGCCTCTGGGTAAGTTAGGTTTTCTGTTGCCATTTCAGTCCTAATTTCATATGCTGGCATTTTACTTTGCTCTTATAACTTCAGGGCAAGAGCTTTGAAAGAGCAGAGTGAATAAATAGTATCTTGATACGCACTGTTAAGTTAGCATTGAATTCTTCTTCAGAATATTCCCTAGGTTTTGCAGCATGAAATTTCCTTGCTAACTTGAAAAAAATCCTTACTCTCTGCTCTTGGACAGTCTTTCTTACCATGGGTATGCAGGTAGACTCAGTTGCTACAGTGGGAATAAAGCAACCTGGAATCACAAATGTCCAGGCATAATAAGCAAGACAGAAGGTAAAGTCTGCTAGCACAGCGCCCGTGAGGCAGTACAGCCTGGACCGGGTGGTCCAATCCCACAGCCTGCTGTAAGCAGGCAGTCTCCCCAGTGCAGGGCAGCAGGAACTGCACCGCTTGAACAGAGCGAAGCCGGCGAGGAGGGCAGTATGGTCCCCTCACCGCTCAGGTCGGGCCAACCTCCCCCCACGGGTACCGCAGGAGGCATAGCCGCACAGAAACAGTGTAGCGACAAACCGAGACGTGGGTGCAGCTGCCCCCGGAATTTGGCAGTTAATTTTAAAAATACCAGACACGACTATGGTTGAAGCCACTCCTCAGATCCTCTCGGTTCTTGGGCTGATAACCCCAGAGAATGTTTGTTGAAATGTCCTTGTCCCAAGCCCCGTGCCAGAAGAGAGAGTCGGGATGCATCGGCTCAGGTTCTCAAGGTTGTTTATTGTTTCTTATCTAGTACATTTTGTTCTCACCCGGCTTGGGTGCTAGCTACTCGCTGGTTGTGGCCGACTGCCCCCGACCAGGGCGGTCTTAACTCTTTATACTACATACTACATGTTCTATGTTTACAGATAAATACCAATACCTATCATCTATGTTAGACAGTGCACATCTATGTTAGACAGTGTACTTCTATGCTAAACCAATCCAAAAGTGCTACCACCACAGCAGAAGATGGAGGGCAAGAAGAAGAAGAAGCAGAAAGACAGGGACACTCCCAGATTCCTCCATCTTGCCTTCTTGAATCCCCATTAAACCCCAAAATTATACATCTACACCTGGTGATTAATACTATTCTAATCAACTCTCGTGGCTTGTCTCTGGACTCCTTGCTAGTGAGATAGACCAGGTAATTGTGTTGCAAATGAAGTCTCTGTCAGTTCAATGTTCCTTGTTAAATGTTCACCCCCTCTGTTGAATACCGGGCCATTCACCTCTTTGTTACACCTTTGAGCCCTGCAGCTACCCCCAACATAGCAACCAGGAATCCAGGGGAGGGGAAAATGAGAGGACATGCAAATAGAAGTGATGCAGTGTCAGCTGGGAGAAGAAATTATCGCTCCAGACCAGAAAAACATTATTAGACTAAACCACCAAGACACATGGATGGACCATGCAAGGAGTGAGACTGCTTCCTCCCAAAGCTGAGCGGTTTTCACCCCTCACCCTGACTCTCAGAGACGTTGCCCAGAGAGGGACTCCCCTAGAATTTCAGAGCCAACCAAGCCTTCGAGATGGGGCGGCTGTGAGGACCCTGAGCCTGACTCTGCCTGCATTCCAAGTGAATGAGGCTGCTGCACACCTCCCCTCCAAGTTGCTTCTGAGAGCAGCCTGCAGCTGAGTGGACAAAGTTGCTGAACACCTCAGCCTCCGAGATACTTTTGGGAGCAGCAGCGGCGTGCGTTCGACCCGTCGGGCCCCCACCCTGAGCTGATCACAATAAAGGCTTTTAAAAGGAGAAAAATCTCCTGCCCTGTTTATTACAGCTGGGGGCTCGTCCGGGATCACCATGCCTGAAGAGGACCCCTGGAGACGACGGCTGCCTGCTTCGAGGGACCCTCAGGAATCGCTGGTGACCTGGACCTGGATCAGCAAAAGAGCAGCAACAGATTGGTGAGATAAATTAGTGACGGAAGGGGAGGGAGTGAGGTGTGAGTGGGACAGGGGGCTGGCAGCTCGGATCTCCAGAGCAAGAGGGAGGTGTGAGTGGGACAGAGGGCCAGCAGCTCAGATCCCCAGGGCAAGAGTCACGTGTGAGTGGGACAGGGGGCTGGCAGCTCGGATCCCCAGAGCAAGAGGGAGGTGTGAGTAGGACAGGAGGCCGGCAGCTCAGATCCCCAGGGCAAAAGTCACGTGTGAGTGGGACAGGGGGCCGGCAGCTCGGATCCCCAGAGCAAGAGTGACGTGTGAGTGGGATAGGGGGCCAGCAGTTCGGATCCCCAGGGCAGGAGTGAGGTGTGAGTGAGACGGGGGGGCTGGCAGCTCGGATCCCCAAGGCAAGAGTGACGTGTGAGGCGGGAGGGCCGGCAGCTCGGATCCCCAGGGCAAGAGTGATAGGTGAGTGAACAGAGGAATAAAGCACAGGCATTGGTCGGGGGTGTCCCCAAGTGTGGACACGCTTTCCGGGTGCCAGTGCAGGCACTGGTCGGGGGTGTCCCCAAGTGTGGATACGCTTTCCGGGTGCCAGTGCAGGCATTGGTCGGGGGTATCCCCAAGTGTAGACACGCTTTCCGGGTGCCAGTGCAGGCACTGGTCGGGGGTGTCCCCAAGTGTGGATACGCTTTCCAGGTGCCACTACCTTTAACCCCAAGAGATTTCAGAATTTGATTTGCTCATTTGTTAATTTGCGTAGTTAAGTCTCTATTTGGGTAGGGGCACCTTCGTAGTTTAATTTAGGGCCTAAGCTATGGGAAATTACATAAGCAAAAGCGCAAGTACAAGTGAAAACGAAGAGAAGGGGGTTAAGAATATTCCTCCCAATAGTCCCCTGGGAAGGTTACTAGCCAAATGGGACATTTGGGAAGTGACTAAAGAATTAGACAAAGAAAAGATGGTGTACTTTTGTGTAGAGGTTTGGCCAGAATTAGATCTACAGGTAGAATGGCCTTGGGTAGGAACACAGGATAGATGGATGTGTAGACAGTTGAATGAATATTTGAAAGCAAGGGAAGATCCTGATTTAGAAGAATTAGAGTATGCTGCTTGCTGGCTAAAGAACGCTAGAAGAGACAAGGGGACGAAGGTCTGTAAACTACAAGAGAAAAACCACAGAATTGAAGGAGAAAATGACAATTATGAGAAGTGGGATTCCCTTGAGAATTTACCCCCATCTACTGCCCACATACCACAGGCCCCTCCCCCTCTCTATCCAGCACTTTCTCCGGTTGCCCCAGCAATCTGCTCTCCCCTAATTAACCAAACTTCTGCGGCAACTGCTGTAACTCCAGCTACCATTCCTCTACCACCTGAACCTAACACTCCTCTCCCAAGCTGTCCAAGTCCCCTACCTTCTATGCTTCCAACCGCTCCCTTAACCCCATCACTGGTCTCCTCAGTTCTGTCTTCCATGACCTCTTCAACCAACTCAGTCCCTTCTCCTTCATCCACCACTGTCCCTCTACCTTCTCCCAACTGCGAGTTGAGTCTATCCCCGTCTAACTCAAGTTCCTCCCCACGCAACCATCAAACCCCTACAACCTGCACTCCTGATATATCCAATAACCTGTACCACAACACAGAGTCAAAGATAACAGGAGTAGAGAAGTTATATCCTCTTCGGGAAGTCCCAATGGGAGGGATAGCCGGAGGGGTAGGATTTGTGAATGCTCCACTGACATCAACAGAAGTGAGGGGGTTCAAAAAGGATCTAGGAAATCTAGTAGAGGACCCTGTAGGCATATCAAATCAAGTGGACCAATTTCTAGGGCCAAATATTTATACTTGGAGCGAATTGAATTCAATTCTAAATATATTGTTTTCTGCAGAAGAAGTAAGAATGATAAGAGCAGCAGGCATCAGAATCTGGGAAAGAGAAAATAGGTTAGGACCCCCAGGAGACCACAAAATGCCTCTCGCAGAACCCCATTGGAACCCTAATGAGGAAGAAGGTAGACAAAACATGAGGGATTATCAGTCCCTCATAGTCAAGGGAATTAAAGAATCAGTACCACGTGGAAACAATACAAGGTTAGCGTTTGACGGGTCCCAAGAGAAAGATGAGACCCCCGCCACTTGGCTAAATCGTCTTAAGAGAAATTTTCAATTGTACTCTAATATTGACCCTGACAGCCCTGAGGGGCAGCTGTTGCTAAAGGTCCAATTTGTTACTAAGTCATGGCCAGATATCCGCAAAAAAATAGAAAAGATGGAAGACTGGCAAGAGAAGGGGATCAATGAGCTGTTAAGAGAAGCCCTTAGAGTTTACCTACGAAGAGAGGAGGAAAAGGCAAGAGCTAAGGCTAAGGTAATGGTAGCCATAGCGAGAGAAAGTGCTGGGGGAGGGAAGAAAAGGTCAGCACCCCTGCCAAAACCAAGAGAGGAGCCAGGGCCCCCACTCAGAAAACCCAAGAAAGATGAACCTTCGCTACCTTGGGAAAATAAGCCAAGAACCCCTAGTGACAACAGGAGGTGTTACTATTGTGGAGAGATAGGACACATCAAAAGGAACTGTAAGAAACTCTCATTTGATGAAGCTGTAGCCAGGGACCAAGATCCCCTAGAGGAAATTCCAAATAGAGACGATTAGGGGTGTCAGGGGCTCTATATAATCGAGGACCCCATGAAACACCTGACAGAGCCCTTGGCAAATTTTGAAGTGGGTCCATTGAAAGAAGAGTTTGAATTTTTAATAGATACTGGGGCTGAGAGGTCTAGTATAAACAAGCTACCGATAGGGGTCACCTTGGGAAGGAAAACATGTGAAGTACTGGGGGCAGAAGGGAAGCCTTTCAGAGCCCCTGTAATTGAGAATGTAGAAATCAGAGGGAATTCAAAGCAGTGTTGGGTAGATCTTATTTATCTACCTAAGCTGGAGAGCAGTCTACTGGGAAGAGACCTGCAAGTCCGCTTAGGAGTTGGAGTGATTCCAGAAGACGGCAAAATGGTAGTAAAGATTATGGCACTCACGGAATATGATTTAGCAGAAATTAATCCTGAAGTGTGGGCTGGGCAGGGAAAAAGAGGACTCTTAAAGATACCCCCGATAACAGTAGAAATGGAGGAGCACACCCCACCCGTGAGGGTTAAACAATACCCCATTTCGCCTGAGGGGAGGAAAGGGCTAGCCCAAATAATCAAGCAGTTACTAGTGGAAGGAATTTTAGAACCTTGTATGTCCCCACATAATACTCCTATTCTAGCTGTGAAGAAAGCTGACAAAACTTACCAGCTGGTGCAGGACCTGCGAGAGGTAAACAAGAGAACAGTTTCAAGACACCCAGTGGTCCCAGATCCCTACACACTCCTTAGTAAGGTACCAAGAGAACACCAGTGGTTCACAACAATTGATCTTAAGGATGCCTTTTGGGCATGCCCCCTAGCAGAGGAAAGCAGGGATTGGTTCGCGTTTGAGTGGGAGGACCCTAGTACAAGAAAGAAACAACAACTTAGGTGGACACGCCTCCCTCAGGGATTTACAGAATCTCCAAACCTCTTTGGGCAATCTTTAGAAAAATTGTTAGAACAATTTGTCTCAGAAGAAGTGCAAATTCTCCAATATGTAGATGATTTGTTAGTGTCAGGGGAGAATCGAGACCAAGTAAAATATACCAGTATCAGACTTCTAAATTTCTTAGGGGGACAGGGACTAAAAGTATCCCAAAATAAATTACAATTTGTTGAACCAGAGGTAAAATTCTTAGGGCACCTAATTGGGGGTGGGTACAAGAAACTAAGCCCGGAGAGAATTTCGGGGATTCTGTCCCTTGGAGCACCAAAAACTAAGAGAGACGTAAGGAAGCTGCTAGGATTGGTGGGGTATTGCAAGTTATGGATAGAGAAATATTCGGAGTGTGTGAGGTTTCTGTATGAAAAGTTAATCAGCCCAGAGCCCATACACTGGACCATAAAGGATGATGAGCAACTACAAGCTCTGAAAAACAAATTATCCACAGCCCCAGTCCTGAGTCTGCCCAATCTGAAAAAGGACTTTGACTTATTTGTAAATACAGAAGAAGGAACAGCATATGGAGTATTGACCCAGGAGTGGGGGAATTGTAAAAAACCTATAGCATACCTCTCAAAGTTATTGGACCCAGTAGCCAGAGGGTGGCCAGTATGCGTGCAAGTTATAGCTGCCACTGCTGTCCTATTAGTAGAAGCCCAAAAACTAACACTATATGGGAGAGTAAAAGTGCATACCCCACACGACTTGAGAACTGTGCTCAGCCAACAAGCACAGCAGTGGCTGACAGATGCCCGGATCCTGAGATATGAAGTAATTTTAATGAACACCGCAAACCTAGAAATAGTTACTTCTAAGTGCCTGAACCCAGCCCAGTTCCTTTCTGGAGAACCCCTAGAAGAGTTAGAACATGACTGTATTGAACTCATAGCATTCCAGACGAAAGTAAGAGAAGATTTAGAGGACACACCATTGCCTTATGGGGAAGTAGTATTCATAGATGGGTCCTCTAGGATGATAGATGGGAAGAGGGCTTCAGGTTATGCAATTGTAGATGGAAGAGCCATGGAAGTAATGGAAACAGGAAAACTGCCACAAAACTGGTCAGCCCAAAGTTGTGAATTATATGCCCTAAAAAGAGGACTGGAATTGCTTGAGAAAAATTCAGGAACGATTTACACTGACTCGCAGTATGCATTTGGAGTAGTTCATACGTTTGGGAAGATCTGGGAAGAGAGAGGCTATTTAAATTCTAAAGGAAAGAGTATAATTCATGAGCATCTAGTGAGATTAGTTCTAGAAGCCCTGCAAAAGCCAGCAGAAGTAGCAGTAGTCCACGTGAAAGGACATCAGAAGGGCGATGCCCTAGAAGTAAGAGGAAACCAGCTAGCCGACGAAGCAGCGAAAGAAGCAGCACTAGGACCAGGCGATCCAGTGAAAATCCACACACTAGAAGAGACATCTAGAGAAGAGAGAGGAGAGCTCATCTTTAGTGCCAAAGAGATGAGAGTGATTGAAGAATTAAAACTGCACCTGGGGGAAATGGGAAAGTGGTTGACCCCTGATGGGCATCAGTTCCTAAATGAACCATTAGCCAGAAAGATACTCACCGAGCTGCATGAGTCAACACACTGGGGGGTGCAAGGACTATGTGATCATTTCCTAAGAGGGTACTTATGCTTAGGAGTGTATGGTTTAGCAAAAGCTATCACTAAGGGGTGTGTAATTTGTCCAAAAGTCAATCAAAAAGTGATGAGGAAAGCCGAACCGGGAGGGAGGGAATTAGCCCAAAGACCATTCCAAAGTATACAAATAGACTTTACAGAAATGCCCTCACTGCAGGGCTACAAACACCTCTTAGTCATAGTTGACCACTTGACCCACTGGGTGGAAGCTTTTCCTACTAAAAAAGAAACTGCCCAAGTAGTAGCTAAAATCATTTTAGAGAACATTATCCCACGGTATGGGTTAGTGAATTATATAGACTCAGACCGAGGCCCACACTTTACTGCGAAAGTGTTACAACAAGTCACTGAGGCATTGGGGATAAGGTGGAAACTACACACCCCATGGCATCCCCAAAGCTCCGGTAGAGTGGAGCGCATGAATAAAACTTTAAAAAATGTACTCACTAAATTACTTGAAGAAACTAAAATGAATTGGCTAAAGTGTTTGCCCCTAGCCCTCCTGCGAATCCGGACAAGGCCCCGAGCAGACATAGATGTTTCCCCATACGAGAGGATGTTTGGGCTCCCCTTCCTTACCACCTCTTCTAATGTTGAGACTTATTTAGATGGAGAAGCTGCCACCCAGAAATACTTAGAAGTTATAAGTAAGACTTTAGAGAACTTACGAAAAAGAGGATACCTCCCTCAAACTTCCCCGTTAGATGTAAAAGTACATACTATCAATCCAGGGGACTGGGTGTTGATTAAATCATGGGACGTGGCTCCACTGACCCCTAAGTATGAAGGCCCTCTTCAGGTCCTCCTTACCACAAACACTGCAGTAAGGACACGAGAAAAAGGATGGACACACATCACAAGAGTAAAAGGGCCAGTAACACCCCCTGATTCGAGACAAGACTATCCCAAGTCAGCAGCAAAATCTCCTCAATGGACAGTAACTGGAAATCCAGAGACTTTGAAATTAACCTTTAAAAACAAAACTGCCCAGTAAGAGACAGCAGCACTGCTGTATAGTTTCCTCTCAGAGTGTAATTGTCCTGTTAAAAGTTCCCCCAGTTGCAGATTTGTTGTAGCAATGTTCTATAAGTTTGTGAAGTGTTGTTAATTGTTATAAGTTGTAATGATTGTTGAATTTCCCTATGAAGTACTGAAAGCTGGCTTTGTTTCCATTAACCTAAAGAGTACTTTTTGTAAGCTGATAAAAAGGGGAGGGAAGAAAAAAAAAAAAAATATATATATATATAACACCTTAGAGATTTAAGCCAATCTCCCACAGAGTACTCTCCCCTTCATAAAGAAAATAAATAATAAGAAAGGGAATCCAAGGCAGAAGGAACTTCTCCAGAGTATTCCCCAGAGAAGGGAAAATTCCAGGAGGTAAGACCGGGTAAGCTGATCTTGAAAGATGGCTTATACTGGACTCCTGAGAAGAGTAGTGCTGATCCTGTCCATTGGGACTTCCTTAGAAGATCCACCCGGACCATGCATCAAGTGCTATCAGCCCCTCCACCATGAAGAGAAGATAAGTTCCTTATTGCAGATTCATACTAAGCTGAACCTAGCATGTGTGAAACTTTCCCTAGTGAGACCATGACTGGAAAATAGACTGCAGTATTAGATGATTAGAAATACTGCCACATATCGACAAAGATTGCTAGGAGAGTGCCCTGTGGGACAAGAGTGGCTGTGCTTTAGTATATAACAATAACCTCATAGATTCAATAGAAGAGACAACTGCCTCCAAAAGTGTGAAAAATGAATTAGAAAAATCAAAAGAAAAGTATTTATTTGTAGTGGGAACTCCCAAATGACAGATATCTAGTCATGAGAAAGTATCAGCTTAGGACCATGAAAGCTACTCAAGTGGAAACAAAGTAAGCCAGAACTTCCATTAAAAAAAAAAAAAAAAAAAAAATCTATGCTCAAGACCTCAAGGTAGTAAATTGATGCGGGTCTAAGCCCGATCATAGAATTAGAGGGGGGACTGAGATAGACCAGGTAATTGTGTTGCAAATGAAGTCTCTGTCAGTTCAATGTTCCTTGTTAAATGTTCACCCCCTCTGTTGAATACCGGGCCATTCACCTCTTTGTTACACCTTTGAGCCCTGCAGCTACCCCCAACATAGCAACCAGGAATCCAGGGGAGGGGAAAATGAGAGGACATGCAAATAGAAGTGATGCAGTGTCAGCTGGGAGAAGAAATTATCGCTCCAGACCAGAAAAACATTATTAGACTAAACCACCAAGACACATGGATGGACCATGCAAGGAGTGAGACTGCTTCCTCCCAAAGCTGAGCGGTTTTCACCCCTCACCCTGACTCTCAGAGACGTTGCCCAGAGAGGGACTCCCCTAGAATTTCAGAGCCAACCAAGCCTTCGGGACGGGGCGGCTGTGAGGACCCTGAGCCTGACTCTGCCTGCATTCCAAGTGAATGAGGCTGCTGCACACCTCCCCTCCAAGTTGCTTCTGAGAGCAGCCTGCAGCCGAGTGGACAAAGTTGCTGAACACCTCAGCCTCCGAGATACTTTTGGGAGCAGCAGCGGCGTGCGTTCGACCCGTCGGGCCCCCACCCTGAGCTGATCACAATAAAGGCTTTTAAAAGGAGAAAAATCTCCTGCCCCGTTTATTACACTAGGGTCTCGGATCACCCAGGGCAGCCAGAGGGATGTCCTGGGTTCCAACAAGATCCCAGCAGGGACAAGCCAGGAGCAGGGAGATCTTGCAGAGGGACAGGAATTGGGGGAAACAAGAGAAGGGGACAGCAGACCTGTTATATATGTTATGGATTAATTTGTGTTTTATTGAAATAACTCTGTATTTTGCTGCAATAAATTGTATTTCATTGTAACCTACTGTATAAATTAACTCACGGTTGGGTGAGCAGAAGCTTTGCCACCCTTTTCCCATAATTTGAGAGAAAAGATATTAGCAAAAGAATACAGGGAGGAACAGGCCTTCAGTGGAGATGGGCGAAGCAACAACCTGGTGATCTGATCGATACCTGATAAGCATCAGGAATCATCAGGGAATCCCATCCCAAAGCCCAGCCCAAGAAAATCCAATCAAGCTTGTACCCTTTCCCAGAACACTGTTCAACAGACTAACAGTAAAGAAAAGAAGCTATATGAATATGCAAGAAAAGCGAGACAAGACAAAGGGAACCAAAGAGACTCACCGTTTCACCAGAGAACTGTATAAAAACTGGTGTCGAGAGACTGCCTGCATGAAACGTGGGGGACTCGGTACGATAGAGGCCGTGTCTGTGGTTCACTCAGCTCCGATCCCGGGTTGGGAACTGACTTTGATTGCGGCTCTTCTCGAATTTTCATATTGCTATTTTCCAATAAATTTCCTTACCGAAAAATTGGAGAATTGTTGTTTATAACAAGACCTAATGCCAAAACAGAGATTTTAAAAACAGACCCGGGGGCTGCAGCAGTGGCATGGGGCTATGCGCAGTCACCCACTTTTATTCAAATGCCAGCAGATCCCCAGGGCATGGCGCAGGGGCTTTCAGGGCTCTGGGTTCCCCCAAGAGTTACGGCAGCTCTGATAACCACCCCCTTCGGCCATTCAGTCACGTACCATGGAGCTCCTACAGGACCCCAGGGACTGCACTCAGGAACTTTATGCTCCACAAGATGGCGGCTTGCTGTACTCCTCTGCTGTACAACAACACGCTATGCACTTCCGTAAACAATGCTTACGTATTTCGGCCAGGGCCATTTTGTTACCAACAAGGTGTTCAACCACCTGCTGCAGTGCCACCACTGACCGCTTCTATTATTGCACCTTCCAATACTTATACAGCACATACGACCACCAGTTCTCCACACAGAAGGAGAAGGAATGAATGCAACAGTGAAGCCTGAAGAAGGAGTATCTTTGCAAAACATAAATTTACAGAATACAAACAGAGAATTAGTTCCATTTCGTCCTGTTCTGAAATTAATTTCAGATAATAATGCAAAAGATCCTTCAAGAAACATACCAAATTTTACTAGTTGGTCAGAAATTAAAAGAAAGGCATTGAAGGAAGGAGATCTCAACATTGCACCTACACAAATAATGGCCATGTCAGTGAGATTTGGTCCACAAAATACATACCCCAGATGGATACCACTGACACACAATGTAATTAAAGGCTTGAAACAAGCACTTAGAGAAAGTGGTTTGAGTTCTCTTTACTTCAAGCAACTATTGAAAGGCATTTTTAGCACTTATGATTTAGTGCCGTATGAATGCAAATATATTGTCACCACAATTTTGACAGACTCACAATACCTGCTATGGGAAGTCAAATGGAGAAGAGCTCTCATCACCTTGCTAGACTCCTATGCTAGAGGCCCATATGCAGCCTTTACATTGGCCCACCTAGCCAGTGATTTGCCTCACGACAAACCAGAAGACTAAGCTACGAGTCTGCCTCGAGATGTGCTCATAGATGTTAAGGAAGCAGCCCGAAGAGCTATTCTGCAAATCCAACCTGTGGGAGTTCCAGAGAGCAATTTCACAGAAGTAAGGCAAGGAACAGCTGAGCCATTCACCTCACTCATAGATCGTCTCACTCAAGCAGTTGAGAGAGGCAATGCAGTGATGAAGTAGCACAATCACATTTGATTCGAAGGCTGGCTCCTGCAAATGCCAATGAAGAATGCAAGCATGTAATTTATGCCTTACCTGGTGCACAACCAACTTTGCTATAAATGATAGAAGCCTGCAGCAAAATAGGCACCTCTGCACATTTAGTGGCAGTCCAAGCAAATGTATTAGGAGAACAATTTGGAGAACACCAAGAACCTGCAGATCAAAGATTAGAAAAAAACTATCGCAGGTTTTCATATAACTCCTCAACAAGATGGCTTCAACTGAAAAAGTTCGTTTGGGGATGGAAGAGGATAAAATTTTTGCATCACAGTTTTAAGCTGTTTTAGTGGGGGTTTTGTGTTTTATCTTAAGGTCATAAGTGCATAATAGTTTAGAAATGTGTTATTTCAATTTCTTAAGATGACTAGTGCTGATATATTGGTTACATGATGTGAATTTGTTAATTTTCTATATTTATAGTTGTCTTCTTAAACACTTTAACATCTTTTTCTAATTATCTAAAAGATATGTATCATTTCAGGATCCTTCCTTATATTCTCTAGTTGCTTAAGCATCTCATGGCTTCTATTGTTAAGAACTTTGTTTTAAAAATATATTGAGACATCACTCCAGTATAGAGCTTGAGTCTTGGCCAGACCCTTGACTCTATCTGGATGGAGGTTTTTACCAACAAACCCAGATGTTTTCTGCACCAAAAACTAGATACAAACTAATTTGGCTTGACAATTTGACCCTATAAATATGGCAGCTGAACATGTCTTTGGAGTGAACCTGAGAACCTTGCCTGGGAAAGGATATCCAGGTCCTCCCTGGAAAGAGGTTTTCCAGCTGTTGCAGATTCTGGGATGATGGTACAGTACTTTAGTGACTGGTAATCATCTAACTTCATATGTATTATTGTTAACAGTCATTAATTATACTTGTCATCTGAAATATTCTTAGTTGTTATATCTGAATTTTTTCCTAATTGTCTTCAGTTTTTAAAAAGAGTTATGCATTTTTCCATCAAGGTACACTTTCTCTATTAACCTGTGACAAAGAGCTTGCTTGTGTTTCTGCAGGTACAGAATGCAGGTAGATTCCAGCAAAGGACCTGAGGTCATATCAGGCACAGAGACGCTCTGACAATTCCAAGAACAGAGAAGCAAACACGCAGACGTGAACTGCAGAGACTGTAGCTGATGGTAGACATCTTTTGTCCCACATGCAAGAACTGTGAACCTTGGGTTTTGTGTCAATGTAAAGTGTGGGAATCATTGGTATCAAACAGCTCTATTGGCACAAGCGTGGTGTACATCATGTTATGATTTAGAAGCCCAAACACAGTATAAAGCCATAGAATTTTTACTTGCAGTGGGTCATGAAGAAGAAAATAGCTCCTGTCTTCCTACCCTTAGAGAGGAGTGTAGAAGAGAATTTTTGAGAGAATCAAAGGAGATTCAAATATGCATAATTGAATGCAAACAAAACAATTTAGTGCCAGATCTTTGGGTGGTTCCAGAACAAACTTGGGAAAAAACAAAAAAGGAATGTGCTAAAAGATTTGCTTGGAAATTAAAAATGAAAAAGAAAGTGTCTTCTAAAGGTTTAGGCTTCTTTTCTTCTCTGCCAAGGTCAGGATGAATAATACTCGGGAAATGCCAAGCTTGAGTTTGGTCTTGGTTGTTTATTATATCTTATTTACAGTATTTACAGTCTCACAAGGCATGAGCTTAACTAGCAAGCTAGAGAAAAGAGAAAAAATGGAGAGATTCTAACTCTTACCAAGGCTATTTAAGAGATAATTACCCAATACCAAGGTGACACCTATATTATTTATACTTTTGACCCTATAATGACCACCCAAGGCACGCAATGCAGACCCTTTTCACCCAATTAGAGAAAACCACCCAAAACCATGAAGAAGGAAAAAGAAGGTGAAGAAGAAGAACCCAGACAATGGCCTGAATCCTCCATCTTGGCCCACACACATTACTATATATCAAAACCCCAAATCCAAGTTTTTCACACTGTGAGATCACACAACACCACTCAAACTACACACCCACAACCCCTGTGCTATCACACTCTCGGAAGCCTGTCCCAAGGCCTCAAGTCAAATGTGGTGCTTATCTGAGGGTCAGCACCCCTCAGCTCAGAAAACCTGAAATTTTCAGCTTCCAGGGTTCCAACAGTGCCTCAAATCAAAATTTAACCAAAGAAAAACCATGAAGTTAAATCGGGTATTGTGTTCATATCTTGTTTTGTATACCTTCTGCAATGTGACCTTACCTGTCAATCAACTAAAGAAAAGTTTGGGGATCAGTAGCATTGTAGAATTCCTTTGTTAGATGATAGTTTAAGGGAAATATGGGGTTCTATCGAATGCTATGCTTATGCTTTTTGCTTACTTGCTTTTAGTAGTGCAAATTTACTAGTTAGACAACCTAAAACAAATATCTGGGAGACTTTAGCTAATGCATCAGATTTAGATATCATATGTCTTTCCTATACACAAAAACAACTGGTTCAAACAGGAGGGGGAGATGTTGGAGTCCTAGAAACTTAGAATTTGGGGTTTTAGTGTATAGCAATACATATGAATTAAGATGGAGGATTTCGGGTGTTGCCTTTGTCCTTCTTCTTTACCGTCTTCTTCCGTCTTCTTCACCTTCTTCCATCTTCTTCATGAGTTTGGGTGGTTTTTTGTAATTGGGTGAAAAAGGTCTGCATTGCAGGCCTTGGATGGTCATTATTGGGTGAGAAACATAAATAATATATGTGTCACTTCGTTATTGGGGGTTTATCGCTTAAATAACCTTGGAAAGAGAAGCACTCCATTTTACCTTCGTTTTCTAAGAGCTCACAGTGCAGTGAGTCTGTAAATACTGTAAATAGATAAGAGATACTAAACATTCCAAGAGTTTGGTGTTTCCTGTGTCTTTATCCTGACCTTGGCAAAGAAGAAACAAAGCCAAAACTATCACATATAGATAATACTGTCTTAATGTATCGGTGTTCGTTGGCTAATAGCCAGGAACACCCCAGCACTGGACATTGTTCTTTTTATTCCATTATTAAACTTTTGAAAAATATTCTAAGATTGAATTTTCTCACAATTTGGAGGTTCCACCGAGATAAAAACCTTGAGTCTCTGTGGCTCTGGGAAGTCCCAGACAGGAGGTGCCCCGCTTAATTAAGGAGCTCTTCCAGGCTTTCTCTACTGCTACAGGACAGCAAGTTTAACCCCCGTCAGGAAATAAAAAGGACAAAAAGAGAAAGGGAAGTAAAACTCCTGAAGAAACCCTGGCAACTTCTAATTTGAGCACGAAGAACCTAGATGGGTGTATATATTGCAAAAAAGGGTATTGTGAAAATCCGTGAGAGTGTGTGTGTGTGTGTGACGTGGACAGTATAGTCCTCGATGTGCGAAACAAATTGTGGAGTCTTTCTAACTGTGTTTCCGTCTCCCCGTGAGGGGACTGGCCGGTGAAGCGATGAAGCGAGTGCTGGAGACTGAGTGGAAGCCCAGATTAGGGGAATAAGGGAAGTTTAGTTACTTTGGGGGTAAAACAGGGAATTCAGAAAAAAAAAGAGGAGAGAAATTGCCTGTAATTTTGACCGCAGGAATCCTAATTCTGAGGTAGTACTGCGCTCGACTCATGTCTGACTGCCTATAGGAATCTTGGTTATATTGAGGGTTGGGACAGTTAAAAGTTGGTGCAGAGTCTGCAAAAGGTGAGATGCTGAGAACCTGAAACCCTATTATACCCTTGAGGCATGAATGGTTGAGCTTATCTGGGGTGTTATACTGCTGAGTAGAAAACACTTCCTGAGAGATCTGAACAGATGGATTAAGGCCCCTTGATAACAGGGGATGCAAAACCTCTGTAGTAAGGCTTGGAAGTTTGTCTCAGGTGCTGTTACATAACTGGAGTTGTTTTATAAGTGTGAGGGTGGCATAAGAAAAATTTGGGTTTGGGAAAATTTATGGGGAATTTAGACTAGTTTTGGGTGAGTAGGTCATTGTTCAATGAATAAGCATCTGTAAAGGGATATTAGTACCTGAGTCAACAAGGGCACTTTATTATTGTACAAATGTGTGTAGAGTGTATGTCTATGTCCCTTGTCTAGTGTGACTGGCAAGTATAACTGCTGAGTGAATGAGACGTACTATTAGTACGAAGTGAGTGGGGAGCCCGGATCTGCAGTTCTGGAGAAGGGCGAAGTGTTTGTCATTTTATAACAAAGATTTTGTGTTGTTTGTATGAGTGCAATTTTGTGTTTGAGTTGTGGACCTGGGTGTGAGGCTTGAGTTTTGTGTAAGTGTAAAAACTGTCACAAGAGGTAGTATCGCACAGCTACCCTCAGACGTGCTTGGTGCTAGAAGTGTTAAGAAGCTGAAGTAAGAGCCAGATATCAAGCAGTGCAAATCTTAATTACAATGGGACACAAGACAAGGAAAGAGAAAGCCCCTAAAGGAAAGAAAAGCCAAAATATTCCCCCTGATAGTCCCCCTGGGAATAAAACTAGCACAGTGGGAATGTAACTCAGACACAAAGAATAAAAAGATCAAAATGATACATTATTGTATGATCGAGTGGACCAGAGAAGAGATAAGGTCAGACCATTTATTCTGGCCCCTACATGAGTCTTTCAAAAGGGAATTGTGCCAAGCTTTAAATATTTATTTAAATGCTAAAGAAGCTGTCAGCCAAGAAGAAAAAGATTATGCCACTTGCTGGGGGAAGGGAAACTCTAAGAGAAGTAAAAGTGTTTAAATTAGAAGAAGCCAAAAATTGGGACCCCTTAGACTGTCTCCCACCACCATATCCACCAGCATCTAATGCACCCCCTGATTGGCCTAGTCAAAATACCCAGGGAAGAATAGCTCAGCAGGAAGGATTAAAAAAAGGACGACCAAGCAGTATCATTATATCCCCTCCGAGAAGTTCCATTGGGAGGGGCACAGGGGGAAATTGAGTTTGTAACTGTCCCACTCAACTCTTCTGAACTGAGATCATTCAAAAAGGAATTAAAAAGTCTACTAGAAGATCCTATAATTTTAGTAAGGAGGTAATATAAAAAGGAATCTTTATTTGAAGGCCTTCAAGAGCAATTATGGAAAGATGTCCACAAAAGCCCACACCTGCCCCCCAGGGGTGAGTACATTTTATAGGTTTTAAGAAATTAGCATAATTGATAAAAAGCACCAATTAGGAGTACAAGTGGTGATGCAATTCCCCCCCAGGTCAAGCCCCTTCTCTGGAGCCCCCCCTTTGGCACTAGTTGTACTTTGTCCATGAGAATGTACCTCAAAGAGTTGTTCTTGGCCTTGGTTCCCAGGAAGAGCCAAGATAGTACAGAGCCTTGTACCTGCTGGGGCTTGGAGCTCTGGAATTTGTTTTGTCTTTCTGCTTAAGGAAAGGCCATGGAAAAGTACTGGGAAAACTAGTCACTAATACAATACAGAGCTACAAATATATGTGTGAAGAATACAGAGAACATATAAAAGAAAAAAGGCAAAACCTCAAACAGCATCACCATCACTTCAACAGGACTGCAACCACCTCTTGATAAGACTGTGACCACCACCTTGACCAACAGGGTGCCAGGTTGTACTCTGACTTTGTGAGTTTAAGCCAGTTGTTCTGTATTATTGCATTTATGGTAATCTTTCTATTAAATTGTAACTACGACCTGAAATCTCTCTCAAGGTAGTTGTGTGGGATTAATTTCTCCTGCCAGTTTACTTTCAAACCAGCACAATTCCTCATCCAGAGTCTGCAGATTCCTGCTGACATCCCACAAAAGGCAGGTTTGCTCTGTTCTTGAGGACAGTAGATACACAGTCAGTGAGGAAGAGCAAAAAGGGAAAACTCTCAAGGTTCATCCAGGCATTGCTGAGCAAAGACTTCCAGATAGCATCACTACAGGTGGTGCAAGGCGAAGGAGGAGTAGGAGAGTCCTTAGCAGATGCATAACAGGGTCATATAATCAGAACAGAGCTATGCAAGACCCTGCAAAGCAGGGCATAACGCCAGTTTCATGGACAATATTATAGCACAATGTCCAATCAAAGCAGCATCTAGTCATTTTGAATTACAGTGCTACTGCAGTACAGATATATCCAACCTTGCTTATCCTGTCTCTGTGCCAACCCATCTCTTTTTAGGTAGGAACACTATCACTGTTTATATGTTTCTATAACCCCTAGCCCACTCTGGTTTTCACTTAGTTTAATCAAGTTGAAATTAAGGAATTTAAGTGTTTAACATTATTATTAAAAATGCAACAGTGATGCTTTAGCTTTTATATTTTCAGATTCTGTGCTGCTTAGGGATGGAGCCTCATATTAGGAACTGTACTAAGCTCCCTCTACGGAGCAGGTAGACAAAACAAATCCATTTCTGCTGGAAGACCAAGGGCAACTTTCAGGCCAAGAACACAAACAACGATGGACTGAGGGGTGGAACAAGAAGGATGGGACCTCACGGCCTGGGGCTGTAATTGGACAATTGGACCCCAATATGCAAATAGATCTAAACTTATAAAATGGCAAAATCTCGTGACTCGGGGGCCATCTTTGCTACCACTTGCAGACCACCCTGGGTGCAGCCTTGCGTAGGCTTCTGTAATGCCCAGGGTGGATTCTGGGGGCCTTTTAATAAATCCTGATTTTATTCTCTAGTTTTGCCTAGCCTCTGTTTCAGGTCAGCCTTCCCAAGGCAACAACAGTGATATGTATATACACATAATGAAACAACTGAGCCTTTCACAGAAATCATAATGCTAGTCCCTTGAGACAGACAGGCAGATTTCACTCAGGGATAGCTCCCAAATTCTTCAAGGTGAAAATAATAATAGTAAAATGATATTGTATAGGCTGGACATTGTTAACATTGGCATACACAGTGAAAAAAATTAATATATACAACTCAGCAGTCAAGTCTAAGTATTCAAGAAATTTCCTTCTAGAAGAAAAGTCTGCCATAAAAATAACATTAATTAGGTGTTCTGGGGAAGTTCAGATTACCCCTGAACTGTTCATTTCCTTACATGTGGAAGATCATGGATTGAATCAACAGTGAGGTAAGAATTTGCGATCCAGTTGCTTACAGAGGAGTTGCATTTCCTTATGGGAGGGGCTGAATTTGGCCCATGATTTTGAAGAATTGGCTTGAAGCTAAATAAGTTCCAGAATTAGTAACACATTTTCACATCACCATGGCTCCTACATCAGAACAGGTTCGGTTGTCCCTGGGGGTGAGAATGCAGGAAGTAAACAAAAGTAATCTTTTGCCATTAAGCTAGTGTCTTCATCTAGATTAATTGTTGGAACCTGTCCTGGGTAACCCAAAACATTATTGTATTCCATATCTATCTGTGCTAGGTCATATGCCCAAAATTTTTACTGTCTCTTTAAGACCGGGCAGCTGGAAACAGAACCACAAAGTCAGGGCAGGGGGTGGTGGTGGTGTGCACAGCTCTTTTTGAAGTCAGGGGCAGTCAGGCAGAAGGGTCCTGCTCTTTTGCTTTCATTCTGGCCAGGGCACAGAGACTGTTTGGACTCTTGAGAACCTCAGAAGTGGGGAGCTCTGGCAGGCTGCATCAATACCCCCCTGGGAACTGACAAAACTCAGAAATTTAAACTGACTGCAGTTTGATGCCTATATAACTTAGATCAAAGTTACAAGGTGCTTATATAGCTTGAGTTATAAGATATCAATATAACCTGATATATCTACATAACCTGCTACCTACATAACCTGAATCATAGCTTTTTATACCTATATAATCTGATATAAATACCTTTTTTCTCAGTTCCGGGGCTGATAACCCTCCAAGAATGTTGTCAAAGTCCTCCTTCCGAGCCCCGGTGCCAGAAGAGAGAGGCAGGATGCGTCGGTTTCTTTCTCAGAAGTTGTTTATTGTCTATTATCTGCGTACATTCTTTCTCACCCGGCGTGGATGCTAGCTACAGCACTGAATGTGGCTAACTGACCAACTCAAGGGCGATCGTAATCTTTTATACTAAATGTTACATGAAATATGTTTATAATAATATACCAATACCTATCACCTATGTTAGACAGTGCGACTCTACACTAAACCTATCCAAAAGTGCCACCATCACAGCAGAAGATGGAGGACAAGAAGAAGAAGAAGGAGAAGGACAGGGACACACCCAAATCCCTCTATCTTGCCTCCTTGAACCTTCTTTATGAACCCCAAAATTCTACATTATCACCCGGTGATAAGCTAATTATTACTCTAATCACACTCTTGTGACTTGTAATTCTTCATATAAAGTTGGTAATCGCTCCCATGGGCAAAAATCAAAGGCACTGGTATTTTTGTTTTTGTGCCAGGGTCCCAGGACCCCCTGCCGGGGTCTCGGACCACCCAGGGCAGCTAGAGAGATGTCCTGGGTTCTGACACTTTTTATACAATGTAATGGCTAATATATGGTTTACTAGTTGCTTAATGCTGAATAGACAGAAAAAAGAAGAAACAACTCACCAGGTGGATAGCTTTAGAGATAGATAAGTATAGTACCAATGAAAAATTGGCAAGTGCAAAGCCAGTTAGGCACAAAACAAAGAATTTAGGCCAGTTAAGACCAGACAGACCAAGGAACACCGTAAGTGCGTGTGCTCTGAAGACAAAGTTGACAAGTTCAGATGTGAAGAACACCTTGGAAGCCTTCATCAATGACCCCTGACGACCCCCCAAATTGCGGAGGCACAAGTGCAGTGCAAAAGAACTATCTTATTACCATGAGATCATTCTATATAAGTTATTTCTGGCACGTATATGATGATGTTGTAGTGACATAAAAGCACTATGCAATACTTACTGTATAAATATACCACAGCACTTGACAAAGGTGGGTGAGTTAGGTGGAGATATCCACCTCACCACCAATAAACAAATACCTGTTCTATAGACATCGTTCTATGGGGATTTATTTCCAGCCTATCTTTCGGGCATCACTATCCAACACTGTGTATTACTACTTCTATGGCGGCTACATGCACATCACCTCACTGAGCACCTCACAACATCTATACTAACCATCAGTGTTCTGGGGATCTGAGCCTGACTTCCCTCTGATCGTTGCACTCATACCAATGAAGAATGAACTTTGATAAAACTGAACAAGCGCAGCCATACTGGAATCAGAACTGACTCAAATGTGCAGCATACAGCAATCCAGCACCATACACCATCTTTCCTGTTTGAAATACTGTTACCAAAGTGTAGTGGGTTGACCTTGCTTGGGTGCCAGGTGCCCATCAAGCCATTCAATCACTTCCCCTTCCAAGTGGGACAGGGGAGGGAAAATAAGATGGAAAACAACTAGTAGGTTGAGATAAGGCAGTTCACTAAAGCTAAAAAAAAAAAAAAAAAACCAAAAGTTTGCAGATGCATAAGCAAAGGGGAAAAGTTAATCTCTACTTCCCATCAGTGAGCAATGTTCAGACACTTCCCAGGAAGCAGGGCTTCAGCACATGTAGCAGTTGCTCAGGAAAGCAAACATTGTAGAATATCAAATGCCCCCCCATTCCTTCTCCCTCCCTTAGCTTTTATATCTGAGCTGGTGTCATATAGTATGGAATATCCCTTTGGTTAATTTTGGTCAACTGGCCTGGTTGTTTCCCCTCCCAGGATCTTGCCCACTCCCACCTCCTTGATGGGGGGAAATGTGTAGAGGGACAGCATTGCTCAGTGGTACCCAAAACACTGGTGCGTTATCAACACCTGTCCAGCTACCAATGCAAAGCACAGCACTGTAAGGGCTATGAACTTTACATTGGTCAGACCGAATACAACAGGGTTTTATGGTGATAAGCAAATTATAATATGCATGTAGTGACTTTATATAAGCAACACACATCTAAAAAATCACATGCACGCAGGGATGACTTATCCCCCATGCCACCACAGGCCTGTAGTAAATAATGCCCTTCTTAACACCAAATTGGTGTTAAGGAGTCTTATTTAACCAGTTTCTGGTGAATCTGGAGACAGTAATTGGCAAACCAGATGGGAGGTCCTGCCTTTGAGCCTCAATGGATCTGTGGTTGACAGATCTCCAGCCGGCACCTAGGGATTCTCAGAGGGGACCCCTGACTACAGACCATCAAGGGGCTTGAGGTAAGATCCCTGGAGTAAGTACAGGTATCATTTAAACTATTTAAATCTTGTAAAATAAAGGGTTGGAGTCCCTTCACAGGGTTAAAGTCCTTGTTGGTAAGCTTACCAGGGGGTTATGAGTTGTCCCCCCCCATCCGGGCTTAGACTTCCTGAAGATTATTGTTATAGATGGGTAATGTGATAATTGGCTCTCGCAATTAAGGGATGAATATTGTGTGTATGTTAAGAGAAGTTTTATTCATGTATGGTTATGTTAT
The DNA here is from genome assembly GCA_910950805.1 of Acrocephalus scirpaceus scirpaceus. Taxonomy (NCBI): domain Eukaryota; kingdom Metazoa; phylum Chordata; class Aves; order Passeriformes; family Sylviidae; genus Acrocephalus; species Acrocephalus scirpaceus. The sequence goes on along the minus strand of CAJVGK010000018.1, from coordinate 3,898,367 downwards.
TGTAGTTTGTTGTTAGGACACCCTCTGTTCTCCCCATAGTCCCCTTTTTCCCCCGTATTGTTGCCACCGGACAGCCTTGGTTGGCGGGAGTGTCAGGGGCATGTAGAGGGAGGGCGTGTACATGTGCCCCTTGCATGGGGTAGAAGGGAATGGGAAAAGCTTGATGCTAGGGAGGCGTGGCATAACAACACCTCACCTCCAATCAAGTTGCAAGAAAGTCTCCACCAATGGATGGCAAAGAAGAGTTGGCTGGCAGACTTTGGGAGAGGCCAGAGTTGGCTGATGCAACACCAGGGGTATAAAAGGCGGAGCAGCCATTTTGTGGATAAGCTTGTGGCAGTTGGCCACACTCCCAGCGCTGCCCTTTTTCCTTATTCAGTCCTTTGTTGTATTTGTTAAGGTTTAATAAACCTTTGGATATTTTAAAGTGAGCCGTCGTTTCTCACAGTATTAAGGGTTAGAGTCCCCAGGGGGTTAGAGTCCCCAAGGGGTTAAAGTCCCCTGGAAGTGTTGTACCTGGACAAGCCCATGGTTTCAGGAAAGAGAAAAAAAAAAGAGAGAAAAATATTGTTGTTATGTGCCATCTCGAGTGTTATGCCTCCCTCCTTCTTCACACCCCCAGTCACGTTTAGCTGTTCCCTGTGAGGCACACCACCTCCACCTTTTTGACTCCAGAGGTGGAGGGGGAAAGGTAGAAGAAAAAAGAAAAAAAACAGGCTCGGTTTACAGCTGGAGCTGCATTTGTGGTGGAGTTTGTTCAGCTACTTTGCATTCTTCTTGGACTGAGAGTGGATGTGTTTGTATGGGAGTAGGTTGTGTGTTGATTTGAGCTTGCTGTCATATGGAGTTAAGATGGGGACACCCGTGATATAAAGCTCATTTGCTTAGGGAGTGTTGAAGAGTGGCTAAGTGTTCGTTGGTGTTTTAGAGGAACTGACTGTTGCTTTTTCTGTGTGCGTGGCTCAGATCACATTTGCGGACATGAAGCGTCCTCTTGCATTGGTTTTAGTGATTGTGATACCAAAAAGGCTAATTCAATTTCTACTGTAACTGGGAGCTTTTAGCAGAGAAGACACTGTGTCTGTGGACCTTTAGCAGAGAAGCAAGGCATGCACAAATTGTTCTCCAAGCAAGGACGTTGGAAGATAAAGAGAAGACATCTGGCTCAAGAATGCAGCTACAGCCAAAACAAGGGTTGAATTTTGGAACTTGGGGAACATGGGGAGGGTTTTTATGGTAATGGGCAAATTATAGTATGCATATAGTGACTGTATATTAGCAACACACTTGTAACAATTGGGGTGCACTCCAGGTGCCTGAATAACCGATGCCCTCTTTAACATTAAAATTGGTGTTAAGGAGTTTCATTTGACCTGATTTTTGGTAATTTGGTGACAGTAATTGGCAACCCAGATGGGACCTCGGCTTCTGAGCCTCTGCGGATCCATGGTCAACAGATCTCCAGCTGACGCAAAAGAATTCTCAGAGAGACCATCTACTGCAGACTGCCAAGGGACTTGAGGCAAGATCCCTGGTGTAAGTAAAAGGCATCATTTAAGTCTTGGGGTTATTGGCAAGGCGGTACTAACCCTGCACTGTTTCTGGTAACTCTGGTAACTCTGGTAACTGTGTGTCCTGGTTTGGAAAGACAGGTGTCTGCCAAGAAAGGCAGGAGCCTCCCTTGAAATGGAGAATGTAAACCCCCTCCCTCCAAATTATTATAATTTTGAAATTAAGAAGCTTTCAGGCAAAGATATGGGAATAGGAATAACAGTTCTTTACTAGTGTCCTGGGGTGACTTTATGATGCTTGTATCCCCAATAGTCTGTTCTGTTTGTGCTGTATATTGAGTTCTGTACCTTTAAGACTGGTTCTGAGAGCGATGAATGGAGAAGGAGAAGTGGGCAGTTTGTTTTGAGAAAACTACCTCACTCCTACACATTCCTTCTCCGGTGTGTGTTCAACTGAGGCTTGGGCAGACTGCGGGTCAGAGATCTTTTTTTTGCTTTTAGTTGGCTTAGCTAGCTGAGGCAGAGAAGTTCCCTGGACTGGTTTTTTCAGTTTTCTTGGGACTGTTTAAACCTGCTCTGGACTGAAAAACCCAGAGGAGTACCGAGAGCTCTCGCACCTGCGGCCCACCAGGGCCTGGACCTCCAGAGGGCCTGATAAGACTGAGAGAGCTGAGCTGCCCACGGCAGGGACTTTCTGAATTTACCATCTCACTTCAGAGCAATGAGAGGTTTTATTGTTTCAAATTATTCATTCTTTGTGCTTGTGGGCACTTAGTTTGTTAAACAGTTTTTTCCACTTTTCTCTGAGGAAGTTCTTTTTCCCAGACTGGTTGTGGGGGAGGGGGCGTTTGGGTTTGCTTTCCAGAGGAACCCCATTTGGAGGTTTCCTCCCAAATTTGCCCTAAACCAGGACAATTAAAATTAAAAATGTAGTAGTACAAAAAACCAACCAAACAAAAAGAAAACACTGACAGAGTCAGAATACAACCTGACACCCTGTTGGTCAGGGTATTGGTCACAGTCAAATCAAGTCCTCCTGGAGAGACAGATGTGGTTCTGTTGAAGCAATGATTCTGTAGAAGGGTGTAGTTTTCCTCTGAAAGTCCAGTTGTGGTGAGATGGGTCTGGTCTTCCTCTGAGAATCCAGTGGAAACAGGCTGCCTTGGTGTTCTGACTCTCAGATTTTTATCCAGGTAGGAATGCTTGGCTTGTCCTGCTGGGTGGAGCATCTCACAATGAGATGATGTAATTTTATCAGTTATGTAGTGAGACTGAATGGCCTATTAACAGAAGATATCTTCCTGGGCGGAGGATGGGTCGTGGAAGAGATAAAGAACACTGCCTCACCTGGTTTTAACAGATGATAATAGAATACATACTTTTGGTTACATCTTGCATTGCAATCTAAGATATTATCCACTCCTTATTCTATTACCATCTGCATCATACCTAAATCAATAAACTCTACTTTATATATATATACAGTGAAACCTTACACACAATTCTCACTTAAGATTAGGTTTCCCTGTGGTACACAACAGGTTTCTCCATCTTTCTGCATTACCCACCCAGTGTAACCAGGTCCTTGAGCAAAAACAATCCCACAGATGGGTTTGCCTTTGTCTGAGGTGGGACTAATCCAAACAGTCTTTTCTAAAATACCTTTCATGTGTACAACTGGGACTTTATCTCCATCCACTGTGTGCAAGGGTTCAGACTGAGCAGGACCACCTCGATTGATGGAGCCTCGGATGTTGACCATCCAGGTGGTCTTTGCTAAGTTTATTTCCCAATTCTTGAAGGTCCCCCTGCCAAGTGCCTTCAGGGTAATCCTAAGTAGTCCATTGAACCATTCAACTTTCCTGGCAGCTGGTGCATGATAAGGGATATGATATATCCATTCGATACCATGTTCTCTGGCCCAGGTGTTTATAAGGCCATTCTTGAAATGGGTCCCATTGTCCAACTCGATTGTCTCAGGGGTGCTGTGTCTCCACAGGACTTGTTTTTCCAGGCCCAAGAAGGTGTTCCGAGCAGTTGCGTGAGGCACAGGGTAAGTCTCCAGCCATCCAGTGGTGACTTCCACTATGGTCAGCACATAGCACTTGCATTGATGGGTTTGGGGAAGGGTGATGTAGTCAATCTGCCAGGCCTCTCCATACTTATATTTGGACCACCATCCGCCATACCATAGGGGCTTTACTCGCTTGGCCTGCTTGATTGCAGCACATGTCTCACAGTCATGGATAACCTGAGAAATACTGTCCATGGTTAGATCCATCCCTTGGTCTTGTGCCCACTTACAGGTAGCATCTCTGCCCGGATGACCTGAGGCATCATGGGCCTATTGAGCTAGGAATGGCTCTCCCTTGTGTTGCCAGTCTAAGTCTATCTTTGACACCTCTATCTTTTCAGCCTGATCTACCTGTTCATTGTTTTGGTGCTCCTCATTAGCCCGACTCTTGGGGACACAGGCATCTACATGGCAAACTTTCACAGGTAGTTTCTCTACTCTAGTAGCATTGTCTTTCCACTCATCAGCAGCCCAGATTGGTTTTCCCCTATGCTGCCAGTTGGTCTTTTTCCACCTTTCCAGCCAATCCCACAGACCATTGGCCACCATCCATGAATCAGTGTAGAGGTAGAGCTTTGGCCACTTCTCTCTTTCAGCAATGTCCAGGGACAACTGAACAGCTTTGAGTTCAGCAAGTTGACTTGATCCTCCTCCTTCAGTAGCTTGTGCAATCTGTCATGTGGGGCTCCATACGGCTGCTTTCCACTTCTGGTTCATCCCTACGATACAACAGGAACCATCAGTGAAAAGAGCATAGTGTGTTTCTTCTGCTACCAGTTGGTTCTACGATGGAGCTTCTTCAGCACTTGTCACCTTTTCCTGCTCCTCTTTGTCCATGAGATCAAACTTTTCACCTTCCGGCCAGTTTGTAATTCTTTCCAAAATCCCAGGGTAATTCAGGTTTCCAATACAGGTGCGCTGTGTGATGAGGACAATCCATTTGCTCCATGTGGCATCAGTGGCATGGTGGGTAGAGGTAACCTTTCCTTTAAACATCCACCCCAGCACCGTTAGTCAGGGTACCAGGAGGAGTTGTGCTTCCATGCCAATCACCTCTGAGGCTGCTTGAACTCCTTCATAGGCAGCCAAGATTTCCTTCTCTGTGGGAGTGTAGTTGGCTTCAGACCCTCCGTAACATCGGCTCCAGAATCCCAGTGGACGGCCTCAAGTCTCCCCAGGCACCTTCTGCCAAAGGTTCCAGGACAGATCATGGCTCCTGGCTGCAGAGTAGAGCACGTTCTTCACATCTGGTTCTGTCCTGACTGGGCCAAAGGCTACTGCATGAGCCATCTCCTGATTGATCTGGGCAAAAGCATATTGCTGTTCAGGGCCCCAGTGGAAATCGTTCTTCATGCGGGTAACCAGGTAGAGAGGGCTCACAATCTGGCTGTACTCGGGCATGTGCATTCTCCAAAAACCTATGGCACCTAGGAAAGCTTGTGTTTCCTTCTTGCTGGTCGGTGGAGACATTGCGGTGATCTTATTGATGACATCAGTGGGAATCTGACTCCAACCAACTTGCCACTTATCCCCAGGAACTGGATCTCTTGGGCAGGTCCCTTGACTTTGCTCTTCTTGATGGTGAAGCCGGCTTTCAGGAGAATCTGGATAGTCTTCTTTCCTTTCTCAAATACTTCCATTGCCATGTTCTCCCACACAATGATGTCACTGATGTATTGCAGATGTTCTGGAGCTTCACTCTTTAGCAGTGTAGCCTGAGTCAGTCCATGGCAGATGGTGGGACTGTGTTTCCACCCCGGGGGAGTCTGGTCCAGGTGTACTGAACTCCCCTCCAAGTGAAAGCAAACTGAGGCCTGCATTCTGCAGCCAGAGGAATGGAGAAAAACGCATTGGCAATGTCAATAGTGGCATACCACTTTGCTGCCTTGGACTCCAGCTTGTACTGTAGTTTCATCATGTCCGGCACAGCAGCGCTCAGTGGTGGAGTTACTTCATTTAAGCCATGATAGTCCACAGTCAATCTCCATTCTCTGTCAGACTTGCGCAGAGGCCAAATGGGGTTGTTGAAGGTTGAGTGGGCCTTACTGACCACCCCTTGGCTCTCCAGCTCTCAGATCATCTTGTGGTTTGGGTTCATGATGTAATAAATATAATGGATAAATTTGTGTATATAATATTGTATTACAGATTTGGTTTACTAAAAAGCTACCCAAAGTCGTCTCCAAGATTCCAGAGTCCATTGTGCAGGCAAACTCATTTGCAACTGAAACGACAAGGCCGAGCGGGAAGATGGCCCTTTCATCAAGGATGGACCCTCACTTCACAGCTCTTCAACATCTGATATCGATCTTGGTGGAGATCCTGGATGATCATATCACGCCTCCCAAGATGAATTCCTGGAAAGACTATCAAGCAATCTTTTCAAGCAGACAGGGACTCCTTTTGGAAATTGAGAAACACAGCATACCTGGACTTTCAATGGACTTGGCCTTAGGGTGAAAAAACTGTATAAAACCCACAGGCTGAAGCTTGGCAGACGTGGTCGAGTTTGGAGGGTACCCTTGTACCCCCACTCTTTCCACCCAGCATTCGATCGATTGTTGTCCCGTTTTTATTGTGGCTTTTAATTCGGTGTTGGAAATTTTGCTAAATAAATCTTGTTATTTTGAATTGGCTTCTAATCATTTATAACAATGACATCTTGATTTGTTCGATACTGCCAGTGGTGCACCATCGAGGTGGCAACTGGTACTCGTTGCTCTTCTGCCTTCAGGAGTCCTACTGCAGATGGGTTTTCTGATAGTCCAGGCAAGGTGTTCAATTGCCTAATGCTCTCTGCCTCCACAGCAGCTATCCCAAAAGCCCATCTGAGTCCCTTTTGGTCTTTTAATAGCCATTCCAGAGGAAATCTATGCCCAAAATACATGTGGCCTCTGGGCCGGTCACAATCAGATGTTTCTGCCACTCCTTCCAGTCAGGCTCACCTCCGCTTCCAACAAGGTCAATTTTTGCATTCCCCGTCACCCCGGCAATAGAAACTGGTTCTGCCCCCCCATGTCTCGATGGCATCAGGGTACACTACGTACCAATATCAACCAATGCTTCATATTTTTGCGGCTCTGATGTGACAGGCCATCGGATCCACACCATCCAAAAGTCCCAGTTTTCCCATGCCTCTTCCCGACTAGAGGCAGGGCCCCTCTAGCCCTGGTTATCATTTCCTTCCTGGACATACATAGTAGAGGTGCCTTCAAGGGGATCTGACATATCATCCTCACTTCTGTAATACCTGGCAGCTTGATCATTGGAGGCTGAGGCTACCTTCATTTTAGTGGAACTCCCTCGGTTAGTGTTTCCCTCCTTGAGTTGATGCACCCGTGCTGCCAGGACAGAAGTGGGTTTCCCATCCCACCTTCCCATGTCTTCCCCATGGTCTCGCAGAAAGAACCACAGGTCAGCTCTTGGGGTGTACCCTCTCTCTCTGGCTGGAGGACATTGGGCTCTGACTTTAGGGCCTGTGACTCTCACCGGTGTCATATGGGAACTGTTCCTCATCTCCTCCCTCATCTTCCTTATCTCCTCTTTGAGTTCCTTAACCACAGAAGAGACATGAGCCTGCATCGGGCCATTGATCATACTCTCGTAAGTTCTAAACTTGTTGGCAACAGAACCCACTGTCTCTCGGTTTTTACCGGCATTAATCATTGCAATGAAGGTGGTGTATTGAGATGGCCCTAGATTTGCCAGATTCCACATTTGCCCTGTGCACCTAACCTTGTCAGGGTCATTATCATGCTGTCCACCTGTCCTGGGTTGACTTTGTGATGCTTGTATCCCCAGTTGCCTGTTCTGTTTATGTTGAATATTGTGTTCTGTACCTTTAAGACTGATTCCAAGAGTGAAGGGGGAAAAAAAGAAGCGCGCAGTTTGTTTTCAGAAACTGCTCTGACTCCTTTGCATTCTGGCTCCTGGACTGTGTTCGTCTGAAGCACAGATAGACAGTGGGACAGAGATCTCCTTTGCTTTTAGTTAGTTTAGCTAGCTGAGGCAGAGAAGTTCTCTGGACTGTTTTTTTCTCTTTTTCTTGGGACTATTTAAACCTGTCTTGGACTGAAAAACCCAGAGAGACACCTGGATCTCATGACACAGAGATGTGAGAATTTCAGATGATCCTTTATAGTAAGCCTCTAGATGCTAGGATGTATTTCAAAGAGTGCTTTGGAATATATATTAAATCCATTTTAAGAGGCATTTAGTAGATGCCAAACGCTGTGTCTGTTAACCTTTTGCATGTTAGAAGCATCTAAGACTTCTCAGTGATAGTAGAGAGAAAATTGCAAACATCCCGGGACGACAAGGCTGAGAATGCAGATAAAGAGGGAGGACACAGACCCTTAGCTAGCATAAACTGAATATTTCCTTGAAACTATGCCAAAGAGAGCCAGAAGCCGTGCAAGAGAGATAAAGGTGAAGAGTTCATTGAAGAAGACTCTGTTCCTTCATCTCCCGGGACCCCCAGAAAGACCACCACAACAAACTGAGCATGCCCAGATGAGCGTAAATTACCATACGAAGCAAAGACAGGCAGGGTCAGAAAATGAATATGTATGAGGCAGATTATGCATATGTAAGACCCTGGAGAATAATAGAAAGAAACACCATCAGGTAAGTATGCGTGTCTTTAGTGAAGTTATTCCCCACGCATCTCAGCCGATTAAATACATACCGCTCTAACAACTATTATTAGTTGTAGAGTTTTACTTTTGCCACCACGTTTCATTTCATACCTCCGGCCCACTGGGGCCAAGGACAGCATTTTCCAGCACCAGAAGGACTGATAAGAGACTAGGTGAGCTGAGCTGCAACCCACGGCAAGGACTTTCTGAATTTACCATCTCACTTCAGAGCAACGAGAGGTTTTATTGTTTCATATTACTATTTTTTTATGCTTGTGGGCACTTTGTTTGTTGAATAAATATTTTTTTCCACTTTTCCCTAAGGAGATTTTTTCCCAGACCGATTGGGGCGGGGCTGTTTGAGTTTGCTTTTTCAGAGGACCCCCATTTGGATGTTTCCTCCCAAATTTGCCCTAAACCGGGACACCATCCCTCCCAAAGAGCACCTCCAATACTGCCACTTCTCTCAGGCACTGGATCCTTTCCTCAAAGGTCTTCCAGCGCATTCTATGATGGTACTCCTGCATTCTGTCTCTGTGGACAAACCTCTCTCTTAAACTCATTAAAAGCCGCTCCCAGAGGGAAAGGGGCCTTGGCTCCCTTACAAATACCTGATTCACACCTGAGTCCTGGGTCAAGGGTCCCAAATTCCTTGCTTCACCACTATCCAGTTGCACACCTGTACCCATAAGGTCCCAAACCCCAAGTAACCAGGATGTATAAGCCTCACATCCCCGTCATACAATATCTTCTTGCAGATTACAGAGACTTTCATACAACAGGGACTCAGTGACAATCTCAACCTCTGGCTCCCCTGTGGGTTGTTAAGGCCCTCCTTTCTTATCCTTATTACCTGGGTGCTCTGATTTCTTTTTCATTCCTTTTCCAGTTTTCAAGGATATTGTGTTACTGTTGGAGTTTTCCATGTCTGCAGAAGCATGAGCAAAGGCCTTGCTGCCTTGTTTCTGGTGTTCCAAGGCAGACATGTATAGAACTTCAATCAGCATTTTGCAGAGAGCTGAGCACACAGCTTTTGCTCTGCATTGTTTTGGTGTGTTCCTTTGCTAATTTTCAGAAGCCTGGTTGGTTTTCTCTTTTCCTAGCTCCAAAGAAGCTACTGCCGCACCGTACCTCCCTTTTCCAGCACTGCAGGAGATTGTGATGCTGTTGGAGTTCTTCATGTCTGGAAAAGCACGAGCAAAGGCGTTACTCCCCAGAAGCTACTTTTCCATGGCAGAGTTTATAGAACTTCTTTCTGCGTTTTACAGAGAGCAGTGCATACAGCTTTTTGCTTTGTGTGCTTGTGTTGTGTTGCTTTGCTTGTTTGCAAAAGCCCAGTTGGTTTTCTGTTTTCCTAGCTCCAAAGAAGCTACTGCAGCATCGTACATGCCTTTTCCAGAACTGCAAGAGATTATGATACTGTTGGAGTTTTCCAAGTCTGCAGCAGGAAGAGCAAAGGCCTTGCTGCCTAGTTACTGGTTTTCTATGGCAGGGTCTTATAGAACTTCGATCTGCATTTTGTAGAGAGCTGTGCACAGTTTTGTCTCTGCATGCTTGTGGTGTGTTGCTTTGCTCATTTGAAGAAGCCCGGTTTGTTTTTCTGTTTTCCTAGCTCCAAAGAAGGTTCTGCAGCCGTGTACATGCCTTTTCCAGCTCTGCAGGAGATTGTGATGCTGTTGGAGTTTTCCATGTCCGCAGCAGCATGAGCTAAGGGCTTTCTGCTGAGTTTCTCCTTTTCCATGTCACAGGTGTATAGAACTTCAATCTGCCTTTTACAGAGAGCTGTGAACACAGCTTTTTCTCTGCATGCTTGTGGTGTGTTGCTTTGCTCATTCACTGAAGCCCAGTTTGTTTGATGTTTTCTTTGCTCCAAAGAAGCTACTGCAGCAACGTAAATGCCTTTTCCAGTTTTCCAGGATATTGTGATACTGTTTAGTTTTCCATGTCCGCAGAAGCGTGAGCAAAGGCCTTGCTGCCTTGTTTCTGGTGTTCCAAGGCAGAGATGTACAGAACTTCAATTTGCATTTTGCAGAGAGCTGAGCACACAGCTTTTGCTCTGCATTGTTTTGGTGTGTTCCTTTGCTAATTTGCAGAAGCCCGGTTGGTTTTCTCTTTTCCTAGCTCCAAAGAAGCTGCTGCAGCAACTTACATGCCTTTTCCCAGACTGTAGTATTGTTTGAGTTTTCAATGTACGCAACAGTACCAGAAAAGGCTTTGCTGCCTAGGTGTTTCTTTTCCATGGCAGAGTTTTATAGAACCTTAATCTGCATCTTGGAGAGAGCTGTGCACACAGCTTTTTCTCTGCTTGCTTGTAGTGTGTTTCTTTGCTCGTTTGCAGAAACCCGGGGTTTTTTTGTTTTCCTAGCTCCAAAGAAGCTACTGCAGCAACGTACATGTCTTTTCCAGCACTGCAGGAGATTGTGATACTCCTGGAGTTTTCCATGTCAGGAAAACCTCGAGCAGAGATGTTGCTCCCTAGTGGCTACTTTTCCATGGCAGAGTTTTATAGAACTTCATTCTGCGTTTTACAGAGAGCTCTGCACACAGCTTTTGCTTTGCGTGCTTGTGTTGTGTTACTTTGCTCCTTTGTACAAGCCCGGTTTGTTTTCTGTTTTCCTAGCTCCAAAGAAGCTATCTCAGCAACGTACATGCCTTTTTTAGCACTGCATGAGATTCTGATACTGTTAGAGTTTTCCATGTCCGCAGAAGTGAGAGCAAAGGCTTTGCTGCTTGTTGCGGGTTTTCCATGGCAGAGTTGAAAAGAACTCCAATCTGGGTTTTACAGAGAGCTGTGCACACAGCTTTTGCTCTGCATGCTTGTGGTGTGTTGCTTTGCTCGTTTGCAGAGGCCCGGTTGGTTTTCTGTTTTCCTAGCTCCAAAGAAGCTACTGCAGCACTGTCCATTCCTTTTCCAGCACTGCAGGAGATTCTGATACTGTTGGAGTTTTTCATGTCGGCAGCAGCAAGAGCAAAGGCCTTGCTGCCTAGTTGCTGGCGTTCCAAGGCAGAGATGTATAGAACTTCGATCTGCATTTTGCAGAGAGCTGAGCACACAGCTTTTTCTCTGCTTGCTTGTAGTGTGCTCCTTTGCTTGTTTGCCAAAGCCCGATTGTTTTTCTGCCTTCCTAGCTCCAAAGAAGCTACTGCAGCAGTGTACATGCCTTTCCCAGCACTGCGGGATATTGTGATACTGTTAGAGTTTTCCATGTCAGGAGCAGCACGAGCAAAGGCCTTTCTGCCTAGTTGCTTCTTTTCCATGGCAGATATGTATAGAAACTCAATCAGCGTTCTACAGAGAGCTCTGCACACAGTTTTTCTCCTCGTGCTTGTGGTGTGTACTTTGCTTGTTTGTGGAAGTCCGGTTGGTTGTCTGTATTTTTAGCTCCAAAGAGGCTACTGCAGCAAAGTACATGCTTTTTCCAGTGCTGCAGGAGGTTGTGATACTGTTGGAGTTTTCCATGTCCGCAGAAGCACGAGCAAAGGCTTTTCATCCTAGTTGCTGGTTTTAAAGGGCAGAGATTTAAAGAACTTAAATCTGCGTTTTTGAGAGAGCTTTGCACACAGTTTTTGCTCTGCATTCTTGTGGTGTGTTGCTTTGCTTGTTTCAAGAAGCCCTGTTGGTTTTCTCTTTTCCTAGCTCCAAAAAAGCTACTGCAGCACTGTACATGCCTTTTCCAGCACTTCAGGATATTCTGAGGCTGTTGGAGTGTTCCATGTCCGCAGAAGTAAGAGGAAAGGCCTTGCTGCCTAGTTGCTCCTTTTCCATGGCAGAGATGTATAGAACTTCAATCTGCATTTTGCAGAGAGCTGTGCACACAGTTTATTCTCCTTATGTTTGTGGTGTGTACTTTGCTTGTTTGCAGAAGTCCGTTTGGTTGTCTGGTTTTTTTGCTCCAAAGAAGCTACTGAAGAAAAAGTCCATGCCTTTTCCAGCACTGCAGGAGATTCTGATACTGTTAGAGTTTTCCATGTCCCCAGCAGCAAGAGCAAAGGCCTTGCTGCCTAGTTGCATGTTTTCCATGGCAGAGTTGAAAAGAACTTCAATCTGGGTTTTACAAAGAGCTGTGCACACAGCTTTTGCTCTGTGTGCTTGTGGTGCGTTGCTTTGCTCATTTGCAGAGGCACGGTTGTTTGTCTCTTTTCCTAGCTCCAACGAGGCTACTGCAGAATCTTACTTGCCATTTCCAGTACTGCAGGAGGTTGTTATACTGTTGGAGTTTTCCATGTCTGCAGCAGCTAGAGCAAAGGCATAGCTGCCTAGTTGCTGCTTTCCTAGGGCAGATTTGTAGAGAACTTCAAGGTGTGTTTTACATGGAGCTGTGCACACAGCTTTTGCTCACAGTGGAGGGGTTGTGTTTCTTTCCTCGTTTCCCCATGTCCTGCTTGTTTTCTGTGCTCTTAGCTCAAAAGAAGCTGCTGCAGAAACGGGCAAGCCTTTTCAAGCACAGCAAGTGATTCTGGCACTGTTGGAGTTTTCCATGCCTGCAATATCTAGAGCAAAGGCCTACTGCCTAGTTGCTGCTTTCCTATAGCAGATTTCTAGAGAGCTTCAAGGTGCGTTTTACATGTGCTGTGCAAGAAGCTTTTGCTCAAAATGGGGAAATTGTGTTTCTTTGCTCGTTTCCACAAGTACATCTTGTTTTCTGTATTCTTAGATCAAAAGGAGCTGCGGCAGAAATGTTCAAGCCTTTTCCATCACGGGAAGTGATTCTGACACTGTTGGAGTGTTACATGGAGCTGTGCACACACTTTTTGCTCAAAAGGGGGAATTTGTGTTTCTTTGCTCGTTTTCACAAGTCCTGCTTGTTTTCAGTTTTCTCAGCTCAAAAGAAGCTGCTGCAGAAACGTGCAAGCCTTTTCCAGCACGGCAAGTGATTCTGACACTGTTGGAGTTTTCCATGTCTGCAGTAGCTAGAGCAAAGGCCTACTGCCTAGTTGCTGCTTTCCTATGGCAGATTTGTAGAGAACTTCAAGGTGCGTTTTACATGGAGCTGTGCACACAGCTTTTGCTCAAAATGGGGGAATTTGTGTTTTTTTGCTTGTTTCCACAAGTCCTGCTTGTTTTCTCTTTTCTTAGCTCAAAAGAAGCTGCTGCAGAAAGATGCAAGCCTTTTCCAGCAGGGCAAGTAATTGCAACACTGTTGGAGTTTTCCATGTCTGCAGCAGCAAGAGCAAAGGCCTAGCTGCCTAGTTCCTGCTTTCCTATGTCAGATTTGTAGAGAACTTCAAGGTGCATTTTGAAGCCAGGGGGTCCTTGGGAGGCCAAAGCTGAGCAACACACGATCCATCCAGTATGGTTAATGCATGCATTCTCCCTTTATTGCTACAAAATAGTGGGTTATATAGAGTCTCAAATAGTTTATGTTAACAGGTGTTTTCTAATTGGTACTAGATTAAAAAAGAATGTAAACAATCTTAGTTTTAAGGTCACCACGGTAAAATTGCTATAACTATACTAATTAATACTAAACACACCTTAATGGAATTTACTGCTGCGCCACAGGCTTGCTCACTACTACTCAGGCCCAAATCTGAGGCCTTACCCAGGATAGCTCAGGCCCAATCCCAAAGTGGATTGTGCCCTCTAAGAAATTTTGCAACAGCGTTTTACATGGAGCTGTGCACACAGCTTTTGCTCAAAATGGGGGAATTTGTGTTTCTTTGCTCGTTTCCACAAGTCCTGCTTGTTTTCTCTTTTCTTAGCTCAAGAGCAGCTCTCTCAGCAACGTTCATGCCTTTTTTAGCATGGAGAGTTATTCTGTAACTGCTGGAGTTTTCCATGTCTGCAGCAGCTAGAGCAAAGGCCTACTGCCTAGTTGCTGCTTTCCTATGGAAGATTTGTAGAGAACTTCAAGGTGCGTTTTACATTGAGCTGTGCACACAGCTTTTGCTCAAAATGGGGGAATTTGTGTTTCTTTGCTCGTTTCCACAAGTCCTGCTTGTTTTCTGTTTCCTTAGCTCAAAAGAAGCTCTATTAGCAACGTACATGCATTTTCCAGCATGACAAATGATTCTGACACTGTTGGAGTTTTCCATGTCTGCAGCAACTAGAGTAGCCATTTTAGTATTCATGCCAGAAAACCTCATGGCCAGGATTCTCACAGCTTTTAAACTGGGCTGACAATTAATAGCAGCAAGGAGGTCAGGCACTTGGGGCAGGCAGAAGTGGGTGTTATATGGTTGGTACAGGAATGGGTAAATTGTGGAAGAGTCCGTGGTGGACACTGCAGCCCTTGGTACCACCCAGCTGCTAATTTAGGTGGTAGAAGTCTCTGGTCCAAGCCAGTGGAGCTAACTGTGATTTTAGATCAGGTTCCTGTCCCCACCATGGGATTTGCTGCATAGAGTGACAGCTCTGCATCATTCAACATATGTAGCCAGGGCAGGTCTTCTTGGTGAGCACTGGGAGATCTTGTTGCTGTTACCTAAAGGGGTGATTACAGGCCTGAGTCCTTGACCTGCCTGACTCTTATGCTCCAGAACAAGACAAGCATCTCAAGTCCCCAGCAGAGGGCAGAACCCTTTCTTCCCACTTGTCTGGACCTGTCCCCAGTAGCCTCCAGCCCAGCTAGAGACTCCTCTCCATGCCCAGGCCAGGAAGGAAGTGCTTATCCTGCAGGTGGGTGATGCCACAGGGTTCCCTGGAGACCCACACCAGCCTGGTTCTTCTTCCCATCCTTGGAGAGGAAGGTCTGAGTGGGGCTGTATGGGGAGTTGTCCACATCCCAGCAGGTCCTTTGCTGCCCAAAGACTGGACAAGGATGGGGATCCCAGGTTGATCTCCATCCTCCAGCTCTCTCTTTCCAGATGCTACACTACAGCACACCCCATAGCAGAGGGCTCACCTGGACATCCTAAGCAAGGGGGGTCCAGCTCCCACCCCCTGCCCACACATCCTGCCCTGTGGCACTTTATTATAACAGATATAGCTGAACTATATCTGTATAGATGATTTGGCTTAACAGATACTAGCTCGACCAGCCTAACTTGAAGTAGACATGGGAGGGATAGGTCAGATTCAAACCCAGTCAGAGGATCTCAACCGATCCCTGTGAAACACAAATGCACCCATGTCATTGGCCAGTGAGCTAGGCAGAGTTAAGACCCTTGACCAATCATGTCTGTAAGTGCGGGAAATTTGAAAACCCTATAAAAAGGGCTGCTGGACAATAAACAAGGCTGTTGCCATATGATCCTCAATGTGTATATGTTGCATCCCTGTCTCGAACTCCACAGTGTCACTTTATAGTCCCTCTTCTGCTGCTACATGGGCTGTTCTGACTCCATTTCCACTTGAAGTCCAGGCAAGTAAGGCTCCATGTGGCACATCCACATGGAGACATCTCTGTCCCCAGAGTGCAGCATGAACCCCAGTCTGTCCTGGCCCAGTGGAAAGGCACCCTTGGAGCCTTCCTCGCAGTGCTGCACCCACCACAGAATCCTCGTGGGCTACAGCAAGACAGAAATTAGGTGCCAGAAGGCTTACCAAGTCTCCATCTTCTCCCATCTCTCCAGCTCTTCTGAGAGCACAGAGCAGCAAGCTTCCAGCCAGCCAGCCAGCCATCAAGAGGGGTTACCCTGAGCAGCAAACTCTGAAGAGGGGACAATATCCTAAACAAACTCCCTGGGGTAGTAGTGGGGTAGAGAGCAAGTGTGACACGGGCCCCAGGAAGCCTTCTCTGGATGATGACCATAAACCTTTGAGGATGGTCTGCTGGTGGAGGAGCTGTCCCTCTGTGGCTCTGCCCAGCACTTCTCTCCACAGGTAGTGGAGCACCACTGTGAGGGCAGCCCTAGCCACAGCCCCAACACCAGCAGAGAGGACAAGTTGCAGGATGTCTCCTCTTCCTTCTGGCACATTGCTTGCAGAACTTTGCACACAAAAGATGGTTTCCCTGTCCTGCCAGGGATCAGCCCACAGACTATGGGAATATCAGGGACTGGGTGAGTGGCCACAACCTACTTTACCTTGATTTGCACAATATTGCACAAACTCCCCAGTTGGACTCTGGTGGGGAGAGAAGCCAGGGAGCAGTCTGGTCTACAGCAGCAGGGTTAGTAGAGAAGGGGAATGGCTAGTGGTGGCCAATGGGTGCAAGGAGCCACCAGCTCCACAGGCAGTGCTCAGCCCTGAGCCCAGCAACCTGAGCTCCCTGGAAAAGATGCCCTGTGGGAGCAGCTGGCTCAGTGGTAGCAGTTTCCCAGCCAAAAGGAAGCTGATGTCTGCTTGCAAGGTTGAGGCTGACTCCTACTTTGAGGACGAGAGCCTGTTCCCACCAGTGAGGAAGAAGAGACCCCTGTCATGCCACCCAGTGTCCATGGCCTGCCACAGCACCAATGCCAAGAGGGCACCTTACTGGAATCACCTGCTTCCCATGGCCAAGGCGAGTGTCACTCGTAGGGGGAGACGGAATAACCCAGCAACACCCAGAGCTCAGGGATGTCCTAATGGACAAAACATGGTCTTTGTGGGCATGTGATCTGTCGTGGCACAGCGCCCTGTTTTGCCCCAGTGCCACAGCAGTGGTGTGAGCAAGGCAATGACTGACAGCCAGCCCTGGAACACACTGTCTGTTGGTTGTAACCAGCTCTTAAAAACATGTAAGTCACTATCTGCTGCTTGCAAGCAGCTCTCTGGCTTGGAGAGCCTTGTTTGAATGGGACACAACCTCTCTGTGACAGCAAGAGTTGGACACACAGCACGGAGGCACAGTGTCTTACTGGAAGACCAGCTGGCCTCTGCCTGCCTGAGGGAGAAGAAGGCAGAAGAGTGGGATGGCTTGGGTCCCTGGCTGTGACATCCATCAAGGAACTCTGCCTGTTGGACAAGGGTTTTGGTGGCATGGAACAAGACTGGACATGCTCTGGCTAGGGAGTGGGAGCCCCAGTACTGTATGCAGAGATGCCACTGGCTTTTCTGCAGTTCTGGGATGCCCATGGCATGTCCCTAGGGCGCCACAAACTCTCAGATATGGGGCAGACTCTGGAGGTTTGTAACTACCCTAGCAGCTCAAGAGCTGCCTGTGATTCTTCCCTGCTTACCAGCCCCTCCTGACCAGCTCCCTGCCTTCCCTGTCTCCTGCCAGTTGAGGCTGCAGCAGGCTCACACCAGAGCTGGCATGCTCTTCTTCCCTGGGGCATGTCATGGTGCAGGGATCCACAGGGGCCAACAACAGAGCTACCCTGGCTTCTTGCTGCTTGAAGCCAGGACACACTGTCCATGGGGCATGGCTCCATCCTGGTCCACACACCCTTTTTGGTGACTGTGCCCCAGCCTGGCTGCCCCCGTCAATGCCCTTGCCAAGTGAAGCCTTCTAGCAGCTTCCCTTGGTTTTCCTACCTGGTCATGCCAGTCAGCTCCATCATCCTTTTGTGGGGCTTACAGAAGGGAAGGTGTTTCCCATGAAAAAGGGACATCTTTAAAAGGAAGCTCCAGCGTGACTGGTTTTAAACCCCTGTCCTACAGCTGTAAGAGACTGGCTGTGGGCAGAGGCTGTCTGTCTCTGCCCAGAGGCATTACCAAGGACTTTGCATGAATCTTCTGGGAATGTGACTTTTCTTCCCTGAGAGGTGCAAGGGGGTGTTGGTGCATGGATCTGTCTGAGGTTATCTTTCTCACTGGGGGTTGGCCCTGAGACATGCTTTGCAGGGTGGGAGCTGCTCACTGCACCCTCAGGCTAGATACCAACACCCCCTTCTGCGGCAGAGCCACTTTAGAAGGGTAAAGACCTGTCCTTGCAGACAGGTTTCAGTTTTGGCAGCTCCACATCCCCAGCCCTTGTACTGCCCTGCTGGATGCCCTCATGGGGGCCACTGACAGCCTGTCCAATCTTCTGGAACCCTCATGGGACTGTGGGGCAGGACAAGGGCCAATGGCACCTCCTGGGGGTGCACAGTCCCTGGTTGCTGCCCTAACACAGTTCTTAATTTTGTGTCCCCTCCAGAGCTCTGCAGATTGCCCTGCGGTCGGGAGGAGGCTGAAGAGTGGGATATGTCTCAAATTGTGAGTATGTCAGCAGCTTCAAGGGCCAGTCACGGGGGCCTGGGGTGCCTAGCCACCCCAGAACCCTGTAGGCCCTTGGTAGGGTCAACTTGGGACAAATCATCTTCCCTTCCCTGCCCCAGGCATCTCCCCTCCACAAGACCCCAGCCTGTAGGGCAGAGAGCGGTTTCTTCTGCCCCCGGAGGTAGGAAAGTGAGTCCCACCTCCACCAAAGAAAGGGACGGGGGACCTGGAGAAGGATCCACACCCCCAGGGACACAGGCAGCCCAGGGCTCTGTGTTTTGACACTGATCTCTTTCAAAGTGAACATCACCAAAGCAGCCTCTGGAGGGGCACCAGGTCCTCCACAGCAACCCGGGTCACCACTACCATCAGCCATGCTCTGCTGGGCAACTTTGAAGTAATGGTGCCCACCTGCCAGAGAGGAAGTAGGTTCTGTGTGCTCTGGGCTGGGCTGGAGATGGGTATGAGAGACTAAGCTGGACTGGAGCCTCAGTGTGGGGCTGGGCCAATTGTTCCCAAGGCCCTGGCATGCAGTGGCTGTTTGCACAGTCACCATCTGCCAGCAGATCTTTGGGTGATGCACTGGGAGCCCAGACCCTGCTGAAATCGCCACTGTGGAGCTGAGCAGCTGAGCTGAGGTGCTCTCTGTGTTAGATGAATGGCTTCAGCCCACCAATTCAGGATGGATTTGTCTTGAAGCGAACAGCTGGGGCCACTCATGGGTGGTCTTCAGAGAGCCAGATGACAAATGAGGACAAGTGTAAGAGTCGGCCCGAAAATCCTCAATTATGTCTCACGTTTTCGTCGTGGAAAAAATAACTCTGGGGGAATGGGGGACTTGGACCCTAAAAGCTGGCCGGAACTATATCTGCCCAGGTGTTTACTTGGGAACGTGACTTGTGCTTCAGAGCCGGATTTTGCATCCTGTTTGAACAATGGGGCCACCACGGTACAGTGCCTCCTGTCAGCCAAACCACCTGTACCTGGACCAAAGAGGCCAGCTTGCCCTGCTCCCCCTCCCCCCCATTGTGCATGGGCCTTGACTCCATCACGAGATGTCTCCCCCACTCTGGCTGATTGCCTTTCGCCTCTGAAAGAACTATATATTCGGCCTCGAAGGAGACCCCCTTTGAGATCTCCCCACAGAAGACGACGGATCCACTAGCAATGCCACGAGGACTGCAAAGGGTCTATTGGCGAAAAGTTGCTACGTGGACTGCAAAGGTGTCTATTGGCAAAGGAGTAGCCACAAGGACTGCCCCCGTCTCTGATGTGGTAGCTATATCCTACCTTTCCTATCTCTTTTTTTTCTGTCCTTCTCTCTCTCTCTCTATTGTTTTCTTTCTCTCTACTCTCTTTCACTATCGCATATCAGTTTTGTGGGCACATTAATAAAGTGCATGGATTTTTAATTAAACAGTACTCTTTTTGCCTCCTTTGTACTCTGAGACCACTACGAACTCAGCTTACTTAAAGCGGGTCGTAACAACAAGCAGATACGGTCGTGATGGAAATGGGGGTGATCTCACCTGCAGCTTAGAGGCAAAGGACAGGACTGGTGTTTGAAAGTCCCTAACACTTCCTTCCTCTCTCAGGAGTCCATCCTGAAAAGGGCTTTGTGCCATCAGGGAATATCAAGGAATTCACAGCAGAGATCAGTGCCAGTAGCTCCTACTGTTTGCAGCACATCACCCCGCCCGTTGATGTCTCACTTCGACATCTCCAAACACAGCATGCCCTTGCCTTTTCTGGTATGCAGACAAGGGAGGGCTGGGCCAGTGGGGGAGGTGAGGGAGCGCTGTACCCAGGCATCCTCAGGGGCTGCCCTTCTCAGGAGTGTGTGGGTCAAGCAACTACCTACCTGAGGAGATGGCAGGCTGTGCCCAGAGCAATATTTAACCCACAAAGCAAAGATGGAATTGTAATATATGATTTAGAATAATTTGTGCTAAAGAATAAAAATACAGTATCTTTTAAATAGAACCAAGTGACAGGAGGAATTCCTGTCTCAAAATATGTTCATTCTAAGAGGATTACTCTGTCTAGTGAGACCACAGAAATATGCATCGAACAATAAGGTAAATATTCGTCGCCAAGACCAGATACTCGAAAGGATTATTGTCTAGCAGGATGTCAGAAATCAAACTATTCCAAGAAAAGACTCTTGTTAAAGAAAAGACATGCATGAATATGTGAAAAAAGACAAGATCGCTGAGAGATAAACAGGAAGAACCCCTGGAATCCCGCAAAACCTGAAAACAGTATAAGAAAGACCCTGTGAAATCAGTAACTTGTGAATTGCCAGGGGTATGGATCTGTGTAATCCAAACCCGGTTCACCCAGCACTGATCGCCTGGCTCAGTGCTGATTTTTCTTGTGGCTTTTCCAATTTTATTTTGATTTTTTCATAAATTCCTTTAATTATTAAATTGGCTGATTTCATTTATAACAGGATGAAGCAAGAACCCTTGCAGGTATATAAACAGGCAGACTGCTGCCCAGCTGTCTCATGACTGTTGCTTCACTGTCATCTCTGTGTTGCTGCTTGTTCATCCTTCTGTCTGGAGAGGGACTGAGCTGGGCATTGTCTTGCTGTCTTGTGTCAGGCATTCCTGATGAAAGGGGCTTGTGACCCCATACCGGGTCCCAGCTGGGCTCTCTGTGGGCTTTCTCCTTCTTTCATGTACTTTTTTTTGCCCCAGAAAATGATTGACTTGGAGACCTTGGGAAAGAAGGGCTACAGTGTCCCTAAAGCTGGAACCATCCCAGTGGGAAGTCATTCCCTGGCAGTGACACAGGGAGGGGACCAGGTAGGCCTGTGCCCTTCCCAGTCTCACTTCTTACCCCTCTGCCCCCAGACCTTATTTAACCCTAACAAGACTGTGGTGAAGATGTTCTTGGTGACAAATGACTTCCAGGACATGCCGGTGTAGTGGTTTTACATTTGCCAATTTTGACTTTTCCCGGCTAATGCACTAAATTTGTGATAGTTTGACTAGGGGGAAATAAAAAGCAAAACAGGCCTGAACTTTGAAAGTTACAAAGATAGTTTATTTACACACTTGTCGGAACCCAAGACATCCCTTTAGATGTCCCGGGCAGTCCGAGACCCCAGGAGGGGGTCCAGAGACCCTGGAACAGTGATAAAAACACCAGTGCCTTTGATTTTAGCCCCTGGGAGATATTGCCAACATTATATGAAGAATTACAAGTCACAGGTGTGTAATTAGGATATTAGATAACTTATTTTTGTGTATTAATGTGGATTTTGGGGGTTCACAAAGGGGGCTCAAGGAGACAAGATGGAGGGATTTGGGTGTGTCCCTTGTCCTTCTTCTTCTTCTTCTTGTCCTCCATCTTTGGGTGAGGTGGTGGCATTTTCCTATTGGTCTAGTGTAAAAGCGCACAGTTTAATAAAAGTAGTAGATATTGGTATAGTAGTGAAAACAATGGGGACGTAATAATTAGTATAAAAGATTACGACCGCCCATGAGGCAGGCAGATAGCCTTCAGCTGCGGTGTAGGTGACACCTACGCCGGCTGAAGGAAAAATATTTAAGAACACGATAGAATAAACAACTCTGATAAAAGAATCGATGCGTCCTGACTCTTTCTTCTGGCACGGGGCTTGGAGAAAAGGACTTTACCCGCAATTCTCGGATGGCTACCAGCCCGGGATCCGAGACACACTAAAGAATTAAGGAAAAAAAGAAATTGAAACTTCAAAACACTTCTCTTTCTCCCACAAGCTGTTCACTTTCCCACAACCAACATAGAGAGACAAAACTATGATTTTCAGTCAGTTTCAACCATTTAAACATAATCTTTCATCACTTTGGGAGAGGAGTCTCACTGGAGTCCATGAAGACATTCACCACAAGAAACAAACAGTCTGGTGGCTCCCAATGTCACAAACCTGCAACCACCCGGAATTTTTGCAGAATTGTGCTATCTCAGTCATGAGCAGCCTTTCCCCTGGCAACTCATGGGCCTCTCAGCATGTTTGGGGTATTTGTTTAAGAATGTTTTTTTTTGTATACTACAAAGATTCTCTTCTTCTATCTTTAAAATCGTGTCTCTCTCAAGAGACCTCCTTTTACCAGAGCCAAAGGGCTGAATCTGCGTCTCAGACAACTGAGACTTCCTTTTATCCCAGGAGTCGGGGAACTTACTCTACAACATTCTCAATGAAATGTCAATTATATCAGTCTATTACTTTTAGTTAGAACAGCATTTCTCTAAAACAGCACTAATATATTACAAGGAATAGTCTATTTCTGTATGGTTTATGTTATAAATGACAATTTCCCCAATATTTTCCATTAAGAAATTTATTGGAAAAAATGACTGTGAAATTGAGTAAAAGCCACAATCAAAGACAGCTCTGACCCTGGGAATCAGATCTGGGTGAACCAAAAAAGGACACAGCCTCACGGGACTGCTGCCCCTGTCCCTGGTTCATGTCTGCCATCTCCCCGAGTCCAGTTTTTATGCCCTAAGGCCAGTTTATTGTTCAGTCTAGTCTTTGAATATGCAGATAGGTTTTCTTCCTGCCAGATGTGGATGTAGAATAGAATTCCGGTGAGGTTGAACTCATCTTTGAATTTGTGCATGAATATTTCTGAGATTCTGGTAAGGCAAACATGTCTTGAATACCATTTTCTCGGTGGTTGTCAGCATTCTAGGAAAACAGGAAGGTGGCCTGATTGGATTTTCTCTTGGCCAGTGGGGATGAATGCTGCTTGATGGGTGCTTGTGATTCTTATCTCGGTGGTGTTCCCCATTGTGACGCTATCTATTTCTTCCAAGTATTGTCCCACTCCACCTTTATGTGGTGATTCCATCTTATTGTTCCATCTGGTGGGGAGGAAGGCACGCCTCCTGTCCACTCAGTCATGCATAGTTTCTGTACAGGGGGGTACCTCGAAACACGGTTTGTTTTATACAGGAATAACATGTTTTAATAAAACTCGAATTAACCACACATTTATAACAGTTTACATCTAGAGAAGTCTAGACAAAAATGTTTACTTCCTTAATCCCTTCTTCTAGACAACTTTTATCAGTTCTTTTGCTGACTCTGTATCATGCTGTCTCTACATTTTAAATCACTCTGATCTTCTCCTCTCCCTCTGGGAAAGGGTTGGGGTTCTGAAAACTTCATCTTGCCAAGAAAGGGTTAAAATCATGTCTAGGTTTTCTCTTTCTGCTTCTGCATATGGTGTCAAATTTCAAAGCCGAACTGGGAGGAGAAGTCGAAGTGGCTGGGCAGTCAGGAATAATAAATGCTGTTAAATGCCTTCTGCCCACCCCTAGATCTGAGGGGCGGCTCCCTGGGCCCCCCTGGGAAGGGAGACCCCATCCTTTCCTGGGCCAGGGCACAGGCCAAGCTCAGCAGACCCAGCCGGGCCCAGCCCCGGCCACCCAGAGGGCGGTGGGGCCTGGCCTGGGATCCCCCCGCCACCTAGGGGGTGTTACCTGTGTTCTTGACCGGAAGGAAAAAGGGAGTTTCTCCCGATCTCCCTTGATATTTAAACCCTGTGTGTCCACGGAGATGTAATTACTTTTAATTAGTTCTTTCCTGAACTTCCTGAAAAGCTCACTTCCCAGTCAAAACTACCACAGCCGGCCAACCACATGACCTTCCTATGCCATTGCATCTTCCTGGTTCCTGTGGGGGAAAACAAAAGGGCTACTGTGTCCCGAAGCAACCCACTGGGCACCAGCCCATGCCGCAGGGTCCTTTGCTATCTGATGCATCTAAGGTAAAGCATTCTGGGATGGATAGGCACATGCCCCAGGGTCACCCCTGGACTCCTCTCCCATGTGTCCTTGCCTCCCCCAAGCCTGCAGGCCCTCCTGCCAGAGTGGGAGGATGGCAACTTGATCCACTTGCTCTGGGAGGAGCAGGGACTGGCTGCTTTTTCAGGGAGGTCTGAACTGCTGCTTTGCTTGAGGGCAGCATTCTTTGTGCTTCTGAAGACAACCAAAGCATGACCACCTTGATCAGGGGCCAAAGTAGGTTAAGAGGTCGTGCTCCCTTCCAAGTCTGCCTGCCCTTGCCTAGGGAGCCTAAGGTCCCTCCTCCCTGCTCTTGTCTCTACTCAGGTTTTATAGCTCTAAGTCGGGAAGATCTACCTTCATGATGACATCCATCTGCTTTTCTCCTGCAAGTCAATTGAGGTCTGAGACAGAGATTTGAGAATTCTAGTTGATCCTTTATAGTAGACTTAAAAACATGCAATGTATGTTAGAATCTATTTCAAATAGTGCTTTAGAACATATATTAAATCGCATTTTAGAAGGCATTTAGTGAACACCGAACGCTGTGTCTGTTAACCTTTTGCATATTTTAAAGTACTACAAGCATCTTGGGCCCCTCGGTGATAATGAGAAGAACTAACCTAAACACCCCAGTATAACAAGGCTAAGAATGCAGATAAAGAGAACACAGACTCTTAGCCAGCATAAACTGAGTATCCCCTTGAAAGAGTGCCAAAAGGGCCAAAGCACACACAAGAGAGATAAAGGTGAAGAGTTCATTGAAGGAGACTCAGTTTCCTTCATCCTCTGAGACCACCAGAGACCACCACAACAGACTGAGCATGCCCAGAAGGGTGTAGAGTTAGTTACCATACAAGGTGAGGATAGGCAGGGCCAGGGAATGAATATGTACGTATGGCGTTTTTGCCCTCCGTGGATCACTGATCAGTGATCCCTTGCCTTGCCCGGCCCCTGGCTAGAAGCGTGCTCAGTTTTCGGTAGGGCCCACTGGACAGATCTGCAGAACACCCACGCGGTGGGCTTTCTGGCTGGCAAGCACTAGATGTAAATTAGCAGCTATGGCGATGGAGGAAAAGGAAGGCTCTCTTCTGAGGTACAACAGGAGATGTTTATTACCTGTCCTCACCTCATGGATGGTGGATGAGAGAGAGAGAGGCCCCGCCCTGACCCCCGCTTAAGAGGACAGGTACCAAGGGGCGTGTACAAAAACCTTACACCAATAGGGGGATACAAAGGGAGGAGTTGGGGGGTAGATTGACACACAAAAGGGCCAATCCCTGGAGAGGGGGGGGGAGGGGATTTCCAGAACCTGTTCCAATCAGAAGCCAGGTCTCCCCGAGATTTCCAGAAGGGGGAGAGGCTTTTCCTGGATGACTGGCAGGCTCCAGGGGAAGGGACAAACATGGATAAATAGGGGGGTTTGGAATAGACCATTTTCCCAACATAAATAACATTAATTATATAAACCCAAAACTTGTGAGCACAGCTCACGCACCACTACATCTCCCCCTTTCTTTTTATATAAAGATGGTAATTTAAACCATAAACAGCTAGTCGGTGGCCACAGCTCGGGGTCTTCTTCAGGGAGGTCTTTTCCTTCTTCAACTCTCATTTCTGCTTCCGGTGGAGCTGTGACAACCACGACTAGGCTTGCATATGGGGGGGAGACAGTTTGAGACTAACTTTTTAACAAAATAGCGAATGCAAGTAACAGTGCCCAGAATACACAAAACCATAAACAAAACAATCAACACAGGACGAAAAATAGACCTTGCCCACCCAGGCAGCCCCCAGTCCTCAAAAAGTCCCTCCAGCCAGTCAGATGTTTGAGGACAGCTTGTTTGTGACATGGATGCCTCCGACAGGTTTGCAGACTGTGGTACAGGTGCCTCTGACAAGTTTGCTTCGAGGGAGAGAGGGAATGGGAATGGGGTCTGGGGTAACTGAGGCAGATTGTCCTCTCTGCTCTTTCTCCACTTTCTTCTTCTGAATTAAAGACTTCCTTCTTCTGTGTGGAGAAATTTGCACCCATTTTCAATCCACACACACACACACACACTCGAAAAATAAAAATGCACAACTTAAATCAAACTAAAAGAAAAAGAAGAAAAAAAAACCTAAAAACTGCCGCACACAGTTTAACAACCCTGAAGGGCAAAAAGGCAACCTCCTAGGGCGGAATGCATTCCTTTGGCTTCTAAAAAGCCTCCCGATTGGCTAAAAAGCCTTGAGCATTGGAAGTCAGGAGCTCTCGTAGGATCTGGGTTTGTCCCGGCTGCGCTGCCGCTGGAGGCAGTGGGGGGGGGGGGGGGGGGGCGCACGCACTGCCGCCGGCGAGACCACGTGTGCCGCGGTCACGCGGCAGCCGAGCGTGCTGCCGCTGCCGTGCGGGGGGGGGGGCAGGGGCGCGAGCGGGGCTGCCGCCGCAGAGCCGCCAAAACCGAAACCGCCGCGCGGGGGGGAGGAGGGGAGACGGACGCCGTGCTAACCGCGAGCGGAGCTGCGCCGCCGAAACCACGTGGTCCCGCGGCAACGCCGCTCCACGCCGCTGCAGAGCGCGGGCGAAACGAAACAGCCGCTGCCGCGCGACCGCTGCCGCTGCAGAGGGGGAAGAGGGGGGCCTCCCCCACTCCCGCCCGCTCCGCTGCGTATGAAACCCGCTCGGCCGGTGCCGTGGCGCCGACTCTCCCGCTCCCGCGCGCCCGCCGCGGCTCGGAAGCGGCGAATCGCCGCCGCAAAGGGGAGACCCCGCTCCGCCGCTGCCCGCGCGGTCTCCGCCCGCCCCGCTGCCGCTGCGAAAGCGTACAGCCGTGGGACTTACCAATCCTGGGCTCACCAACTGACTTCTTTAGCTCCCCACGGAGGCGAGCTCCTTCGCTCAAGCCTCCTCCTGGTGCAGGCTTGTAAAACAAAAAATAAAACCGAGTGTGGTGGTTTCCTTTCGTCGGAGGAGAACTCTTCTGGGTGCAAGAGCTACTCTCCTCTCCTGCCAGGAGCCTGGCAGGCACGTAGCTGTCTTCGGCTTCGCTACACTGCGAGGATAAATCCAATGCAGGTGGAGCCTTCTCCCGCGGGTTCTGGCGTTCACAGACTTCCACGCGGAGACAGCCTACGCAACCTCTTCTCGTGGTACTTCTGCCCCACGTTGGGCGCCAATTGAAATAATTCCCTGTGCCTGCTGGAGATGGTGTTCCAGCGAATCCCGGCTGCCCTGGCAGGGAATTGTTTCAAGTCTGGTTGGGCAGTGGCTAGCAGACCGGCCACTACCTCCTTAGTAGTTCAGAAGGTGCACGAGAGCTGTTAGTGAGGCTCGACGAAGGTAAGAAGAAGGAGGCCTCGTGGCAAGATAGAGTTTATTGTCACATGCACCCCATGGTGCAGGCACTCACGCGTCCCAGGAGAGAGAGAGAGAGAGAGAGAGAGAGAGAGCTAAGAGGGCCAAGGCCAGAGCCAGGCCCAGGCCCAGGGGCCTGGGCCCTGAGCGAAGCCCCAGCCCGAGGCAGAGGCTGAGAGGAAGAGAGAGCGAGCAGGAGGAGCTCACTCTTATCAGGGACTAGGGGAAGGGGGTGGACACAAGAGGGAAAACCAATCAGGGAAACGGGGAGGGCACACAGCCAGCAAATAGGAAACGAGGGGTGGGGCATTCCCAGCCTGCTCCAATCCGGGACCGAGCCCCTCTCCGAAGCCCCTGGAATGAGGGGGGGAGGCTTCCCGGAGGGGGGCAGGCACTGGGAGGAGACTAACAGATGATTGACTACATATTGCAACAGAGCGGAACAAAGGGAATTTCCCAGGCAGGAGATTGTACTAAATGGGGAGAAGTACAGGGGGAACTTGGGAAGAACCATTATAGAAAAATGATTATTAACAATAAGTAAGAAACTAGAAAACGCGCCGCTACATGTATGAGGCGGATTGTGCAATGTTATGCATACGTAAAACCTCAGGGAATAATAAGGGGAAAGACTCTCGGGTGTTGATGCGTGTCTTTGGTGAAATTATTCCCCATGCACCTCGACGTTGATTAAATACATACCGCTCTAACAGCTATTACTAGTTGTGGAGTTCTATCCGTTCCGTTTCAAGGTTGTTGAGGGTTAGGCTTGTTTCTTTTTTTCTTTCTCACCAATAGAATTTTTTCCCAAGGGTTTCGAGGCAACTAATCACTGAATACTTATCAGTGCTCAGGTGAAACAAAGGATGGAGCCTGGCACTTGGCTACACTCTTTGTCTCTGGGAGTTTCTCTCAGGGGGAGGGGGGGGGAGGAGGGGGCAGGGAGAAAGACGGGGCTGAGGGGCAGCTTCACTTTTAGTGTGCTTGGCATCGGGAGAGGACGAGGCTGCTGTTGCTGTGTGGGTTTTTCACTGGCACCACCCGGATCTGATCCTGAGGAGAGCTACCATTGATCTGCTCGTGTGCCCAAGGGGACTCCTGAGTTCTCCTTTTGCTGCCCTGCTGGAGCTGGCCCGGCCCTGTCCCACCACCGCTGCTTTGAGGCTGTCCTGCACCGCGGCCCCACGCTGCCCTCCCTGCCGGACATCCCTGCCCTCCAGTGACCACCGATGGAGCTTTAGATTTTATCCGATCCACCAGCCCGGGATCCCTCGCAGTTCCACCTTAGTACTTTTTTTTCAGAGTCCCAAGAGACCGGATTGTCCAAGGTTTTGTGAAACCAAGCCCCGTCAAGGTCCCTGGTTCTGTTCGCTATTAATTGCTGTAGTTGTTGTTTGTTCGCCTTGTTATACATATTAGTAAAGAACTGTTATTCCTATCCCCATATCTCTGCCTGAAAGCCGTTTTAATTTTTCTAAATTATAATAATTTGAGAGAAAGAGATTTGAATTATCCATTCCAAGAGAGGCCCTGCCCCTCTTTAGCAGATACCTGTCTTCTTTTTCAAAACCAAGACAAAGGTCAACTCAGGGATCCCCTATGAACTGAAATCCTTCTCACAGAGATGCCAAGGAACCCCAGTGTTAGGGGTTAAGCTTGTTTCTTGGTTTTTTTTTTTTACCTATAGAATTTTTTCCCAAGGGTTGCAAGGCAACTAACTACTGAGTACTTATTGGCACTCAGGTGAAACAAAAAGATGGAGCATAGCACTTAGCTACACTCTTTCTTTTTGTCTCCAGGAGTTTCTCTCAGGGGGAGGGGGGGGCAGGAAAATAAAAAGACGGGGCTGGGGGCAGCTTCGCTCTCTTGCCCTCAGCATCGGGGAGAAGACAGAAGCTGCTGCTTGCTGCAGGAGGAGTTTTTCACTGCCACCACCCGAGTCTGATCCTGAAGAAAGCTACCATCATCTGCTCAGCTGTGCCCAAGAATCCTGAGCTCTCCTCCTGCTGTCCTGCCCCCACCTCCGCTGCTTTCTCGGCACTGCTTTAAAAGTTTCTTTTTCTGCTACGCCGCAGCCCTGCTCTGCCTCGTCCTGCCAGGACATCCCTGCCCTTCCAGTGACCACTGACAGAGCTCTGGATTTTATCCGATCCAGCCCGAGATCCCTCACCGTTCCAGCTTAGTGCTTTTTCAGAGTCCCAAGAGATCAGACTGCCCCGGGTTTGTGAAACCAAGCCCCATCAAAGTCCCTAGTTCTGTTTGCTATTAATGCTGTAGTTGTTTTTTGTTTTGCCTTGTTATACATATTAGTAAAGAACTGTTATTCCTATCCCTATATCTCTGCCTGAAAGCCATTTAAATTTTTCTAAATTATAATAATTTGAAGAGAGGCGATTTGAATTATCTATTCCAAGAGAAGCTCTACCCCTCTTTAGCAGATACCTGTCTTCTTTCAAAACCAAGACACCCAGCTACTCGCCTCGAGCCTGACCTTCTCCATCCCCTTGGGCTACCAAGGAGCCTCCAGCCCAGCATCTTGGAGAGAGGTGAGTAAAGGGCCAGTGAGCAAGTACCACCTTTGAGTATCACCCTCCCTGCATGCCCGTCCTCCTGAGCAGCAGACACATTGTGCCTGTGCCCTGCAACAAGGCTGAGATCACCAAGGGGGCTTCACCAGGAGGAGCAGGGCCTAGGGGGCAGCCCCAGAACTCCAGGGATATGCCCAAGCCTTCTGTCAGCCCTGCTCCCAGCTCAGAGATGTGGCTGGAGTTAGGGGAGGGCGAAGAGTTTCAGTGGGAGCTCTGGGCAAGGCTGCCCACACCAGTCCCAGAACTGGGAGCAGAATGTGTGAAGAATTTGTGTTTATTAGTATCTATTTTCACTGGGAGCATAGAGGGGGCTTGTGCAGAAGATTATAGGTGCTGTGCTGTTCTTCCTCCCACCCTCTCGGTACTAAAAGAGGCCTCTGACAGTGGGGCTGCCCGGGTTGTGGTAGAGCTGTGAGGGTGACTGGGGACAGGGACACCTTGGACTGTGGAAGGAGAGGATGATGCATCTGTTGGCCAGGGTGCAGCTCCCATGCCAGGGCTATGTTAAAAGCTCTGGGAGAGGCCAAGACTTGTTGAGCACTAGCTCTGTGGGGCCAGCTCCACTTCAGGCAGCTTGAGGAGGCCTGGACTTGCCCTCCCACTCCTTTAGAGCAAGCCAGACCCCAAGAAATCTGTTTATGTCCAAAAAGGAGACAGAGGAGTCCTTAAACTTTATTCAAATAAAGGGAGAGAGTCCACTGGGGCACACTGTGAAAAACGACATTCACTTTCCTGGTAAAATTTAAAAAGTTTAATAAAAGACAATAGGAGACAGATAATAAAGCAAAGAGTTAACGGCCGGGTGCTTGGCATTCATCCAAGAGCACACCTACTATCTTCAGAGTAGCTCCTTAGCGTGTTTCTTGGCTGTGGTTTTAATCCATCTTCATTATCACCTCCAGTTTGGGCCTTGGTTCATACTTTCTACAGACGGTCCGTGTTGATGGCATGTCAGCAGCAGGGTCCTCATCATATGTTCACTGGATGTTATCCCAACCAAGCAGACAGTTCAAGCATACTATATCAGCTGAGATAAACAAGGTAACTTTGTTGCAAATGAAGTCATTGTTAGCCCAGTGTTCCTTGTTAAATGTTCACCCCCACTCTGTTAATCACCTCTTTTGTTCCCTTTCTGCTGCACCTTCAAGCCGAACCCCCTGGCTACCCCTGGCTACCCACATAGCAACCAAAGAAGCCAGGAGGAGGAGAAATCCAGCAGACATGCAAATAGAAGAGATGCAGTGCCAGCTGGGAGAAGAAATTATTACTCCGGACCAGAAAAACATTATTAGACCGAACCACCAAGACACATGGATGGACCATGCAAGGAGTGAGGCTGCCTCCTCCCAAAGCTGAGCGGTTTTCACCCCTCACCCTGACTCTCAGAGACGTTGCCCAGAGAGGGACTCGCCTAGAATTTCAGAGCCAACCAAGCCTTCGGGACGGGGCGGCTGTGAGGACCCTGAGCCTGACTCTGCCTGCATTCTAAGTGAATGAGGCTGCTGCACACCTCCCCTCCAAGTTGCTTCTGAGAGCAGCCTGCAGCCGAGTGGACAAAGTTGCTGAACACCTCAGCCTCCGAGATACTTTTGGGAGCAGCGGCGGCGTGTGTTCGACCCGTCGGGCCCCCACCCTGAGCTGATCACAATAAAGGCTTTTAAAAGGAGAAAAATCTCCTGCCCCGTTTATAACATCAGCTATCACCACTATGCCTAAGTTTTGCTAATAGCAGAAATAAACACTATATCCATACAGCAAAGTCATTTTAACATTATACATATAGAATTCATCTTAATATTTGCAAAAAGCCAACAATATATGTATTTATAACTCACACACACACAGGGTTTTCTCTCTCAAGGTTTCTGAGGGCACAGTCTCCTTTTATTCAAAACTCCTGGCTGCATGTTGCCCTCTTCCTTTCCCCATTGGCTGAGGTCCTAGGAAGGTACAGCCTTCCCAAATCGCATACCCCATATTCCCCCCTTGCACCGACTGTTTTACCCCAAAGTTCAGAAGTCCAGCCTTGTGCAGACCCTTGTCTGTTTCAGGAGCCAAGCTGCCTGGGCTCTCCAATAAACCTGCTGCCCAAAGTTTGTAGAATCATTAAGACCCATTCCTTCACCAATCAAATTATTTGTAAAGACATTAGCACACCTCTTTCCTTTTACTAGTTTGAGGAGTAGTGAGGATATCCAGGAGGGAAAATGGGTTGGGGGAATAGGACTGGGGATAAAATGAGTGTGGGAGAAATGGATGTGAGAGGCTGTGGTGGCCTAGGGGATGGGTTGTGGTGCAGGGGAGGCATGGGTTCATGAGGAGACTGGGGAGCTGGGCATTGGAGGTAGTGAGGAGAGCTGGGGGAAGTGAGGGGCTGTGGGGAGGAGGATGAGCATGTGCCCACAGGGAGCAGGTCCTTGGGGGGGGGGAGCTAAAAGGCAGCTACAGCTGCGGAAGGACAGGTTGTTGAGGGGGCCTGAGACTGAGGTGAGAGGTGGGGAGGAAGGAGTCTGACCAGGTTATAAAGGGCTGAGTGTGATAGAAGATACACCCATGCCACACCTTCCTTTCCCTTATGGTGTCAGGGTGGCTTTATTCCTTCCCATCAAGATATGGAGAAACCTAAGATTAGTGGGCTCAGTTGTCTAGTCCCCAGGACATCCTGTTTGCTCTCTACAGGCTGCAGCTGCCCCTTCTTTCTAGGTTGAAAGTACCTGGGCAGAAATCCATTTTTCAGTTTTCACAAGTTTTCCACTCTTGAATCAGAAAAAAATCCCCCTGTGTGTCCTGGTTTAGGGCAAATTTGTGAGAGAACCCCTGAATGGGGTCCCTCTGGGAAGCAAACATAAAAGGCCCCACCCCCCAACCGGTCCAGAAAAAAGAACTTCCTCAGAGGAAAGTGGAAAAAACTATTTATTTAACAAATAAAGTGTTCACAAGCATAAAGAATAAATAATATGAAACAATAAGACCTCTCGTTGCTCTGAAGTGAGATGGTAAATTCAGAAAGCCCTTGCTGTGGGTATCTCAGCTCGCTCAGTCTCTTATTAGTTCCTCAGGTGCTGGAAAAATGCCATCCTGGGCCCCGGGGGCATAGGCGTGAAATCCAGATGTCTCTCTGGGTTTTTCGGTACAGGACAGGTCTCAGACGAGCACAGTCCAGGAGCAGGAATGCAGAGGAGAGAATGCTGTTTTCAAAACAAACTCTGCACATCTTCTTTCTCCCCTTTCACTCTCAACTAGTCTCACAGCAGCAATTCTCTCTCTCCAGGATCCTGCTTCATGAGTCCCTGCTTACACTCCTCAAGACTGCTCCTCCATGATGATTCTCCCCTTACCAGCTATCCCTCTTTTATCTCGCTCATCCTTATTGGATATAGCTGTTACTCATCAGGGACAGGGCTGTGCTGGTTAATTAACACAGCTGTTACTTATCAGGGGTTACTTAGTCTTAAAGGTACAGAACTTTACATACAGCATAAACAGAAGAGACAATTGGGGATACAAGTATCAAAAAGTCACCCCAGGACACTGTGTTTCTGTAAAAAAAATATTTTAGATGGGGTTAATGGACAGCTCTGTTACAATTTTAGTATTGATTTTTTTCCCCTTAAATCTTTTATTTTTAAAAATAACTATGGGGAGGCAGCTGGAGTTGATGAATGGTGAGGACATCTTGACCCTGGTGGGCCAGAAACCCTGGGAACTTCAAACAGAAATGTAAGGGAGGAAGCAAAGAGGAATGTTGTACTTTGTTTAAAGGAAATCATGCAAGGCTGCAGGTGTGTGATTGTGGTTAAGCAATATTGCTAAGAAACATTTTTTGCTCTCTGCTGTTTCTTTTGTGCCCCTTGGGAACAAGAATCCCTCAATGCCAAGATTGTGGCTGCCATCAACCAGGCCTCAGACTGCTGGGGCAGCTGGTGCCTGTGCTATGAGATCAAGGACATCCATGTGCTCCCACGTGTGAGGGAATCCATGCAGATGCAGGTTGGGTTCTATAAGTCAATGGTCTGGAACAAGAGGGAAATCTCCCCTTCCATGCAGCATGATTGTTCTCTGTTCAGAGCTGGCAGCACTGGTGCCTCCTGTGGTGAGGGAAGCCCGTTGGCACTTTGGCTGCAATTGTATAGTTAGTGAATAAATAATTCCCATTCTTATTTTGGCAGTGGTGGCTCCTGCCTGATACATGTAAGCCCAGCCAGCTCCCTTTAAAATCTCTAATGGGCTCTATAGGAGGAAAATCCCAGAGCTGAAGGTTTCCCCTTGAGAAAAGCAGAGTGCCAGATTTACAGGCTGGAAGGGGAGGGGGGAGAAGTGATTGGTTAGGTGCAGACCTGACTGGGGAAGGCTGTGCAGCATAAGAATCAGAACCAGCCATCACCAGGGATTGCTTGGTGTTTTGTAGCTGTATTCTTCTCCTAAGCCATGCTTGCTCAAGCAGGACATAGGAGCGTGTCCTTGCTGTGCTTGCCCCATGGATGGGATTTCCTCAGCATGGCCGTGGCTGACTGGCATCTGACTTGTGTTTTCAGGTGGAGGCAGAGTGATGAAGTGGGCGACAGTGCTGGAGTCAGAGGGGACATGAGAACTGGCTATCAACATGGCTGAAGGCCAGAAGCAGGCCCAGATCCTGGTGTCAGAAGCTGAGAAGGCCGAGCAAACCAACAAAGCTGCTGGTCATATCTTGGGCTAGAATGTGTGAAGCCTGGGGAATCTGTAGCCCTCTGCACTGAGGGATGATGCTCATGAGGAGCAGACCAGACTGCATTACTGTCTGTAGGACAGGCTTCCTTAGCCATGCTGATCCTTCCCTGCTGGCACCCTTGGGCTGAGCTCCAGCTTGCATTGCTGCCCTGCAGCCTGGGGCGGCAGGAGGTGTGTTGCAGGAGCATCACCATGCTGCTGTTAGGGGAAGGAGACTTTGCATGCACAAAGTTGTCTTGATTTGCTCTTTAGAAGCACTTTGTTGTGGATCTCATGTGCATTTTGCTGTCATTTGTTGCAGGAGAAGCCAGTGCTATGCTGGTCAAGGCCAGGGCCAAGGTGGAGACTATTCAGCTCCTGGTGGCTGCTCTGGCATAGCAGGTGAGCAATGGCTCCTTGGAGCACCCAGACCTTTGGTGCTGGCACTGGGGGAGATGAAACAAAGGCTGGGGTAGCACCTGGCTTTCTCTCAGATGTTCCCTGTTGTCTTCAGCAGTAGCAAGGAGTTTTGTTGTCTTGGGGGGTTGTTACCAGTCTGGGGTGGGCTGGGGGTAGGGGCATGGATGAGGTCTTGGTGGTTACTCGCCTCTGCTGCTGAGCCTTGGCCCTGTTCCCCCAGCACAGCAATGATGCTGCCTCTCTGTGGCAGAGCAGTATATGAGCATTTTTTCCAAGCTTGCCAAAGACTCCAGCCCTGTCCTGTTGCCTGACAACATTGGTGATGTCACCATGGCCTCACAGGTCAGTGTGGTTGGAGGGACCCTGTCTCTTGCCTGATGAAAGTGAAGGTGACAGCCTGGTGAAGCCTGGCCTTTGTGGAACAGGTGGTTGTGCCGGGAAAGGGGAGATAAGGAGGAATTTCGTCTGGCAAGTGCATTCAAAATAGAAGCTATGGGCTGGGAAAGCTGCTTCACAGCATCCTTTGGAAATGAGGGTTCCTGCTGTGGCAATCCCTGGCTTGGGGACCAGCCTGACCTGGTTTGTGGCTGTAGGCGCCAAGACCATTTTCTCTGTGCCAGAATAACCTGACAGAAAAATGAGGCAAGCACTAACTTTCTCAGTGTCTCTTTGGGGTGAAAGTTTGCCTCTTCCCTGTCAATCCCTGTGCCCTGAACAGGGCTGAATGTGGAGCAGGGGATCAGGTCAGCTCCTGAAGCCATTGTCTTGTGGCCCTGCCTGCCCTACCCCAATCCTACTACACATCCAGTCTTAGAATAGAATAGAGTAGTTCAGTTGGAAGGGATCAACAGTGACTATCTAGTTCAACTGCCTGAGCAGTTCAGGACTGACCACAAGTTAAAACATGTTATTAAGGGCATTGATCAAATGCCTCTTAAACACTGTCAGGCTTGAGGTACAGACTGCCTCTCTAGGAAGCCCATTCCAATGTTTGGCCATGTTGTCTATAAAGAAATGCTTCCTAATGCCAAGTCCAAACCTCTCCTGTTTCAGCTGTGAACCATTCCCACTTGTCACTGGATACAACGGAGAAGAGCTCAGCACCTCACTCTCCACTTCCCCTCCTCAGGGAGCTGCAGAGAGCCATGAGGTCACCCCTCAGCTTCCTTTTCTTCAAACTAGACAAACCCAGAGTCCTCATCCACTCCTCACAGGACATGCCTTCCAGCCCTTTCACCAGCTTGGTTGCCCTCCTCTGAATGCATTCAATGACCTTCATATCCTTCTTAAATGGTGGGGCTGAGAACTGCACACAGCACTCAAGGTGGAGCTGCACCAGCACTGAATACACTGGGATAATCACCTCTTGACTGTCTGGTTCTATTGAGTTTGATGCACCCAAGATCACAGTTTGCCCTCTTGGCTGACAGGGCTCACTGCTGACTCATGCTGAGCCTGCTGCCAACCAATACCTCCAGATCCCTTTCTGCAGGGCTGCTCTCCAGCCACTGCTCTCACAATTTATACTTGTGCCCAGTGTTTCTCTGGCCCAGATGCAGAATTTGGCATTTTGACTTGTCAAATTTCATTCCATTAATCATAGCACAATGCTCCAATCTATCCAGATCCCTCTGCAAGGCCTCTTGTCCCTCGAGAGTCAACAGCACTTCCCAGTTTATCATGAGCAAACCTGCTAATGGTGCATTCAACTCCTGCCTGCAGATCATTGATAAATATATTGAACAGAACTGGCCCTAGAATTGAGCCCTGAGGAACACTGCTAGTGACCAGTGTTACAATCTGCCTAATTACAGAGGAGCAAAGAGCTCTCTGTGAATTGCGGAAAGAATTTCAGGTTTGAATATTCCCTTAAATGAGATTAAAATTCAAACAAAGTTATATGTTGATACCAAAAAATTGATATTTTTACTTTATTAACTGTAAAAGAGGCAAAGAGAAAGGAAAAGTAAAAGTATAGAAATTTGGAAAAAACTAAGATTACTTTAAAAGCATAGGATAGTTTACCACCACACTTGCTACCTTTTCGGGGGGGAGGGAGAAGCAGGCTTTGCCTTTTTTTTCTCTGCTCAAAGTGGCTTATCAGTGTTTACTGGTCTTGGACCTGAGAGCTTAGCTGGAATGCTCTCTGGAATGCAGACACGGTTCGTGGTTCCTGCAGCTGACTCTGGTCCACGTGTGTTGCTCACACCAGAGGATGCAGCAGCAGAGGGGGCTTTCCACAACTCACACATTTATCACAATAGGTTTCTGTTTTCCCCAGGCTGGTGGTGTCTCAGCTCTCAGAGGCTTCAGGTCATTTTCGCAGCTGTAGAAAGGCTTTAGCAGGTGGCGGTGAGGAGAAGGGGGAGTGAGGGCCAGAGTTTTGTCCCTCTTTCTCTCTTCTCCTGATTTCAGTTTTTGCTCTCCTTTTTATGGACCTCAAGGTGGCTGTTTTACAGTTCATTTTGCATGTAGTCTTCAGGTGTTCAGAGATTATGATAAGCAGACACAATGACAAAACATTTTTGAGGCATTTTTCTTACTATCAGGTCCTTACAACTAGTCACCAGCCAGATGTACTGTCACTGCAACCCTTTGAGCCCTGCCCTTCAGCCAGTTCTTCACCCAGCACACCATGAACCTGCTTATCCCACAGTTGGACAACTTGTCCAGAAGGATGATATGAGGTATGATTTCAAAAGCTTTGCTAAAATCCAGAAAAACTACTTGTGCTGCTTTCCCTTTATCCACTAGAGGGTGACCTTATCATAGGAGGAGATCAAATTAGTTAGACCGGACTTTCCTTTTGCGAACCCATGTTGTCTGTGCCTGATGATTGCATTGTCCTTTAAATGCCTTTCAATAGCACCCAGTGTAATCTTCATATTTTTCCAGGTACTGAGGTTAGACTAGCAGGTCTGTAGTTTCCTGGGTCTTCCCTCACACCCTTCTTGTAAATTGTAATAGCATTGGCTAGCTTGCAGTCAGCAGGGACATTCCCAGACTCCTCAGACCTTTGGTAGATGATCGAGACAGGTCCTGCTATAACATCCGCTAATTCCTTCATTGCTCTGAGATGAATCCCATCAGGCCCCGTGGACTTGTGAACATTCAGCTGACCTGAGGAGACCTGGCAGACTTAGCAACAAAACCATGCTTTCCTTAACATCCAAAATTCTCAAAAGCTGTTGTAACAGGCCTGAAGGAGGAAAAGGGGGTGAAAGGCTGGGGAAAATCATCCTCCCCTGTTCCTCCCACAGGCTAGGTATGATTATTAACAAATTCCCAGAGGTAGCACTTGTAATAAACAGGGCAGGAGATTTTTCTCCTTTTAAAAGCCTTTATTGTGATCAGCTCAGGGTGGGGGCCCGCTCGGAGGAGGAGGTGTGCGGCAGCTTCGGCAGCTTCATCCACTGGAATGCAGGCAGGGTCGGATTCACAGTCCTCACGGCCGGTCCCGAAGGCTCGGTTGGCTCTGATATTCCAGGGGGTCCCTCTCTGGGCAACGTCTCTGAGAGTCAGGGTGAGGGGCGAAAACCGCTCAACCTTGGGAGGAGGCAGTCTCACTCCTTGCATGGTCTATCTATGTGTCTTGGTGGTTCAGTCTAATAAGGTTTTTCTGGTCCGGAGCAATAATTTCTTCTCCCAGCTGGCACTGCATCACTTCTATTTGCATGTCTCCTGGATTTCTCTTCCCCCGGCTTTTTTGGTTGCTATGTTGGGTGTTGGGGTGTCGGAACCCAGGACATCCCTTTAGATGTCCCGGGCAGTCCGAGACCCCAGGAGGGGGTCCGGAGACCCTGGAACAGTGATAAAAACACCAGTGCCTTTGATTTTGGCCCCTGGGAGCGATCACCAACATTATATGAAGAATTACAAGTCACAGGTGTGTAATTAGGATATTAGATAACTTATTTTTGTGTATTAATGTGGATTTTGGGGGTTCACAAAGGAGGCTCAAGGAGACAAGATGGAGGGATTTGGGTGTGTCCCTTGTCTTTCTTCTTCTTCTTGTCCTCCATCTTCTGGTGAGGTGGTGGCATTTTCTTATTGGTTTAGTGTAAAAGTGCACAGTTTAATAAAAGTAGTAGATATTGGTATGGTAGTGAAAACAATGGGGACGTAACAATTAGTATAAAAGATTATGACCGCCCATGAGCGGGGCAGATAGCCTTCGGCTGTGGTGTAGGTGACACCTACGCCGGCTGAAGGAAAAATATTTAAGAACACGATAGAATAAACAATTCTGATAAAAGAATCGACGCATCCTGACTCTTTCTTCTGGCACGGAGCTTGGAGAAAAGGACTTTACCCGCAATTCTCGGATGGCTACCAGCCCGAGATCCAAGATCTCTGGCGTCCCTGGGTGGGCACATCCAGTGGGCATTCACCAGTGGACCTCCACCAGTGGGCAAAAGCTGCGTGGAAAGAACTGCAGCAGAAAACCCAGCCCCAGAAGACATAGAGCCAGAAGGTGAATTTCAGGAGAAGACAGCCTGACCTCTGCTGAGCAGCCTCAAATTCGACCTGGACAGAGGGACCTCCAAGGCGCCTGCAGCTTCCTCACCTGAGAGACCGCGGGCCGGTGCTTGGGACGCAGCCAGATCGACTCTGAGAGACCAGCAGAGCCTGACCCCTTAGGATTTTGGTAAGACCAGTTGAGAATACAGAACATGGGGGCCTCCCCTTCCCAGGAACAGCTCAACATTTTATCCGCTCTACAGAGCATGGTGACGACAACAGACAACTATACCATGTAGCTACAAAGAGATGAAATGGCCATGAAACTTTTGGCTCCGGCCAGAGTGATGCTGGAGGCAAATTCCCAGAAACACGGGGGAGGAACCGGTCTCGCACAGTTGGGTGCAGGAGATGAAACAGTTCCTCAAATTACTCGCCCAGAGGGGGCGGAGTCAGCAACCCGCCATCAGCGGGAGGCAAGAACTCCTCTCTCCCTGGGGGGAGGGGAAAAGCTGTCGCCACTTTTAAGGGACCCCGAGAGTCCGTCACCTGTCCCGGGAAAGCTAAAACTTATGATCCATCCAAGCGAGTTGGAAGACATGGATCTTGCCTTTTCGAGGCGTGTCTTCCGCATGTACTGACACAGGGAGAGCCGAGGAGGTCGGAGTTGACTCCGTCTCTCCCACCGGGTTTAGAGAACAGCCCGGAGAATAAAATCACTGCTCCACTCCCTCCTCCCGACATGGATACACAGGCAGAGGGACGGGGGGAGAGGGTGGAAACAGCATCGGGACGGATAGGGGAAGAGGGGCCCCGGGAACAAAAGGAAATACTTTGCGGCGCGCGCGACACCGCGGGAGGCGGGGGGGGCCGCAGGGGAAGACAGCGGCTGCCTGAATGCAACGCGCGCAACCGCGGTGGCGGCGGGACTGGCGGCGGGAATACGCCATAGCGCGGCGGAAGCGACTTTGTCGGGCGGGCGCGGGAACGCGGCGGTGGCCAGCCCCGGCGAGGGGGGGGTCAGAACCACCGCGGCGGCAATCGCGGGATGCGACGGGCGCGGGTAATGACGCAAGTCTCGGAAGGCGAAACGGAGCGCAGCCCGAATCAACGCGCAGACGCAATCGGGGCGCGGGCTTCAGCGCAGCGGACACCACGCATGCCAGAAACAGGCGCGGAATGGGAAAAAGTAGGCGGGGCCGATCGCAAACACGACCAAAGCGGCATGGCTCACAGCCGCGGGGCGGAGGGAGGGGTTCCCCCCGGCGCAGCTGGGGCCGGGCAGCCCGGGGCGGGGCAGGGCCACAGTCGCGAGGCAGAGATGGGCGTTCCCCTAGATGTGGCAGTGGCTGGGCGGCCCGAGGCGGGGCGGGGCCATGGCCGCGGGGCAGAGGAGGGCGTTCCATCAGGCGTGGCCGCGGCACAGCAGCCCGAGGTGGGGCGGGGCCAAGGCCTTCCTCTCCACACCCCCGTGATGACGCAAGCGGGAACGGGGGGTGGTCAGGGCGGAGGCTTCC
The DNA here is from genome assembly GCA_910950805.1 of Acrocephalus scirpaceus scirpaceus. Lineage (NCBI taxonomy): Eukaryota > Metazoa > Chordata > Aves > Passeriformes > Sylviidae > Acrocephalus > Acrocephalus scirpaceus. Next base: position 3,857,349 of record CAJVGK010000018.1, on the reverse strand, counting down.
CCCAAGGCTCCGCCCGCCCACAGCAGCCTGCGGACAGCCTGCCTACACCCCCCCGCGCTGAAGGGGGACGGGCGGATACTAGCCCAGAACCCAGGAATGCCCAGCGAGCCCAGCAGGCTCAAGCTGAGGAAAAACACCTTTTGCAAATGTTAAATCAGATAATTAAGAATATACCAAGCACACAGATCCCTGAGATGGAAGAGGACTTGCCACAATTAGGTGCAGCATGCACAGTGCCACGTCCGGCCATGGAGACAACAACGCCACTGAGTAACCGAGGTGCAACGCTGCCACAGTACTTTCCAGTTTCTTACAAAAGGAAAGTTGGCTCAAAAATTCCAGTTCCAGCTCCAGTGCAGCAACAACGTTACAGTCAACAACAGGCTGAATTTCAATCAACCCCTGAAGCTCACAGAGCTCCAGAGAGTCCTGTTGAGGAACAACAACAGGATGATATCGTTCATATCACAGCATCCGAAGGCATTTCAGTTCTGACGATTCCAAAGCCAGAAGCTACAGGTTCCTCAAATCAGGAACAAACAATTTTAATACCCAAGGATAACATGAAGCAGCTTGTTTTACAGTATATAGGCAAAGTGTTGGAATCACGTCCAGAACTGTGGGCCCAACTTTCTCAGTTCTTTGGTACAGGGCCAAATGAACAAGCCATTCTTTCAACATCTACGGGCGTGCCTTCTTCATTTGGACAAACCCTGCCTGCTGGATTTCCACCATTGCAGGATTTATATGCTGCACCAGGGTCACAAGTTGCTATGCCTCATCCAGGACAGGGAAGAATGCAAAGGGTGTCACTCTCCCTCGGAGGAGGAGCGTCGCCGCCACGGCAAGGCGTGGGAGCACCACAAATGCCGACGGACCTTATGAGTGGAGAGATGGGAGTGTGGCATCCCACACAGCAAATGACTCCACTCTACAGACCGGTGACGATTTCTGCAGGCCCATCAAGCCAAGAAACAGGAATGCCCACAATGACAGATTGGGTGGAGATTAAAAAGAAAACCTTAAGGGAAAAGGACTTTAAGATAACTGGCACAAGAAGTTTTGCGATGCCAGTGAATTATGATGCACAAGGACAGGATCCAAGGTGGGAGTGATTAGATCACGAAGTGATCAAAGGTTTAATGAAGGCAGTTAGAGACAATGGACTGGAATCTCCTTATTTCAAACAGCTTTTAAAGGGGACATTTAACATATATGATTTAACAGCATACGATCTCAGGTCCACTGCCTCTATGATCCTTACAGATGCGCAGGTCCTGATGTGGGATGCGCGGTGGAGGAGAGCCCTTGAAGAGCTGAGGACCAGATATCAAGGAGGTCCGAATGCAGGCTTCACAGTAGCACAGATGGCAGGCGATCCTCCAAATGATGACCCAGCTCGACAAGCGAGAGATATACCGCGAGATGTGCTGAGAGACATCAAAGAGGTAGCCCGAAAAGTGATCATACAGATTCCGCCAGCAGGAGTGCCCGACTCAATTTATACTGACATCAAGCAAGGACTTAATGAGCCATTCGCCTCGTTCATCGATCGCCTGTCACAGGCAGTAGATAGACAGGTGACCGAGGAGAGGGCCAAACCACATTTGCTGCGAAGTCTTGCATATGCAAATGCAAATGCAGAATGCAAGCAAGTCATCAGTGCCTTGCCAGGTCAACCCTCTCTGTCGGAGATGGTGGAGGCGTGCAGCAAAGTGGGGACTCCTCAACATGTGGCATCTATTTGGGGAGAACAGTTTGAGAAGATTCTCAAAGCGCAGAGTGACAATCTAAAGGAAACACTCACGGCTTTGCAGAAGAGCAGTTCCTCAGGCTCAAAGTCACGGAAGTACGCGGAAGGACAATGTTATAAATGTGGTCAACACGGGCACCTGAAGAGGAACTGTCCACAGCGCACAAAAACGGAAAAACCTCTAGAAGTCTGCCCAAGATGCCGAAGAGGCAGACACCTGGCACGCGAGTGTCGAGCACAGACGGATGTAGATGGAAGGCCTCTACCTCTGTCGGGAAACCTGAAGCAGAGCGCGGACCGCCATCGCGCCACGACACAAGTAATGGCGATGGCGCAGCAGCAGGCGCCAGTGGAACGGTCATTGGGGAACATCAGTCAGATCCCCTCAGCAGGGCAATCTGCAGGATGCCCAGCGACCCGGAGTTGCTGCCACCAGGAGCACAATGCAATCTGGCAGCTTCCAAAGTGATATGTTTTTTAGATGAGAGTCATGCAGTGATACCCACGGGTGTCACTGGAGCGTCTCGGAAGAGACAGGATTTTTTGATTATCGGTAAAGACAGGAGCAGCATCCTAGGACTCATTGTTTACCCCACAACTGTCTCAGCAGACTGCAACGAAGAGTTGACGGTGCTGGCCAAGCCCCTTCGATCACCACTAGTCATTTCAGAGAACACCCCGATAGCGAAAGCAATCGCATTGCCAGTTCACACAGCGGAACAGGTCATGCCAGTGTTCAACGTACAGAACTTCCCCGCAAGTGAACACGTGGAAGTTCACGCCTCTTGGGTGAAGCACCTCAGTCAAGATAGGCCCATCATCACGTGCCAATTGACCTGTGGTGACAAGTCAATCGTCATCGAAGGAATGCTTGACACGGGGGCGGACGTTACCGTCCTTTCATACGTCTTCTGGCCCCGAGAGTGGAAGTTGATTGCACCGCTGGGTTCTCTCTCAGGCATAGGAGGAAGTTCCGTATGTCTGCAGAGTGAGAATGCAATCGTCGTCTCAGGACCAGGAGGAAAAACAGCCATCATCCGTCCATTCATCGTGCAGAAGCCCATCACGGTTTGGGGCAGAGATCTGCTAGCACAGTGGGGAATGAAGTTGGAAGTGGATTTTTAGTGGGGGTCACTGCGGCACTCACCACTTTGAAACTGACCTGGCGAACAGACAAGCCTGTCTGGGTGGATCAGTGGCCCCTTCCAAAGAAGAAGCTGAGTGCCTTGAAAAACATAGTCAAAGAGCAGTTACAAAAAGGTCATATCAAGCCGACGAACAGTCCCTGGAATTCTCCGGTGTTTGTCATCCGCAAGAAAGCCTCAGGTGCATGGAGGTTGCTTCATGATCTCCGAAAGATCAACGAGGTCATCGAGGAGATGGGACCGCTCCAATTGGGCCTTCCTTCTCTCTCAATGATCCCGAGAGACTGGCTGCTTGTGGTCATCGACCTCAAAAATTGCTTCTTTAACATCTCGCTCCATCCAGATGACGCACCTCGATTTGCTTTTTCCATTCCAAGTATCAACCGGCAGGAGCCCTTGCAAAGATACCATTGGGTGGTCCTTCCACAGGGCCTCAAAAACTCACCAACCATCTGCCAATGGTATGTGGCTCGAGCTTTGGCACCAGCGTGAAAGAAACATCCAAAAGCAGTCATCATTCACTACATGGATGATTTGCTCATCGCAGCAGCAACCCAACAGGAGTTGCAAAAGGCTCGAGAATGTCATCAAAGAAGTGGAAAAAGCAGGATTGGAAATCAGTGTTTCTAAGATACAAGAGGTAGCACCATGGAAATATCTTGGATGGAAGATCATGGATCAAACAATAAGGCAGGGCAGCTCAGGAAAATTCATGGCAGCTCAAATGTTAACAACCTACAAGATCTGAATGACAGCCTTGCATCATTGTCCAACCTTTTGAGAGGGGACAGGGATATCACGTCTCCGAGAACTCTCACGCCGCAGGCACAGAGAGACCTTGACAGAATTGCAAGGATCATTCAGACAAGACAGGCACACCGTTTCGTGACCTCACTGCCTTTTTACCTAGCAGTGTTGGGAAAGAAGATACAGCAAGCGAAGCAGCAGAGAGATCCAAAACTACTTTCAACCACATCGGAACAAAAGTCCAAACCACCACACTTGGTCACACTGCGCTTCAGGTTTTCATCCACATTTGAAAAGGACACAATTTCCCAATTATCCCTTTCAGCAGGAAGTAGCCATCCCACTCCCACATTTTTTATAAGTATTCCCTGCATGTCTATGCCTCGGCTATCAGCTGGGTCCATGGTGGTTTTAGCCATGGGTTTCCCCTGGGTATGCTTCATAGGAATGTATCTCCCATGCCTCAGCCAGGAGGGGGAGGGGTGCCTGGAATGCTAGCAACCCTTGGATGGATTAGAAGGGGCTGCATTCTGATGAAATGTAGGAGTGCCTGGGATGTCAGTAACCCCTGGATTAGAGGGGGCTGCATCCTAGCAATAAAAATACAGAGCAATTGAGAAAAGATTTATTATCATAATGGAGAGAAAAATAGAAGTGAGCTTTCAATGGGAGTCATTTGATATATTCACATGTTAATCAAGTTATATTTTAGTATTTTAATAATGTTAAGAGTAATTTCTGTATGGTTTAGCGTAAGTTTGGGCCCTGTTGAGCATAAGTTAAGTTTAAGTTTCATTTATAAAGTTTAAGTTATAATAGATTTATATTCTATTAATTTAAAGTTTTTACATGGAAGTTTGTTAAGTTAGTGCAGTTTGGGATTTTTTTATCAAGGTTTGTTCATATCAAAGTGGGCACTGTTTGGTTTTGAAATTGATTTAGGTTTGTTAAAACATACATGTCTAACTTACAAAGTTTGATTGGTTTTCTTAGAAGTGAGACAGCTGCGACTGAAACAGCTGGGATGAAATACTGATAGACTCCAGTTATTTGTGGATGGAAGAAGATGCAATTTGCTAAACCCGTGATCTCCAGAAAGGTTTTGTTGTTCATTAATCTCTGTTAATGTTTTGTCTTCCATGGATGGCATGGAAGGATCTGTGACAATTTTACACCATGGTTGTTATTGGTTATAAGATGTTTTGTGAATCTTTCGGCATTTTATCTTAAAATCATAAATATATAATAATTTAGAAAGGTATTATCTCAGCTTCCTAGGATGATTAGGACTGAGGTGTTGGCTGTTTGATGTAAATTTACTGAGTTTTCTATGAAGGGACATCACTCCAGTTTAAAGCTCGAGTCCTGGACAGACTCCTGACTTTATCTGGACAGATGTTTTGCCAGATAAGCTCAGATGTTTTCTGCCTTGAAAGTAAATTCAGTCGCTTTTGACTTGACAATTCGATCCTATAAAATGACAGCTGGACCAGTTTGGAGTGGACCTGAGCACCTTGCCCGGGAAAGAGTGTTTAGGTCTTCCCTAAAAAAGGGGGTTCCCAGAGCTGTTTGCAGACTCTGAGATGATGGAACAGTATTTCAAAGAATTAATAATCATTCAGTTCTATTCATGTCATCATTGATAGACATCAATCATATTATCATTCAAAGTATGTACTAGAAGTTTTCCTGGTTGCTGTCGACAAAGTCATGCATCTTTTGAGTATCAATGCATGTATGTAGTTTTTGTATTTCCAGGTATCAAGACAAGGTAATCATAAAGATGTATCCAGAAACAGGATGAGCTGAAGGTACACTTTCTATTAACTTGGGGCAAGGGATATGCTTGTGTTTCTACAGGGCGAGGACCGAAGTGGGTGTCGGCGAGACACGTGAAGCCCTATCGAGTCCAGACGCAAGCAGATACCGACCAAATCCAGACGCGAACCGATACAGATTGAGTCCAGACGCAAGCAGACGCTGATCAGGTCCAAATACAAACAGATACAGACTCCGAGAACAAAGACGAGTGCACGCAGACGTGACCAAGCGAGAAAACAAAAAGACTGTATAAAAACACCAAAGACTTGGGGATTTTCTTTGGGGTTTGAGTGTGGTTGTGCTTCAAAAATTCCCACAGGGGGGGCGAGCATGAAGTACGCTCAGATGTAACCCCAAAGCATCTCATTTATAGGAATGCATCATATTGGTGCAATTACACCAAGGTGTCTGAGAAACCATCCCACCAAGCTCCAGCGCAATTGCCACGGGGAATCTTTTTCATTTGTGGGGACAGAATTTGGCCTGCTATCCCTGCAAATGTCAAAGGCGGTCCATGCAGCATTGGGAGACTCTCATTGCTAACACCGAACATGACATCACTAAGAGAACAAAAGCAAAGGGAAAAAAAGATCAATCAAACAATATGATCCGAGTTGTGATGATAACGTTCACACTTGGACCAAGGCCCAGAGAATTGTGACTGCAATTTTCTCGCCACAGACAGCATCGGCAGCGGCCTTGACTCAATTAGACCAAATGGGGTGCTGGTTGAGCAAATATGCCCGTGCCACTTCTCTTGCACTGAGCGACATGTTAACCGATGTCGACAGTGTGAGACGGGCAACCCTTCAAAACAGGGCAGCGGTCGATTATCTGCTGCTGACCCATGGGCACGGATGTGAAGAATTCGAGGGGATGTGTTGTATGAACCTATCGGATCATTCAAAATCGATCCACGAGGACATAAGGCAATTGCGGGAAGGTATGGCCAAGCTGGGAGAAGTTACGGGATCTTGGCTGGATGGTGTTCTTGATTTTTTTCAACCTTTCTCCATTATGGAGAGAATTTTCTAAGACAGTATTTTATATTTTTATAGGGTTTATAATAGGACTTGTAATTCTTCTGCTCCTTGTGCCATGCATTCTCCAATGCATGCGCCGGGCCATAAGCAAGGCTGCAAAAGAAGTCTTTTTAGTTCAAAGAGAAGGGGGAGATGTCAGAACCCAGGACATCCCTTTAGATGTCCCGGGCAGTCCGAGACCCCAGGAGGGGGTCCGGAGACCCTGGAACAGTGATAAAAACACCAGTGCCTTTGATTTTAGCCCCTGGGAGCGATTGCCAACATTATATGAAGAATTACAAGTCACAGGTGTGTAATTAGGATATTAGATAACTTATTTTTGTGTATTAATGTGGATTTTGGGGGTTCACAAAGGAGGCTCAAGGAGACAAGATGGAGGGATTTGGGTGTGTCCCTTGTCCTTCTTCTTGTCCTCCATCTTCTGGTGAGGTGGTGGCATTTTCTTATTGGTTTAGTGTAAAAGTGCACAGTTTAATAAAAGTAGTAGATATTGGTATGGTAGTGAAAACAATGGGGACGTAACAATTAGTATAAAAGATTATGACCGCCCATGAGCGGGGCAGATAGCCTTCGGCTGTGGTGTAGGTGACACCTACGCCGGCTGAAGGAAAAATATTTAAGAACACGATAGAATAAACAACTCTGATAAAAGAATAGACGCATCCTGACTCTTTCTTCTGGCACGGAGCTTGGAGAAAAGGACTTTACCCGCAATTCTCGGATGGCTACCAGCCCGAGATCCGAGATTGGGGTAGCCAGGGGGCTCGGCTTGAAGGTGCAGCAGAAAGGGAACAAAAGAGGTGATTAACAGGGTCGGGGTGAACATTTAACAAGGAGCACTGGACTAACAATGACTTCATTTGCAACAAAATTACCTTGTTTATCTCAGCACCCAAGGCCAGGGTAGGAGAGCAACACTGAATACACATCCCAATTAACCCTTGTTGCCCTTGACATTATCATGTTCTGTTGGTTTTGCATGGCCTGGTTTTTGGTGGGGGGGGCCATAGAGGTGCCTTCTATGAGAAGCTGCTAGAAGCTTCCACCATGTCCAGCAGTGTCACTGTAGAGTCGGAGACAGGGACTCAACATTAACACACTGAGATCATGCAGCAACAGCCCTCATTTATTGTCTGGCAGCTCCTTTTATAGATGTTATAAATATATAGTTTAATTCAAGTTTTTTATTGTAACAAAACTGTATAAATTCACTAACGGTTGAGTGAGCAGAAAACTGTAACTTGGGAAGGGACATCTTAGCATAATAGAGGGTGTTGCTGAAAGAAGAATAGGTCTGCCACTGAGATAAGACAGCCAACAACCTGGTGATCGATACCTGATATGCATCTTATCTGCTCATCAAGAAGTCGCATCCCAATACCCGGTTCCTGAAAATCCAATCAAGCCTGTACCCCTTCCCAGAACACTGTTCAACAGACTAACAGTAGAGAAAAGAAACTATATGAATATACAAGAGAAGCGGGACAAGACAAAGAGAAGCAAAGAGACTTGCTGTTCAACCGGAGAACTGTATAAAAACGGGCACCGAAAGAACTGCCTTCGTGAACCATGGGGGAGGCTCAGTGCGATAGAGGCTGAGTCTGAGGTTCACCCAGGTCCTATCCTGGGCTCGGAACTGACTTTGATTGTGGCTTTTCTCGGATTTTCATATTGCTATTTTTCAATAAATTCCTTTTTTGAAAAACTGGCCATTTCATTTATAACACTTCCCACCGATATGAAAGGAATTTCTTGGATGAAAGTGAAAAAAACTGTTTATTTAACAAACAAAGTGCCTGCAGGCACAGGAAAAAATAAATAACTGTTAGATATTGAACCTCCTTGCTGCAGAGAAAGCTGGTGGATTTAGAGTTGTTTCTTTAGCTGGCCCGGCTTCTCCTGAGGTCTGAAGCTGGGATGCAGTGTCCTGTGGCCTCCCCGCTGGTCCGCAACATCCGGCTTCCGCCGATGGTCTGGTTCTCAGACCAAAGCTAAGCAGGACATTTCCAGAAGAAGCCACAGAAATCATCGGAGGATTGCTATTGCAGTCTCAGGAAAACTTCTTGCCTCAGCTAACAAAAAACCAAGCTAGCTAAAAGCAAAAAATTTAACTCCCTCCCTGCTGCAAAGCCGAGCACATGGGAGAGTGAGTGCCTGAAAACAACATGTGCTAGAGGGGACTCCCACCTCTCCCCTGGACCCAACTTAAAGGTACAGGACCCATTTCTGAGCATAAAGCAGACAATAGAGGAATAGAGTATTATCATAAAATGACCCCAAGACAAATTCCAGCTAGAGAAGAGGAGGAGGAGGTGAGAATACATGAGGGAAACAACATAGAGACACCAAGGTCAGTGAAGAAGGAGGGGGAGGAGGTGCTCCAGGTGCCAGAGCCGAGATTCCTCTGCAGGCCATGGTGATGACCATGGTGAAGCAGGCTGTCCACCTGCAGCCCCTGGGGGAGGTGCCCATGCTGGAGCAGGTGGATGCCTGAAGGAGGTTGTTATCCAGTGGGAGACCCGGTTGAGAGAGGGGGCCCCTGCTCCCAGGCTGAAGCAAGCTGTCCTTGGAGGACTGCACCCCATGGAAGAGTGACCCATGCCATGGCAGTTTTGGGAAGACTGCTGCTCATGAGATTGGAACCACACTGGAGAAGTTTGCAGAGAACTGTGTCCCATGGGAAGGGACCCCACAGTCTCACAGGGGAAGGACTCCTCTCCCTGAACAATGGAAGATCTTGGGTGACGAACTGACCAAAACCCCCATTCCCTGTCTCTCTGAGCTGTTGGTGGGAAGGAGGGAGGGGTTGGGGGAGAAAAGAGGTGTTTTAAAGGGCTTGATTTACTTATTATCATCCTCTGATTTTGTTTGTAATAAATGCACTTTGTACCTTTAAGCTGAGCCTGTTTTGCCCTTGGAGTGTTTTCTCCTGGTCCTTAACTTATGATACCTTCATTAAATTTTTCTCTCCTCTGCTCAGTTGTGGCAGGAGAGGGTGAGTGAGTGGCTTTCATGGGTGCCTGGCGTTTGGCCAGTGTCAAACTTTGACACATCATAAACTGATATCCCACAGTACATCAACAAAGCAATTCTGATCCCTCTCCCTGCTCTGAAAAAGAGCACCACAAGGAGCACCTATGGGTTATACAGGGTTAGGTACCACACCCACATGAACAGATCAAGCAATATTGTGACCAGTGACTCCATACCTAATACAACAAATGGTTAGATCAAACTTGTTTCCAACCCGATCTGGGCATATCTGTTGTTATCTTAACCTTTTAGGGCATATCTGTTGTTATCTTAACCTTTTATGCCATACATTGGGTGCCAAATAAGACTGTCATGGTTTAAGAATGGCACTCCAAACCAGAAGCCACTCCTTCCCCCCCACCTCCATGCCGTGGGAGACAAAAGGTAGAGATTACTGGTACCGGAATCAGCCAGAAAATAAACCTTCTAACACAATTTGAAGTATTAGAAAGCAGACATTCCTTATTGAAGTGCTGGACACATTTGAAGGATTTTTTGTCTAATCGAATGTGTGTTGTGAAACTTTACAACAGGGTATTTATTCCATCATGATCATACATATTCATTATAATGTACTTCCTAGCTAATACTTAAACATAATTTTCCCTAGAACTAATTTCCATGCATCTGCCTCCTACTGGAAGTCCTTTTATGGTCCTGGAGTGTCATCTAAAGGGGTGTCTGGTGGTTGTGCTCACTGAGTGCCTCAATATTACAGATGATCTTGCCTTGAACTTTTCTTTGGACATGCACTGCTTTACATAGCTTTGCCAAAAAGAACACTATATTCTTCATTATCTGTTTATCCACTTGTTCCGGCTAAGTTTATCATCCTTTGTGCATACTTTTACATTCTTTTATCTATTTTACTAGTTAGTTTTTAAGCTCTATCTAGCAACTTCAGGGAAACTGAAAATTTCTTTTGTCTGTGTTATCTATCAGGAGGCAGAGGTGCCATAAGGCAAAGGCACAGGGTGGGGGGTAGTGTGAGCATCTAGCCATCCCATGGCCCTGGGATACCTTGAAGGCATGTGGGTATGGGCACTCAGAGAGGGGCAGTGTGCTGTGTCACCCAGGGGTGCTGCAGGTGGCTTCACACCCCTGGGCTTTGGGCACCATTCCAGTACTGCCACAGTTCCTCATGTGCCCAGTGGAAGGCCCCCCGGTGTCATGTCCCTAGCCAAGGTGCTTGGGGGCTGGCGGAGATGGCAAAAGGTCACTGTTCCCTGTCTTCTTATGGCTCATCAGACCAAGGTGGGTAGCAGGAGCCAGGGGACAGCAGGTCCCCCATCACCCCCAGACCAGGGGCGATGTGGGACTCTGCTTGTGTCCACAAGGGGCACAGCTCCCTAGAGAGCACCCAGCAGAAGCCCGGTGTCCCTCACCCCAGGCACTCACGCAATAGTAGCAGCTCTGGCCCATCTTGATATGTGCCATCTCCATCACGTCCATGGCACTGCCATTCTGCAAGTAGTCCATGAAGTGCAGGCAGCCATCATGGTATACCAAGCTGCAGATGAGGCAGGGGAAGAGATTCAGCTGTCCATACCTCACAGATCTCACACCATCATTGAGGACTTGGAAAGCAATGGGCATCTGCTCAGAGGCAACATGAGCAGGGGTCTGGCTTTTCAAGGCATGGATCAGGGCAGTGCTTCTCAGGTGGGGATTGACATAGGGGGTCAGAGGGGATAGGAGAGTGTGTTTGTGTGGGGCTGGCACAGGGAATAAGTGAATGGTGGGGTTGTATAGGGCATGACTGACTTGCTGGCCATTTAGAGTTAGAGGAAGATGGATGGGTCTTCTGTAAGGTTTGTGGGGCCATGGGGTTGTAGGTTCTCTGAGGTGCAGCATGGTACATGTGAATGGCTGCGCTGTGGGGTTGTAGGTTGGCTGGTCTTTAGAGTTGTAATGTGAGTGGATAAAAGTTGATCTGTGGGTTGGCTGTTGTAGGTGTGGATGGATAAGCTGTAAGGTGAGCTGGGGTGTAGTCTTGTAGGGATGGGTGGATGGATGGGTAGGGTCGTGGGTGTGGATATGGGGGCTGTAATATTGTGGACATGAGTGGATAAGGTGTTGGGTTGTAGATGGGCTTGGCTGTAAGGGTTGCAGATATGGATGAACAGGTTGAGTTGTAGGCTGACAAACACATAGATTGAATTGTCCTTCTCTCACCCCCAAAGATGGAGCTGTCTATGCCCAGCAGTAACCTCTCCTCTCCAAGACAGCCTGGGATCCCTCCAGGGTACATCTGACCAGTCAGGCCTTCCTCCCTGCATGGTATCTACAGCTGCCCAGCCTGGCCCCTGGTCCCCCGCCCCAGTGAGCCATCTCTGTGGAGCTTTGTTGTGCCTGGAGAGGCTATCTGCCTGGCAGGCACTGGGGATGGTTGTACATTCCCTGAGCTGTCCCCTGCACATCTACAGCTGATTCACTCCAACGCTGATACAAGAGTTACCTCAGAGACTGACTCAGTGAAGTGGGTGTTTGCTTTATTCAGCACCAGGTATGTGTAGCGATGTATCTGCATAACTTGGGCCATTCTGTGTACCAGCCAAACTGTTTGTAGATAACAAGCCACCTGCAGTCTTGTTTTCAGGGTTCTCAGGAATTCATCAAGGTTACTGAGACAACAACAGGACTGAAAAACAGAACAAAGAGCCTGGGAAACTGCCTACAAAAAATGCAAAACCTGGATAGAGGACATATGGCATGATGATGGACGCTTGACCAATTAAGTGCCCTGAAGGATGTGTGCCTGCCTCGTGAACAAGTGGCTTGGCCACGCATACTGTGCACCTGTATGCGTGCACAGTAGAGCTAGAAACTATAACTGGAGTTTTATGTAAACAATACATTGGCTTCTGTTGAAATCATATTGATTCTATTATTCAGTTGCCCATTTCACCCTGCATATTGGTGACGCCGATGTTCGGATGAGCGCGGGACACTAACGTGGACCGAGACTCTTTGAACTTTGATCGGGATGAAGGGGGTCCGCGGAGAAGAAGGCAGGGGGCCCGGCCTACAGCCTCCGTGGCAGACTGTGGGGCTGGGGAGTCGCAAGGCTCCACTCGGAGTACAAAAGCACGAAACCTTTTGAGGAAACGCTCTGGAGAAGAAAAAACTTCTAATCGCTGCAGCAGGTTTCACCGAATAAAACAGGTGAAGGGCTGGGGCTGGAGGAGATGGGGAAGGCTTTGTCCAAGGAAGAGAAAGCTACTTTAAGTCTCCTCCAAATTATCCTTTCAAAGAAAGGGGATAAGTATGACCAGGAGGTCTTAAAGAAGTTATTGAAGTGGGGCCGGGATAGAGGATTTTTTGCCACCCACAGAAGCGTATTTGATACTCGCGAATGGGACAGATTGGGGTCGGAACTTTGGCAGGATGTTAGTAGTGGGGCTAAAAGACATAAAAGGACTGTGCATAATGCGGAGGATTGCTATCATGGCTCTGAAACAGTTAAAGGCAGAAAAAACAGCCGCGGAGGGAGCGGTTGCTGCATTAAAGCCAGAGGACCCTGTGGTCCCGTTTCTGACCTTTGCCCGAGAGTTCTTTGGGGGGGAGGACTTTGATGTACCATCTCTACCTTCTGCACCCCTGAGGCCAGTCTCGCAGGCTCCACAGGCGACTGATAGTGCTAACAATGCCCAGTGTTATAAATGCATAGTATATAGTTGGCTTTTTGCAAATATTAAAATGAATACTGTATGTATAATATGGGAAGATTGTACTGTATTTTCTTTTATTAATAGTTAAGAAATGTGATGAATGTATATTTTTTGATTGTAACATAGTGTTAAAAGTAGAAGACTGGTTTTTTTCTGTAAACTGACAAACCAGAAGGAAGGGAGTCCTGCATCCTGCATGAAGATTGCTGACCAAAAGCTATTGAACTTCTGTTATCAAGCGTCTTATTCAAATGAAGATGACCAAAACCCCAGGAGAAGGATTTAGGGGACTTGTGCTATCAGACTGAATGGAGCCACCCGCAGATGGATCTGCCAGATAAAATGGCTGGCGGGAAGTACTCTTGCATTTCTGCATTCCTGCATTAACCAACTGAAGATAGTGGTGGACCAAATGGAGAAAGCTACAGAAAGGAATTTATTGATCTCCTGGTATCAGAAGAATAAGACACAAGAATGACTGCAAGATGCAAAGAAGAACTTTATCTACAAGAAGTAATAAAATGTTGATTTGCTGGAATAGGACAAGTTGGGGAGGGGGAGACCAAAACCAAGAGAACATCTGAACTTAAAGGAATGTTTCAATAATGCATTAAGGTCTGTTGAATATGTGAAAAACGAGTGTAATCGATGTAATGGATAAATTTGTGCATATAATATTGTATCAAGAATTTGGTTTACTAAAAGCTACTCAAGGGCGTCTCCAAGGTTTCAGAGTCCATTGTGTGAGCTGTATGACCAACACATTTGCAAAAGAAATGACAAGGCCGAACTGGAAGATGGCCCATTCATCAAGGATGAACCTCCACTTCACAGCTCCTCAATATCTGATATCAATCTTGGTGGGGATCCAGAGGATAATCAGGGGGATGATCACGTCACCCCTCCCAAGATGAAATCCGGGAAGACTATCAAGCAATCCTTTCATGCAGACGGGAACTCCTTTCAAACCTTCATTTGGAAATTAAGAAACACAAGAATGTTTGGACTTTCAATGGACTTTGCCTTGGAGTAAAAAAACTGTATAAAACCCACACACCGAAGCTTGGTGTGTGTGGTCGAGGTTAGATGGTACCTTTCGTGCTGTCACCCTGCCCACCCAACATTCGATTGATGTTGTCTTCTTTTATTGTGGCTTTTAATTCAGTATTAGAAATTTTGCTAAATAAATTCTGTTATTTTGAATTGGCTTCTAATCATTTATAACACGAGGTTCACTTTCTTAGAAAAATTTAGAAGTTTAATAAAAAAATAAAGAAAATAGACAATTAGGAGAGATAAAAGCAAAATACATTTTATCTGCCAAGGGTGCCTGGCACAGAACCAGCCAGCACACCGTCTAACAGAGTTTTTTCTTCTTATACATGAGCCTGTTGCATATTTAAAAATTCACATGCATGATTCAAACATTCCTTTTGAGTGTGAATTCTTTTGTTTAGTCCCAACTCCCCCCCCAGCCATTCCATCCGGCAGACCCGTCCTTGGGTGGCTACATTCCATCTGATAACACAAGTCCATAAATTCTTCTCTTGGGGCTTTGGTCATTTTCATTTGGACAAGATACTTGATAACAGAAGTTTAATTGCTTTCTTGGTCAGCAATCTTCATGCAGGAAAACAAAAGACCCCAGTCTTCTAAGTTACAATCACATTTCTAAATTCTATTAATTAAAAGAAAATACAGTACAATCTTCCCACATTCTACATACAGTATTCAATTTAATATTTGTGAAAAGCCAACTATATACTATGCATTTATAACAAATATGTAACAAAGATCCTTAAAAAAAAGGATCTGAAGGGGTGAGGTGTGCCGGCTGGCTCCATGCCAGGCACCCTCGAGGAGAAGCTGTATTTTGCTTTTGTCTCTCCTAATTGTTTATTTTCTTTTTAATTTTTATTAAACTTCTACATTTTTCTAAGAAAGTGAACCTCGTTTTTCACAATTTGGGGGCTCTTGCCAGGATATATACCTCATCCCTAAAACCCCAGAGATCCAAGGTGAAGGGGGGCGCCCCACCAATCTTTTTTTTGGCAGCCCAAGCCTTGCTTCTTGTGGGAATTGGGGATTGCAGGTAAAAATACCCGAAGAGACAAGAAAGGAGAAGGTAAAAGAAAAAAAAAAGGGGGGGGGGGAAGGAAACAGCTCCAAAACCATGGTGTGTTTTTTGCTCCATAAAAACATCGTGCATGAAGACCTGAGAGGAAAAAGGATTGTGAGTATCTTTTCAGGGGAGTGGGTTTAAAGGGGGTTGTGAGGTGTGTGAATGAGACACTGGCTGCATACCCCCTAGACTGGTGAGGCGAGTGCGGAGCCCCAGTACTGCGTTTCTGTTCTTTCATGAGAAAAACGGCCAGGAACCCTGCGAAGCGAAAGGTTGAAGGAGTGAAAGGAACCCCCAGGGTGTTTGGGACGGGGTCCCAGGGAAAAGGGATTGGATCTCTTTTATTTTTTAGGAGGAAGCTGAGTGTTTTCCAGTACAATCCACTGAGAAACGGGATAAAAAGGAAAAGGGGGGAGGGCCTAAAATTTTTTTCCTAGGTTGAGGGCTTTGAAAAATTCCAAGAAACTTGGGCTTACAAGCTGCTGAGTTGAGGGGTTTGAAAAATTCCAAGAAACCTGGAAAATTAGAAAGAAAAGGTACCATGTTTTTGTGTTGACTGTTTATATTGTCCTTTTGTGAGTGGAGGTGTGCGTGAGAAAGGTTTATTGAAGAAATAGAATTGAGTAAGTGAGGAGGAGTGAATATGTTTGTGATACAGATTGTTGATTTTAAATTTTTTTTTTTTTTTTGAAGGAGGTGCATTGTATTGTATTGTTGAGAGAAAGAATTTTCTGTGCCTTGGGGGGAGGTGGTATTCAGGCTGTTAGGGAAAAGTGGGTAACAGAGACCAGGGACAAATGAAAAAAGGACAAAGTAAAGATGATTCAGTACTGTATGATAGAATGGACAAAAAGGGAAATAATATCTGACCACATTTATTGGCCTAGATATGGCTCTTCTGAAGTGTGGATTTGTCAGGCTTTGAACATATTTGTAAATTCAAAAGAACCATTTAATCTGGAGGAAAAAAAATACGCTGCATGCTGGATAGGAGACACAGACCCTATGGGGATAAGAATTTTTAAACTATCAGAAACCCCAGACACAGAGCAAGAGGAGAAAAAGAGAGACAAGGGCTTGGATCTCCTAAAAATATTGCCTCCCCCACTTCTATCAGCTCCCCCGCCCCCCCCCGCTCTGGTTTCGCCCCCGTTCTTGCCAGCCATCCCGTCCGACTCTGTTCCCCTGCCGGCCGCTCCCCCATACGCAGCCGTCCTGCCTGCATCCGCCCCCGTGCCAGCGGCTGCTCCCCTGTATGCAGCCGTCCTGCCCATCCCCACTCCCGTGCCAGCGGCTGCCCAGCCGTTCACGGCTGCCCCGCCCTCACTTGCCCCGGCCAGGGCCGCATGGTCTGGAGCGGCTCCGCCAGACATGCCGGGGCATGGCCTGCATCGGCTCTGCCAGACATGCCAGGGCATGGCCTGCGGCGGCTCCGCCGGAGGGCCCGCCTGTCCCAGCCATGGCCGCTTCGGCTACCCATCCCCCGGCCGCCTTCCCCGGGGCTGCTCTGGCTGTCCCGGCCCCAGTGGCTCTGCCCGTGATGGCTCCGGCCGTGCTGGATGCAGCCAGTAAAGACCATGTGCAGGAGGTCCATGCCCCGATCTGGTTTCCTCCAGAAGACCCAGTCCTGTTGGCAGTTCCGGCAGCAGCCCCCGCCTACCCCCTCCCCTTCTTGAAGGACTCAGCTCCAAGGCTAACTCCCGCCCCCCCTCCCCTCCCTCTCTGCCAGTCCCACCAACCCCCGCCTTGGCCATCGTTCCCTTGGTAACGACAGCTCCTGCTGGCCAGGAGGACTCTCGTTTAAAAAGGGAAACAGCATACCAACATGAAATATATTCCTTTTAGCCAGCCCCCAGGCTCTAGCTAGCTCAGTTTCTCAGGGGTTTTAGGGAGATATATTTCATAGAGACAGAAGAAAGATCTCAAAAGGGTGGCTCTCACCCCTCAGCTTCAGTCCAAGCTTTATTCATCCATGTGGTGTTCCAAGGGAGCGAGGAGAAAGAGCGAGAACAGGAAGAGACAGGGGTTTATCTAGTTTTGGGCTAAGGAAAGATATTGGCCCTGAGCCAATAGGGTCAGGAGTAGGTAAGATAGGGAGGAAGGGTCCAACTACATGGCACAGGTTTCAGGGGGACTCTGAGGGGAAAAACCATTTCTCAGAGGAATACATCATCTCCCCCTTTTTTGTTTAAGAAAATTAGAAGAAACATTAGGTTACACAGAGTGTGGGTTTTCCCACCAATTACAATTGGTGGGGGAGTCAGCCTGTTTTAGGTTTGCCAACTCTATGTAGTTGACTTCTGAGGTTGAAGGTATGAGACTATTGATAGCTTTGAAAATCAAACAGTGTAGGATCCCGAATGCTATAGTTACAAGGAAAAGAATAACAAGAAGTAACAAAATTGTTTTAACTATAGAAGTCCACCACCCCGTAAGTCCCCATCCTTTGAACAGCTCTTTGATCCAATCTTCAGATTCTTGCTTCACTTGTCCAATCAAGCTGTTCATACTTCGAAGGGCAGCATGGATGTTCGGAGCTTTCGAGGTCAGGTTCAAGCAACAGAGTCCTTCAAATTCCTGGCATTCATGTCCATGAAGTAACAAGAGATAATCTATAGCAGCATGGTTCTGGAGAGTGGCCTGCCTGGTAATTTCCTCATCTTCTAGGAGAGAGCTGATGGCGGTGGATGTTAAATTTGCCTGTTTGACTACCCAGCACTCTAGATGGCCCAATTCACCTAGAGCTTTGGCTGCTGCGACCCATGGAAGGAACAGGGACACAGCAACTCTTTTTGACTTGGCCCAATGAAAAATTTCTGCATTACAATTTGGATCCAATTGGTCAGCAGTCCTCTTTTGAATTTTGTTTGCCGATTTGTTTTTTGAGTCCATTCACCAATAAAGTTTGGTTGGGTGTCAAAACGGACAACCGCCCTATGGTACATGGCCCTCCTAAAAGCCGAGAAGGAATTCCTGCCCTTGCCCGATCCCCACAAATCAAGAACAATCCCTTAGGGAGGCTTCTGGGTCTTGAGTGGGATGGGTTTTCTCTAAAAAGAAAAACAAACATTTTTAAAACATGTTAAAAGTTCCTTTTTCTGCCGGAAGGAGTCCACATCTAGGAGGATTCTTTTTCTTCCATCCGACGGCGTCTTCTTTTGGAGGCAATGGCTACTTGCCTCTCATCCCCTTCTGCTGGAGCTGGATTTTTAGGGACAAAAGGTTTCACCCACTTCTGGGGAATCCACCAAGGGCCTGAGGGAGTGGCCACACATGCATAGCCACGTCCCCAGGTCACAAGCTCATAGGGACCTTTGGTCTCCCAAGTTTCTGGATCCCTAATCACGACCAGTGGATGCTGAGACAATTTGAACTGATTGCCACTGTTAAAGTGACGTACCACTGGTGGACTCATGTTTTCAAATGAACAATTCAGAAAATTAATGGTAAACATGGCTTTGCAGAGTTTCTCATGTGGAGACATCCATGCAGTTGTACTACTCTGTCTAGCCAGGACCTGTTTGAGCGTCCAATGTGCTCGCTCAACCACAGCTTGACCTGTGGGGGAGTAAAGGAAGTCAGTTTTATGTTCCACTCCCCACTGCTGGACAAATTCCAGGAACTCCTTGGACGTGTACGCTGGGCCATTATCAGGTTTGATTTCTTTTGGAATCCCCAACACTGAAAAAGCTTGAACTAGGTGTTTCTTGGCATGGTCAGTCTTTTCTCCTGCATGGGCAGAGGCATACACTGCGCCTGAATGTGTGTCAATGCTCACATGAACATATTTGAGGTGTCCAAAACTAGGAATGTGTGTAATGTCTGTCTGCCATACCTCACAACTGCCAAGGCCCCAGGGGATAACTCCCATACCCATCGATGGCATCGCTTGGACCTAGCAGTTGGAACAGGTGGCCACAATGGCTCGAGCCTGACTCCGTGTTAGCTGGAACTGACGGATCAGGCCTGGCACATTCTGATGGTATTGTTGGTGACTCAGCTTTGCCTGTTGGAAGATATCAGGGAGATGTGCTTTTTCAACTGGTGCAGCAAGGGAATCTGCCTGACGATTCCCCTCTGCAATTTCACCTGGCAAATCAGTGTGTGATCTTACATGCATCACATAAAATGGATGTTCTCGGTGGGAAATTAAATAAATTAGCTTTGAAAGCAACCTGAAGAGATATTCATTGTCAATTTCTTTGAGCACAGCCTGCTCCACCCTGGACACTACCCCCACCATGTAAGCAGAGTCGGTTACCAAATTAATTGGTTCCGAGAACTTCTCAAAGGCTCTTACCACAGCAGCTAGTTCAGCCACTTGGGGGGATCCCTCCACAAACTCAACATCAGCTTCCCAATGCTGAGTCTGAGGATTTCTCCAAGTCATCACCGACTTGTGGGAAGCCCCGGATGCATCTGTGAACACTGTGAGAGCCTTGAGTGGTCTCCAACTCCTCTTCTCACGAGGAATGAGGTGGAATTCCTCATTGAGCAACTTGTGAGATGGGGCATGGACTGATATTTGTCCCCTGTAGCTGTCCAGAGATAATTGGAGACTGGCATTGCTCTGGAGCAAATCCTCAAACATCTCTTTGGTCAATCTCTTGGGAGAGTTCCTTCCCTCCTCAGAAAGTTTGACCGGAAGGTGAATACATGTAAAATCACAACCAGCCAGTTCACACAATCTCAACCTTGCCTTCCGAATCAGTTGAGCTGTCAACTCTTGTGGCTCAGTGATGGTCTTGGATCTTTGGTGAGAGAGGAAGACCCACTCTATGATCAAGAGTGAATCTCTCTGCCCCTCGATCCATTGAAAAATCAAACCATGCAAATGTGGCAGTTTTCCTAGAACAATGAATTGGAAAGGTATGTTTGGCTCACATCGATGAGCCTGCCTCTCTGATAAGGTCTTCTGTACCTTTTTGATTGCTGTCTTTGCCTCTGGGGTCAGTTCCCTGGGAGAAATCAGCTCCCTCTCCCCCTTCAATAAATTGAAGAGAGGGTCTAGATCTTCATTTGTGAGGCCTAGCCAAGGTCTTACCCAATTCAAAGACCCACACAAGGAGTGCAGATCTGCTAAGGTTTTGGGATTACACTCATATTCCAATTTCTGTGGAACAATGGTCCTTGCAGTTATTTGTAGACCCAGGTACCTCCAAGGTGGCATCCTTTGAACTTTGTCTTCCTGCAATTGAAATCCAGCAGAGGTTAAAACCTTAACCACTAGGTCAAGCGTGTGTTGGAGTATAGTGTTATTGGGAGCACACACGAGTAGGTCATCCATGTAGTGAAGGATGATAGTGTTATAAATGGTTAGAGGCTAATTCAAAATAAAATAACAAAATTTATTAAACACAATTTCTAACACCTAAATAAAAGCCACAATAAAAAGGAAACAACATCGATCGAATGCTGGGTGGACAGAGCGACAGCACAAGAGTACTATCTGACTTCTACTACACTTGATCAGTTCTAGTCTCTGGTTTTTATACAGTTTTTTTCCTTTAAGGCTATGTCTATTGTGAGTCTAGGTATGCATCTATTTCTCAATTCTTGAAAGGAGTCTCAGGTCACATGAAAAGATTTGCTTGATGGTCCTTCCCGGAATTCATCTTGGGAGGGGTGATGTGATCATCTCAGATCTCCTCCAGATCGGTATCAGGTGTTGAGAGGCTGCGAGGTGAGGTTCCTCCCTTGATGGATGGGCCATCTTCCACTCTGGCCTTATCTTTTCAGCTGCAAATGTGTTTGTCTGCACAAGGGACTCTGGAATTCTGGAGACGCCCTTGTGCAATCCCTAGTGAATCAAATTTCTGATACAATATTATAGACACGATTTTATCTATTACATTCATCACAATACTAATTCTTTGATACAATATTATATGCACGAATTTATCTATTACATTTATTACAGTCTCTTACTTTTTTATTTATCTAATAAATTCGTATGTTTTACTTTCTTACTTATCAATCACTCTAGGTTACATCATACTCATCTCATTTTTTTTGTGCTACTTGACAATATCTCTGGAAGGATGAACTCTCTTCTTTGATTCTGTCTTCGAACTCCTTCAAGGCTTCTCCAGCTTGGTTTTGTTCTCTCAACTCTATTAGCTTAGGGGTTTTGGAAAGTGGTCTAATTTTTCCTCCAGCTAATTCGGGGTCAGTAGGCAGAGCCGCAATTTGCATGCTCTGCACCACTGAGTGAATAAGCCGAATGAAACACGGTATGAGACAGGGTAAGAATATGATTCTAGCTATGGAACATAACACAAAGAACACTAACTTCTTCTACTAGTTACCTTGCTCAAACAGCTGATCCCACCATGAGGCCTGAAGTATAGAATTCTATTTTTGAACAGGTACATGAGCTACCTTTTTAATTTCGACTGCTAATCTCCTTATTGTCTCTCTATAGTCATCAATTTCAATACAACATTCGGATTCATTAAATTTCTTGCAGACCCCTCCTTCTTCTGCTAACAAATAATCTAGAGCCAGTCTGTTTTGATAAACGAAGGCTCTCATTTGGGAATGCTGTTTGGCTAGTAACTCTAAAGCTTCTGAGGTGTGGTTAGAGACTATTTCTACTACAGCTTGAAGTCTTATGAGTCTGTTTAAAAGATAGATAGGAGTCTTGTAACTCCAACTCTCATTATTTGCTTAAGTGGCAGGGCCGTAGTATTCTATTATTCTTTCAGCTGGCCACTCTTCTTCTCCCCATTTCTGTCTCTCTCTTGCTAAAGGCAATACTTTCTTTTTTAAGTCCCTTTTCTGTCTATCTAGAGTCTCATATAATGGGGCCCCCAACAGATTACTTTCTGTTTGGGGTAAAATGAAGAAGAAGGGCCTGATCATCTCTAAAGTACAAGATCTTTTCTATTTTTGAGGCAGCTCGCTATAAGCTTTCTTTCTACATATCTAATAGATGCCATCTGGGGCCTTCTATCTGATGTTCACCTCCTCAGGTTTTTCTTAATATTCTCTCAGGCTCTCAAGGGACTGGTAGGGGTTGGCTCTAGAACTGCTATACTAGCATAATTTGGCTGATTCAATCTATTCCCATTTGTCTTTTTTTTCTTTGCTCTAGAACCTCAGTGGGGGTTCAGGTTGCTATACCTTTGATTTGTTATTCGAATTTATTGTTAGGGTGGATATGCAGGGGGTATAGCCTACTAACTCAGTGTAGTCTTTACCTTCCCTGCTGATACAAATTGTTCTAATAATCCTTTTTTCTAGGATCCACTCTTCAGGTCTCTGGATGGTTTTTGATACTTGCGTATTGTCTTACTTTAAAAGCATTTCTGGAGTCAAGCTCTCACTCTTCTATGGCTATTTTTCTGCTGATTTTAAACTTCTACAAATCTAGCAATTTGCTAGACTTAGTTCTGTGGCGATTTCTTGCATTAAATCTATAAACAGGTTTTGATTTGGGGCAGGTAACCCCCAGTCTTTGTATTGTTTTTCTAACTGCTCGTAGTGTTCACTTAAAGTTTTTAGCTTTTCTTGTTCTAATCTTTTTTTCTTTGTCTCTGCTTCTTGTCTCTTCAGTTCTTGTGTTAGCATCTGTACTTTACTCTCTGGGCCCTGCCCTTCTTTATCTCTTAAGAAACAGAAGGTCTCATCGAACTGAAAACATGTCTTGTCATCGTCTTGTTTCAGGAGATCTAGTACTATATGTTCATTCCCCGAGAGAGTTTTTTCTTCATGTTTCAAGTTCTTTCTTACTTAATACATTTTCTCGTCTATTATACACATATCTAGTTTGTTTTTATCATAGCACAACTCATTTATCTGATAATACTTTAAAAAGACAGACTTCTTTTTCTCACTTATCTATACAGACTGGTTGCATTGATCACAAACAGGGATAGGTGGCATCTGTCTTATTTCTCGTTTGTGAATTTCGTGGGTTCTGGACTGCCTGTTCCTAGTAATTGCTTCAGAGTCATGACATACCACTCCTTTGTCTGATTCACAAGTTTTGTATTGAGTGCCTTTAAAGGAGCAGTACCCCTTTTCTTTGTTGGTCGGACAATTATAATGGGTCTGATACTTCAGAATCTTCTCTTGTCTTTCAGGTGCCAGGTCTAAGCAGAATTTACATCTTTCTTTGAGGGTCAGCCTCTGCGGGCTCTCTAAGGGGAATCCCCCTGTCCCTCTCAGGGCTAGGCTCAGGACTAAGGGGGCTATCAGCCACAACATACCTTTGCTCATCCTTTCGCCCACGGGGTTGCAGCCCGCGGCGGGGTAAACTATCTTCTTGGCAGCAGGCCTGTGGTTCTTGAGCTTTGATTGTCTGAGCTGCAAAGCGCCTTTTAAAAGCGCCCCACCTGGACAGCCTGATCGTATCAGACTAACAAGGGACTTTAACTGTCTTTCTACACTCGATGCTGAGAATCTCAGCCTTAGTATCTAATTGACTCCTGAATCTTTTTTTGTAAATATAATACCAATCTGGAGAGTCTAACTCTAGCAGACTCGAGTTGGTGGCGATTACTAGAAACTGGCTGGTCTCCCTTTGTTCTTTTTCTAGACAGTCGGTACACAACTCTTTCGGTCTGCGCTCTCTTTTACAATGAGTGACTCAAGTTATCTTACAATACACGCACTTGAAATGAACGAAAGGAAAACATTCGCAATTTGGTTTTTCACAACTTATCTGGTCCCCCCTGTTCATCGGTGGCGGTGCTGTAATTTGATCTTCAGGTCACCCGGAGGTGAGGACACTTTCTACTTCTGAGTAGTTACTTGAGGGTCTACTTTCTTTACTCTTGAAGCGTGGGTCTAGCTTTTCTCTGCTGTCCTAACAGCTGTATCTGTGGTAAGAAGAACAGTAAAAGGACCTTCTCAGTGAGGTGCTAGAGGTATGTCTTTCTAGGTTTTTACTAGAACTTCATCACTAGGAATTATTTTGTGTATTGCAAATCTCAAAGGGGCACTCTGAGAAATGAGCCCCTGTTTCTGTAGGTCTTGTAAATTCTTATTTATAGCAACTAGATATGGTTGAATTTGAGCATCCTCTATTTGAGAATGTCTAACAGGCATCCCATGTTTATAGGGCATTCTATAGAGCATTTCAAATGGTGACAGTTTTGTTTCTGAATGAGGCATAGTTCTTATATTTAGGAGGGCTAGAGGGAGACATTTTACTTAAGACATTTTAGTTTCTATCATTAATTTGGATAGCTGAGTCTTCAACGTCTGATTCATTCTTTCTACTTGCCCTGAGCTCTGGGGGTGCCATGGGGTATGATATTGCCATCGGATTCTCAAAGCTTCTGATGTTTGTTTGATAATTTTGGAGGTGAAATGTGTTCTTTGATCTGAGTCAATATGACCTACTATCTCATAGTGAGGGATAATTTCTTCTAACAATACTTTTGACACTGTTTGGGCAGTGGCTCTTGCCCTAGGGTAGGCTTCTACCCAATGAGTTAATTTGTCTACTAACACTAATAAGAATTTATATCTCCCCACCTTTGGTAGATCAGTAAAATCTACCTGGATTCTTTCAAATGGACGGTAGGCAACTGGGCGTCCCCCTAAGGCTGTTTGTCTGTATGTGGTCCGATTAACTCTCTGGCAAATCATACACTCATGCACCTCTTGTTTAGCTAATTCATAAATTCTTTTACATCTGAAAAATTTTAAGAACTTTTCTGCTAGAGCCTGGGTTCTCTAGTGTGTCTGCTGATGTAATCTTCTTAGAATCTTCCTGGCATATTCCTTTGATACTAATTCTCTTCTATCGGGTAGTTTCTACTTACTTTCTTCTAGTTTTCCCCCTATCTTTTTAAATTCTTCAGTTTCTTTCTGAGAGGGGCATGGAGGATATTCCTGAATTTCACTCTCTTTAATTTCAGGAGTACTTACTATGAGCAATGCTGCTCTCTTTGCCTCTTTGTCTGCTAAATTATTACCCCTGGTCTGGAATTGCATACCTACCTGGTGTCTTTTGACATGAACAATAGAGATTTCTTTGGGTTCCCTGATTGCTTCTAAAATTTGTCTTATCACTTCTCTATGAATTAGCCCTCGCCTTCGTGTGTTAATTAAACTTCTTTCTTCTCATATTTTACTAAAAGTGTGTACAACTCTATAAGTGTATTTTGAATCTGTGAAGATAGTGCCTTTTTTTCTTTTCAGTCTTTTTAGTGCTCTCAATACTGCATATAATTCACAGGCTTGAGCAGACTAGTAAGCATTCAGAGGCCCCGACTCTACCACTTCTCCAGATCTGCCATCTACTATGGCATATCTCGATTTTCTTTTTCCTTCTACTACTCTTGCTGACTTGTCTACAAACTATTTCTCTCTTTCATCCAGCTCCTCTTCTCCCAGGTCTGGCCTTACTTTGGTCTGTAGCTCTACCATCTCAGTACAATTGTGAACAATTTCTTCTGGTGCTTCTCTAAACAGAAACTGTGCTGGATTCTGAGCAGCGGTTGTCTTAAGTTCTAAACTATGCGAGTGTACTAGAATGGCTTCATGCTTCAGGAGCCTGGCATCTGTCAGCTACTTATCTGCTTTTTGCTGCAGGATACTCCTTACATTATGTGGTGAATAAACTACTAGGGGAGCCTTAAATGTTACTTTCTTTGCCTCTTCTACTAAAAGAGCTGCGGCCACAATTGCTTGTAAGCAGGTAGGCCATCTCCTGCTTACTGGGTCTAGAAGCTTAGAAACATATCTTACAGGCTTTTTGGTTCCTGCCCAGTCTTGGGTCAGAACACTATGAGCAGTGTGGTTGCTAACATCTACAAATAACTGAAATTGTTTCTTGACATCTGGCAAACTTAGCACAGGGGCACTTATTAGTGCCTCCTTTAGCCTCTTAAATTCTCCCTCATCTTGTTCTGTCTATTTCACTCTATCTGTATTTAGTCTCTCATAAAGAAATTTCACTTTTTCACTGTACTCTTCAATCTACTGCCTACAGTATCTATACAGTCTTAGTAACTGCCTGATTTCCCTTTTTGTTCGCGGAGGAGGCAGAGCTATAATTCTTGCTACTCTCTCTGGGTCTAATCTTTTCTTACTTTTTGAAATCTAGTGTCTGAGGTACTTTACTTCTGGTTCTACGAATTGTAATTTTGATTTAGAAACCTTCAGTCTTTTTTCTCTCAGAAAATTCAACAACAAGACTGTGCACTCTCTTACCTGTTCTTCCCTCTGCCCAGCTATTAACAAATCATCAACGTATTGTAATAGCTTGATCTCTTCAATTGGCATGAATTGACTTAATAGTTGCTCAAGGGCTTGGCTAAAAAGGTTAGGAGAATCTACAAATCTTTGAGGCAGAGATGTCTACTTAAGCTGTTGCTTTCTATTGGTCTCAGGATCTTCCCATTGAAATGCAAAGTAATCTCGACTTACCTCGGCCAGAGGACATGCAAAAAAGGCGTCTTTCAGATCAATTACACTGTACTATATGTCCTCGGTGGATACCTTATTCAAAAGGGTATATGGGTTGGCTACTACGGGAAACTTTGTTTTTGTTCTTTCATTCACTGCTCGGAGGTCTTGTACTAGCTGATAGCTCCCATCAGCCTTTTTTTACAGCCAGGATGGGTGTGTTGTGCTTTGACATACACGGCTCTAGGGTTCCTCTTTTAATTAAATTATCAATGACTTGCTTCAATCTTTTCTTTCTCTCTAGAGGTATGGGATATTGTTTAATTCTGATAGGCTCTTCAGGTCTTTCAATCTCAATTGAAATAGGTTCTATTTTTAATCTTCTCACTTCTCTTGGAGAACACCAGACCTTTGGATCAATTTTATCTTCATCTTTAGTCGTCAGCTTGTATAAGCTAACTACTAATTGTGAGTCTCTTACTGTCAAATTTATTCTTAGGGCTATAATCATGTCCTTCTTTAACAAATTGTAATCTGCTTCTTCTACCAGAAGCAAATTCCCTATACAAACTTTATTGTCTGACTCAATTTCTACATTCTTGATTTCTGATACTTTGAATGGGTCTCCTTTTGCCCCGACTATTGTTATCTTATCTTTACTTACTAAACAACTTAAGGGCAGTTTTTGCACTGTACTTCGTTCTGCCCCCGTGTCTACTAAGAATGTTACTATTTCTTTTTTGGGACCTATTTTTAACTTTACTAAGGGCTTGTTCGGTGTTCTGGTCCCTAAAATAAAGAGCCCTCGACACCCCTAATCTTCTTGAAAAATTTTCTCATCTTTCATTCTCTTTCTACAGTCTTTTCTTATATGTCTTTTCTTTTTGCAGTAGAAGCACTCTGGGGGCTCTCTTTTCGGCCCCGGGTTCTTATCAGGCATGTCTATCTGCTTTCTCTGCGTTGTCCTTACCTGTTCCCGGTTTTTCTCTTGCTTCTGTACTTCTCTTACAGCTGCGACGAGGACTTTGGCCTGTATTTTTTGATTTTCTTCGTCTCTCTTCATGTATACTTTCTGGGCTTCTCTTAGTAATTCTTGCAAACTTTTGTCTTGCTAATTTTCTATCTTTTCTAGCTTTTTCCTTATGTCCTCCCAAGATTTTGCAACGAATTGTGTTTTTAGCAATACTTCTCCAATGGGGGAATTAGGGTCTGTCCCTGAATATATTTGCAGGCTTTTCTGGAGGCGATCTAACCAATCTGAAGGGGATTCCTCTTTCTTTTGACATTCTTCAAACACTTGGCTGATATTTTGTCTTCTTGGTACTGCCTCCCGAATACTCTGGATTATTATATTTCTAAGATCTACTATATTCTTCTTACCTTCCTCAGTCTGGGAATTCTATCCTGGACTGTGGCTAGGCTATTTCTGGTCTCCAGGTGTACCTTGGGGATTACGGCGTTCTTAATCTTGAATCTTAGCCTGCCGGATTAAATCTCGTTCTTCGGGATTAAACAACGACTTTAAGATGGACATAAGGTCCTCAAAGGTGTATATGCTACTTCTCAGAAAGTCATCTAGCTTTTCTGCCACCTCGAAGGGGTCATCTAATAATCGTCTTATTTCTTTCTTAAAGTACTTCACATCTTCGGTATTAATCGGGACATTTACGAATCTGATAATCCTGGGTGCAGTAGGTACTTCCCGTAAAGGGAAGAGGTTATGTTTCCCCTCCTCAGTTTCACTCTCTTCTTCACTCATGTTTTTAATTTTTCTCCGGGTCCGGCTAGCTGGAGGAGAGTCTACCAGAGTCGGCTTCCTAGCTCCCTTGGGCTGCGAGATGGGCGGTTGCAGGGGAACTAGTAGATGAGGAGATCCCGGAGTCTTTGCCCTGGACATATCTGCCTCGGATGGGGGGGGGTGGGGTCTGCGAGGAGGGTTTCGGGAATGGTAGTTCAGTCGCTGGAGAACACGGCACCCCGGGAGTTTGTAAAGTCGGTGCCGCAACCTTTGACGGGGCTTCTAAGGATATGAGGAGGGACGTCTGATCTGGAGGTTTTTCCGGAGGTAGGGGTAAGAGCGGGGGTGGCAGTTGGGAGGTCCTTCTAAGATTAGGGTGAGGGGGAGGTGCGGAGGTTCTTGCTCCCATGATCAGGGTCCCCTGCAAGGGGCTTGATGTGGGCGCAGGCTGGTTAAAGGGTCCCGGGGGAGCCGAGGGAGGTACTGGGGCTTGTGGCGGTGCTGGTATGAGGTACGGGGGAGAGAGATATTCGAGTGGGTCCCATTCATCCTTTTTCTCTGAAGTATCTTTTTGAGCTTTTAACGCAAATAGTCTCACTTTTGCTCCCATCCATGCTTGGGCATATTCTACCTCTTCTTCTGATGAGGATTTATTAGCTACATAACTACAAAGCTCCTTGCAGATCTATTTTTCAAACGTACCAAATGTTGGCCAAATCACATGGCTCCTTATTTCTTTACCCCCCCAAGCTTTGGTACAATAATAAATTATCTTTTCTTTAGACTTACCTTTTAAAGTGGGGCATTCTCCCTAATGTTCTAGAATCTATCCCAGCGGGCTTTCCCGTGGTATTTAAAGGGCATCTTTCTCTTTCTTGAGAGCGCTCTTTTTCTTAGACTCTTTCTGATGTTTACTCTTGCTTTGTCCCATTTCGACAAAGAAATCTTCCTTACCTTAACGTGATCGCTATACTCTTTCTTAGCCTTTGCTAAGAGCAGGGATCCTTCCCTAAACTGTTTTGTCACAAAACGGGTTTCCGCGTATTTCGGATTACTTACCTGTCTGGCGAGCTGAACCGTGGGTCTGTTCGTCTGATGAAAAAGTCTTTGGTTTGCGTCCTGGGCTTTTACTAGTCTGTAGCAAAGGGGTTTACTGGTTCCCCAAACCCAGAGGGACGTATCCTTCCCCTTTTGCTTCTTTGTGATTGATTCCCCCAGACTCCCCGAGTCTGGGCTTTGATGAGCAAACGAGTTTTCCCCAATTCTCTTCCCTGCCAGCTGAAAAAAAACTTTGCGGGAAATCTGGTACAAGAGCTTACAGATCCACCCTTGTATCATGGCAAGGCCACGTCTCGCTCACTCACTCACTCAATCACCCACTCAACCAGGCATTACTTACAGCTATTTTCTTGCTTGAAGATCTTCGTGCACGGAGAAAAAAATTTACGAGTGAAAAGTAGCCGCGGCTCCGAAAAGACTCCTATGTCTTTTCCCGGGTTTTCTGCTGGATCTAGGCCTTCTCCCTCTTTTTATTGTGGCGGCTTATCTAATTTCTGGTTCGTGATACAAATAGGTGCGAGGGAACTTCTCACTTTGCCAGGCCACCGAAAAGTAACGGCAGGGCGGCCCCCGCGCAAAGGGGTTCCTCCGCAGCCAAATTGTATCCGAGTCACGGCACCAATCTGTTATAAATGGTTAGAGGCTAATTCAAAATAAAATAACAAAATTTATTAAACACAATTTCTAACACTGAAATAAAAGCTACAATAAAAAGGAAACAACATCGATCGAATGCTGGGTGGACAGAGCGACAGCACAAGAGTACTATCCGACCTCTACTACACTTGATCAGTTCCAGTCTCTGGTTTTTATACAGTTTTTTTCCTTTAAGGCTATGTCTATTGTGAGTCTAGGTATGCATCTATTTCTCAATTCTTGAAAGGAGTCTCAGGTCACATGAAAAGATTTGCTTGATGGTCCTTCCCGGAATTCATCTTGGGAGGAGTGATGTGATCATCTCAGATCTCCCCCAGATCGGTATCAGGTGTTGAGAAGCTGCGAGGTGAGGTTCCTCCCTTGATGGATGGGCCATCTTCCACTCTGGCCTTATCTTTTCAGCTGCAAATGTGTTTGTCTGCACAAGGGACTCTGGAATTCTGGAGACGCCCTTGTGCAATCCCTAGTGAATCAAATTTCTGATACAATATTATAGACACGATTTTATCTATTACATTCATCACAATACTAATTCTTTGATACAATATTATATGCACGAATTTATCTATTACATTTATTACAATAGCATCCTTTCTCTTGGCACGTACCGATGACAGTAATGAGGCTACGTACTGTTGGCATATGAAAGGACTGGATTTAAGGCCTTGCGGCAGTACTTTCCAGTGATATCTCTTCATTGGGGCTTCTCTATTAATGGTAGGAACCGAGAATGCAAACCGTGGGGCATCTTCTGGGTGCAGAGGAATTTGGAAGAAACAATCTTTGATATCTCGAAAAGCCAATTGCCAATCTCGAGGGAGCATTGTTGGAGAAGGCATCCCTGGTTGGAGTGGTCCCATGTCCTCTATAATTTTATTTACTTCTCAGAGGTCATGGAGCAACCTCCACTTGTCCTTCCCTGGTTTCTTTATTACAAAGACCGGGAAATTCCAAGGGCTTGTTGTCTCTTCTAGGTGGCCTTGAGCCACCTGCTCCTCCACGAGCTCCTCAAGCGCCTTGAGCTTCTCTTTACTCAACGGCCACTGTGCTACCCATCTTGGGGTATTATCCAACCACTTTAGTTTGTGGGTAGGGCGCTCAACAGTGGCTATTTTCAAAAATCCTGGGGTGTCTTAGGAATGACCAATTGGACTCCCCACTGAGACATGGTGTCTCTCCCCCATAAAGGAGCCTTATATTCAGCAACGAATGGACGGACATTTGCCAATTTTCTGTCAGGTCCCTCAATTTGTACTGTTTTTTGAGATTTTTGCCATTGTGAGTCCTCCTATGCCCTGAAGTTTGCCCACCACGGGTTGCAACTCCCAATGTGATGGTCACATGCTTGCCGGTATAACGGTGACATCCGCGCCCGAGTCAAGCACCCCCTCCACTTGGAGGCCGTCTGACCCATGGGCTAAATTACATGCCAGAGAAGGTTTGTTCTCCCCCACCACCTCCGCCCAGTAGACTTCCAGTGATTTTCCAGCTGCTAGGATCTCTGCCGGAACAGGAATGGCCTGGGCAAGAACTTGCCCCTCTACCAGGTAGAATGGTGGGTGCATGCAGTGTGCCAACAGCATGAGGCCTGTTATCTTTCCCTTTATGGTCATGGGAGCTACTTCAATCTCCAATGGTGTGTGTGCTGTGTCCCCAATAACAAAATACTCACTGTTTGGTTCCATGGGGTTAACTTTCAGATCCTGTGAACTGTTTTGCAGGTTCACTGTAATTACTGTCCAATCAGTAGATCTGAAATGAAAACCTTTGGTAGTCACGAGCCTATATCGGCCTCGCGGCTGCCATACCTTGCTAGTTGAACATTTGACATTTTTATTTTTCTGGACCCCCACACCCTGTGACCTGCCCTCCCCCTTTTTTGCTAAGAGAGAGACATTTGCCTGTTAGTTTTTCCTGTAAATTTATATATTCGGGCATCAGGAATGATATTTCGGGCCCGCGCTGTGAATGCAGTTTTTTTGTTTGTTGGACTTCTGTTTCTGGTTTTGTGGGCAGGCTTTGGCAAAGTGTCCTGGCCTCTTGCAGCGGTGGCAGATGATGTGCTGCAGATGGTTTGATGACATTGGTTGCCTCTTAGTCTTGGTGCCGCAGCTGCCACAGGCTTTGGGTGTGTCAGTCCTGGATGCCTTTCAGGTGCACTGAAAAGTTCTGCTCTCCTGGCACAGGCTTCTATCATGTTTGCAAGACTAGGCGATGGGTCGAGGGGAAGGCTAAGAATGATTCTTAGGTCTCATTAGCATTCCTCAGAGCCATCTCCTTAATCAATTCTGCCTGTACCACTGGGTCTTGCACTTGTCTTTCCACTTGAGTTCTCAGACGATCCACAAACTGCAAGAAATTCTCTGAA
The DNA here is from genome assembly GCA_910950805.1 of Acrocephalus scirpaceus scirpaceus. Taxonomy (NCBI): domain Eukaryota; kingdom Metazoa; phylum Chordata; class Aves; order Passeriformes; family Sylviidae; genus Acrocephalus; species Acrocephalus scirpaceus. The sequence goes on along the minus strand of CAJVGK010000018.1, from coordinate 3,824,828 downwards.
GGAAACTGTTTAATGTTAACATAACTGCTCTTTAACTCAGTTGTTGGAATTTGATAAAACGTTTTTTCTGCAGCATTACAGATCTTATCTAAAACTGTCTTGGATAACAATCGAGTTTGCTCATCTGCAGAACTAAAATCACCCTCCCCACACCGATGGCTGTGTGTGATGTCATTGTAATCGCTGTCCTGAGCATCGGGAGTTTGCTGAATTTCCTGTAATACTATTCTCAAAGATTTCTTCCATAAACCTTCCCATAGGTCATACTCTGAAGGAGTTAAAAGGCATCTGAATAAATCTCTAATGTCACTGGGTACGATCTCATTTGAACTAAAGGTGGCCTTATTCATGCCTTCGAATATTTCACTGGATCTCCCAAACTGTCTCTGCACCTTGCAGAGTTCTTTCTTATCTTGATAAGAAAATGGCTTGTGTTCTTTCCTAACGTGCCTTTTCCCTACATATACTACAGGAGCTACAGATGGTATGGCCTCCTGATCATTATTTTGAGTTGCTAAAAATCCTGCTGCTCCTCCATTGCCCAGGCAGCCAGGGGGTGAAGTCTCTCCTCCTCCCTGAGGTCCTGCAACAGGCAGCTCCTCCCTCCTCTCCCGGGGCCCCAGGTTTAGCTGTTCCTTAGCCCTCACTGCGGAGGGACCACTCCCCTCTCCGCAGCTGCAGGCTGGGAGCCGCCCTGCACTATCTTTCCCCCCATCCACGCTGGCAAGGGACCCTCCCCCTTCCCCCTTCGCGCGGCCACTCGGAGGGAGGGGGAGGCACTGCGGGGAAGTGTGGGGTGGGGGATTGTGTGAGAGATACGGAGTCGGGGCAGGAATTGGGGAGAAGAAGGGATAGTGGGAAGGAGGAGGAAGCACATGGCGGCTATCAGTGTCCACCATGTGGTCTGTCTCTCTCAGGGACCGAGATAAGCGATCAGAGCCCTGAGAGGGAACCACTGCATCTTTGGAGCTGTTAAAATGGTATTGCTGAGAAAAAACAGGTGGGAGAGGAGGATATAAGGAAGGTGGCTGGATTTGAGGAGCAGAATTCAGACGGGAATTAGGGAATCCCCACTTCTCAGGAATAGGGAAAGCAGGGATCTGCTGTCTGCTATTTTCTGCTTCTAACAGCTTTTTGCGTGTTTGCAGGAATATTGGAATAAATAAAGAAACTTTGTTTTCACCATTTTCAACCTTTAAAGCAATTAATTTTCCCACATTATCACAAAATGAAACAGAATTTATATCTTCCAAAGCAGAGTCTGTTATCTCATGTGACAGTCAGCAGACGAACTGTGTTAACAGCTTATTAGAGATTCTTACATCTGTTAAAATGTTTTTAAGTTGTTGTAAAACACCCTTTTGATGAACAGATAAGCGTATTCCCATGTTTCTGATGTTTTAAAAGCAAACTGTTCGAAAAATCTAACCCCTGACGTGAAAAAACCTGCTCCCTCCTGAGATAAGAGAGAGAGCGCGGGTTGCACGCGGCTTGGGGTGGCTCCGCTCCGCCGCTTTTCCCGACAGCGGGGGCACGAGGGGGGGTGTCCCAGCTTCGGATCCTCTGTCCCGGGACCCTCCCGTGCCTAGCCCACCCCAAAAAACGCGGTCCCATCCACTTTCGGCAGAAAAAAACAAAAAAAACCAACCGCGATTACGCAACACACGCCTGCCCTGGGTCCTAGTGCACCCTCACCGTTCCCGGGTAAATGAAAGGGATCTTACCTTTAATGGACCCTGGGGCGCCGTGCTTCAGCGTCAGGGCCTCCCGTCTCAAGTCAACTCACTTTTGGGAATGCAAGCTACCGACTTTTTCCTAACACTCTCAGCCACACAAAAAGCAGCTGAAAGTGGCAGGGTAGTTGACCTTGCCAAAGAGCTTATTAGACCCCTGGAAAAGGGGCTCCAGCTTTTGCGTGGGCTCTTATTTTTTTTTAAAGAACCCATGTTGGCGCCAACTGAAATATATTCCTTTTAGCCAGCCCCCAGGCTCTAGCTAGCTCTGTTTCTCAGGGGTTTTAGGGAGATATATTTCATAGAGACAGAATAAAGATATCAAAAAGGGTGGCTCTCACCCCTCAGCTTCAGTCCATGCTTTATTCTTCTGTGGTGTTCCAAGGGAGCGAGGAGAGAGAGACAAAACAGGAAGAGACAGGGGTTTATCTAGTTTTGGGCTAAGGAAAGATATTGGCCCTGAGCCAATAGGGTCAGGAGTAGGTAAGATAGGGAGGAAGGGTCCAACTACATGGCACAGGCTTCAGGGGGACTCAGAGGAAAAAACATTTCTCAGAGGAATACAACACCAACACACAGATAGCTCTGGTAAGGATAAAGAACAGAAAAGCTGGGATAAAGGGATTTAGTTATTCTCATTATGAGAAGTTCCTATGGGATGGGGAAACACAGGTTTTGTAAATGACCCTTTAAATTCTTCAGAAGTCAGAAATTTTAAAAAGGAAATGAAAGGATTTTTAGAGGATCCTATAGGTACATCTGAGCAAATTAACCAATTTTTAGGACCAAACATTTTTACTTGGGAGGAGTTACAACCAATTATGAAAATTATTTTTCCCAGGAAGAAAGGCAGATGATTAGAGCTGCTGGAATAAGGATTTGGGAAAACCCGCTGGGAGAGCCAGGAGACCAAAAAATGCCAATAGCATCTCCAAATTGGAATCATAATAATGAAGCAGGACGGAGATCTATGAATGATTATCGTATTTTGATAATCAAAGGAATAAAAGAGGCTGTACCATGAGGGCAGAATGTCAGGTAAGCCTTTGAAGGACAGCAAGGAAAAGAAAGAACACCAACAGAATGGCTAGAAAGACTTAAGAAAAATATGAAACAATATTCAGGAATAGATCCTGAGACAACTGCTGGCTTTATTAAGAGTTAATTTTGTTACTCATGCCTGGCCAGATATTAGAAAAAAGCTGGAAAAAATGGAAGACTAGCACAAGAAATCATTAAATGATTTATTAAGGGAAGCTCAAAAAGTTTATTTTAGAAGAGATGAAGAAAAAGCCAAAGTAGAAGCAAAAATTATGGTAGCCATGATGCGAGAAAGTAATTTTCCAAGAAATCCAAAGCCCCCAGGTACCACTCCTAGACATTCAGGTCTTAGAGGCAGGGAAAAGGAGAGAAATTGAGCTCCGGGACAAACCAAACCCCAGGAGCACCCTAGGAATACCTGTTTCTTTTGTGGGAAGGAAGGACATTACAAACGTGAGTGCCCTCACCTAAAAAAGGATTTGAAAATTTTCCGAGAGATAGCCCAAGAAGAATAATAGGGAAGTCATAGGCCCTAATTTTTAGGGGACAAATACCATCTGGAGCCTGTGATAACCTTAAAAGTAGGTCCCCAGGAGGAGGAATTAGAATTTGTGGTCGATACAGGGGCAGAAAGAACCTGCCTAGTAAACACTCCAAAAGGTTGTAGTGTGAGTAAAGACACTGTAAAGGTGTCAGGGGCAAAAGGAGAGTTTTACAGTTCCTGTCATTAAAATTGTGGTGATTGAAGGTGAAACTAGAATTTGGATAGGAGATGTCTTATTGGTTCCTGGGGCAGGTAGCAACTTATTAGGGAGAGATTTGCAGGTAAAGCTGGGAATAGGGGTCATACCACAAGAAGGAAAAATGACAGCTAAAATTTTAAAACTTGATCAAGAGGATGAGGACAAAATTGACAAAGAAGTTTGGGCTGGGGAAGGAAATAGGGGAGGACTAAACATTGACCCCATAAGGGTCTCAACTGAAAGAGAAGGGTGTCCTATACGTGTACGTCAGTACCCTATATCCTTGGAAGGACGAGAAGGTTTGAAGCTGGTAATAGAGGGGCTAATAAAAAATGGGACGTTAGAACCTTACATGTCTCCTCATAATACCCCTATTCTGCCAGTAAAAAAGCCTGATGGGAATTATAGATTAGTACAAGACTTAGGGGAAGTTAACAAGAGAACTCAAACCCGTTACCCAGTGGTACCCAATCCCTATACTCTTCTAAGTAAGGTCCCACCCCAGCATCAATAGTTCAGTGTGGTGGATCTAAAAGATGCTTTCTGGACTTGTCCATTAGCCGAGGAAAGCCGAAACATCTTTGCCTTTGAGTGGGAGGATCCAGATACTGGGAGAAAGCAGCAACTACGATGGACAAAATTGCCGCAGGGTTTTACTGAGTCTCCAAACCTATTTGGACAAGCTTTAGAAACAGTATTACAAACTTTCCCCACTCCTCCTGGAATACACATTATACAATATGTGGATGATCTTTTATTATCAAGAGAAGCTGAATTTGAAGTTAGGGAAGCTACTATAAAACTTTTGAATTTTCTTGGGGAAAAAGGACTAAGAGTATCAAAGGGGAAACTGCAATTTGTAGAATCTGAAGTAAAATATCTTGGACACTTAATAAGCAGAGGTAGCCGAAAGCTAAACCCTGAGAGAATTGCAGGAATTTTGTCCCTCCCTGCTCCCTCCTCAAAGAAGGAAATCAGAAAGCTACTCGGATTATTGGGATATTGTAGGCTATAGATTGAAAAGTATACACAAGCAGTAAAATTTTTATATAGAAAATTGACAGAAGAAGATAATATAAAGTAAACTAAAGAAGATGATGATAAACTAGAAGAACTGAAGTCAAAACTAGCCTCAGTGCCAGCTTTGAGCTTACCCTCATTAGAAAAACCTTTTCATCTGTATGTGAAGGTGGAAAGTGGAGTAGCCCATGGAATTTTGGTTCAGGAATGGGGAGGAGTAAAGAGACCAATAGCTTATTTATCAAAGATGTTGGATCCAGTGAGCCATGGACAGCCAGTGTGTATTCAAGCTATAGCAGCTACTGCAATTCTGGTAGAAGAGAGCTGTAAGCTTACTTTTGGAAGTAAACTAATTGTGTGTACACCTCATACAGTCCGAAATGTGTTAAACCAAAAGGCTGAAAAATGGTTAACAGATTCTAGGATGCTAAAATATGAAGCAATCCTGATAGACAGTGATGACTTGACATTAGAAGTAAACAAGAGTTTAAATCCAGCTTAATTTTTATATGGAGAACCAAAAAGTGACCTAACACATAATTGTTTAGAAATTATTCAATACCAAACCAAAGTACGGGAAGATCTCAAAGAGCAAGCCCTTTCAGAAGGGGAAACAATATATGTGGATGGTTCTTCCAGGTGTCTACAAGGAAAAAGGATGTCAGGGTATGCTTTGGTTTATGGGAAAAATATGCAAACCTTCGAAAAAGGAAAATTACCTTCAAACTGGTTGGCTCAAACTTGTGAATTATATGCTTTAAAAAGAGCACTGGAATATTTGGCCTATAAGAAAGGAACTATATATACTGACTCAAAATATGCCTTTGGGGTAGTACACACTTTTGGAAAAATTTGGGAAGAAAGGGGATTACTCAATTCAAAAGGAAAGGGATTAATACATGAAGGTCTTATTTTGGAGGTCTTAGAGGCATTAAAATTGCCTAAGGAAATAGCTGTAGTATATGTCAAAGGACATCAAAAGGGAATGACCTCGGAAATAAGGGGAAATAATCTGGCAGACCAAGAAGCTAAGGATGCAGCAGAGAATGGGATCCAAAAGGTTATGTTAATTCTGACCTCAAATAAGGAAGAATTGGAAACTCCAAAATTCAGTGAAGCAGAAGAAGAAGAATTAAGTAAGATAGGGGGAAAGCCAGATGAATCAGGGAGATGGAAACTTCCTGATGGGAGACAGTTACTTAATAAGCCACTCACTAGGAGAATATTAGAAGACATGCATCAAAAAACTCATTGGGGTACTCAAGCTTTGTGTGATCACTTTCTAAGGAATTATGAGTGTATTGGGATTTTTGAGTTGGCAAAACAAGTAACTGAAAGATGTATAATTTGCCAGAAGGTAATGAGAAAAACAACATTAGGAGGTCAGGAGTTAGCTCTTCGACCATTTCAAAGTATCCAAGTGGATTTTACTGAACTTCCCCAAGTACAAAGATGGAAGTTTTTATTAGTGATAACAGACCACCTGGCACATTGGGTGGAGGCTATTCCCACTGTCAGAGCCACAGCCAATGTGGTATGTAAAACCCTTTTAGAACAAATTATTCCCAGGTATGGAATGGTTAATAGGATAGACTCGGACAGAGGAACTCATTTCACATCAAAAGTCTTACAGCAAATAACTCAAGCCTTGGGAATAAAGTGGGAATTACATACCCCATGGCATCCAGAGAGTTCAGGTCAGGTAGAGAGGATGAACCAGACTTTAAAGAGAACCTTAACAAAATTAATGTTTGAAACCCAAATGTCGTGGGTAAAATTCCTACCTTTGGCTTTATTGAGGGTTCAAACACAACCCAGGTCAGACCTAGGAGTGTCACCTTATGAGATGATGTTTGGGTTACCCTTTCTGACAACCCAACATGAAACAGCCACTTATGATGTAGGAGAAATGAGTGTTAAGAAATATGTCAAGACAATTTCAAAAACCCTTGAAAATCTGTGGTTAAAAGGGATAATCCCTCAAACCGCACCTTTAGACTTTAAAATCCATAATATCCATCCAGGGGAGTGGGTACTAGTTAAAACATGGAAAGAACAATCTTTAACTCCACAATGGGAAGGTCCTTTTCAGGTATTGCTGACTACCGAGGCTGCGATCCGGACCAGGGAACGAGGGTGGATCCACGCCAGCAGAATCAAAGGACCCATGGAAGAACCAAAGGAATGGACTGTAACATCTAAACCGGGTGATACTAAACTGACTCTTAAATGGGGACTGGGTGGTAATGAACTGGGAGAACCCAAATGACCCAAGAAATATACCAAGAATCACACCTAATTGAGAAATAAGGCCAAGCTTATATCAGTGGTTTCAAGTTCAGCCTGGAAGAGTTCTGAGATGCCTCTGATATCCCCCTTGGAGAGGAATACTTCCACTTCAAACAGGAGGATTTGGTCAGAGGGTTCTTATATTCTCGCCTTAGCTTGTGACTTATACAAAGAAGAGGAGTTACGACCGTCATCAGTCATACCATATACCCTGTCTGATTCATCCCAATACTGGACATGCTAGCTGGGTTAAATGTAAATGTTTAAATTGTGGAAAAAATTGGTATTGTAGTTCACTAAAGTGACACTGTCATTGTATGAAGTGTCGAGTGACAAATCTATTCCTCATCCTGGTAGAACTAAGAACAGCTGAAATAGCAACTTTGCTTTGTGGATGGGAATTACTAGTGTCTGTTGAGTGGGAAATACCTGAGGAAAAGTGGGAAACTACAGTTAAGGAGTGTCAAAGACAATTTGCCTGGAAATTAGCAAAGAGGAAGTGACAAGGAAATAGAGGGCAAGACCAGGTTGGCCGCTGTACTCGCCACCAAGATCATATACACCTGCTGTGGGTTGCAACCCCATAGGCATGGGATGTGGAGGTATAAACCATACCAGACCTCTATTATTCCTTTTTCTGTCACTCATGTTTTGTCTTTTCTCTTTTGGGATACTGACAAAGTCATGTCACAGGTGTTACAGAAAGCTGGATATGGAAAGACACCGAGGTTCCTTTCTTATTACTCACACTCGTGTCAACAATCACTGTTATAACCCATCCAAATTAGGTACTTGTATGCAAAATGGGAAAAAATACTGGATTGCAGAAAACTTAGGAACAATTGGTAACAGGTTGGGAAGTGAATGCCCAAAAGGGGAGAGATGGATTTGTTTCACATATGATGTTGGGAATAAAACCCAAGATTTAGTAAAAGAACAACTGGTAAAAAAAAGGCAAAGCCAGCACAGCAGCTTAACTTTGTGCCAATTTCACTTGAAGATTTGTATATGAAACCTGAACAGCAATTAGAAAAGAAAATAGATATCTCAAGACTGGGGAAAAATCAGTTTGTGGAATGGGGGAAAGAATAAGTAAGGAACTTAACATAATCAACTGTTGGGTCTGTGGAGGGGCTCTGATGTCAGAAGAATGGCCATGGAAGGGCAGTAGCTTAGGCCCAATTGAACTCCTTAAGTGGAACCAGACAAGTACAAGGGGGGAAAACCGACCAGAAGGGTGGATGTTAAGTTCAATAGTTATAGGGGAAGAATGTCTCTGGCGCACTGGGAAAAATTTCCTCAATGAAGTAGGAAATACTCCCTGTAAAAGATATAAGGTTAGTAATTGTTATAAATGATTAGAAGCCAATTCAAAAATAACAGGGTTTATTAGCAAAATTTCCAACACCGAATTAAAGCCACAATAAAAACAGGACAACAATCGATCGAGAGTTGGGTGGACAGAGTGGCGGTACAAGGGTACCCTCCGAATTCTGCCACACTGCTAGGTTTCAGCCTCTGGGTTTTATACAGTTTTTTTACCCTAAGGCCAAGTCTATTGAAAGTCCAGGTATGCTGCGTTTCTCAATTTTCCAAAGGAGTCCTGTCTGCATGAAAAGATTGCTTGATAGTCTTTCCGGAATTCGTCTTGGGAGGGGTGATCTGATCATCCAGGATCTCCACCAAGATCGGTATCGGATGTTGAGGAGCTGTGAAGTGAGGGTCCACCCTTGATGGATGGGCCATCTTCCTGCTCTGCCTCGTCGTTTCAGTTGTAAATATGTTTTGGAACTCTGGAATCTTGGAGACACCCTTGGGTAGCTTTTTATTAGTAGCTCAAATCCATAATACAATATTACATACACGAATTTATCTATTATACTTATTACAGTCCCCCACCTTTTTATTTACCCAAATAAATTCGTGTGTGTTGGACTGCCCTTCCTTAGTAATTGCCTTTGGGTCATGGTATTCTACCCCTTTGTCTGATTCACAAATTTTGTATTGAGTGTCATAAAAGAAATAATACTCTTTTCTCTTATCCTTAGGACAATCATAATGCTTTTGATACTTCAGGTTTTCTCTGGTGCCATGTTTAGCCGTAGTTCACGTCTCTTCCTGAGGGTCAGCTTCTGCGGGCTCTTGGGGGGGGGTCCCCCTGTCCCTCGGCTCAGGACTACGAGGACTTTCTATCACAACATGCCTCTGCCTTTCCCTTCGCCCACGGGGTAGCAGCCTGCAGCGGGGTAATCCATCTTCTCGGCAGCAGGCATATGTTTCTGGAGTCTTGTCAGTCTGAGCTGCAAACCTTCTTTTAAAGGCACTCCACCAGGACAACCTGATTGTATCGGACCAGCAAGGTACTTTGATTGTCTTTCTGCACTCGACTTTGAGCACTTCAACCTCAGCATCTAATTGCCCTTTTGTCCCCTTTTTATATATATGATACCATTCTGGAGAATCTAACTCCAGTAGACCCAAGTTAGTGGCAATTACTAGGAAATGGCTAGTCTCTTTTTGTTCTTTTTCTAAACAGTTGGTACATAATCTTTTTGGTCTACGCCCCCCTTTACAGTGAGCAACCTAAATCAATTTACAATACACACACTTGAAGTGAACAAAGGGAAAACATTCACAATCTGGTTTTTTTTGCAACTTATCTGATCCCCCTTGTTCATCGGTGGCACTGTAATCTGACTTTCAGATCTCTAGGAGATGAGGACACTCTCTACTTTTGAGTAGTGTATTGTGGCTCTACTTTCTTCATTCTCGAAGCATGGGTCTACTCTTTTTCTGCAGTCTTAATTGCTGTATCTTAGGTAAATCAGTGAAATCTACTTGGATTCTTTTGAATGGGCGATAGGCAACTAGCTAAAGCTTAGCACAATTAGACAAATCATGTATTCTAAAGGGGGATCCCTTGCATAACACAAAGTAAGAACAATAGTAGTAATTAGTGAAAAAATAGGAAGCATCAATCCACTGCTGAAAATGATTACTTTAAAACTGCTTAAAAATTTGAAACATCTCTCAGAGCAATTTAAGGCCAAGGCATATCTGAACCCCTTTAACTAGTAGGGCATTGTTAGAGCTTTATACTCATGTCAACAAAAGAGAATTACAGCCTACATGGCTCAGCTAAAGGCAACTCTTGTAAATAATGAAAGCTGCTCATCTGATTTAACATTCAGAAATGTAAAAAAAGACAGATTTCATTTTTGGTGTTTATGAAACACGCTCAAGAACTTTTAAAGAGGAAGCTCCCTAGAGATCTTGCTGAGGGAGATGTCCACATGACACAGAGCTTAGGCTGCTGAAAACGTTGGGAACAGCATGGATATGCTACTTGGCTGCTTTTCTTAGACTGAGCAGCAGAATATTACTGCTAAAAAGTGCTGTGGAAATCAGAGCACAAAGGAAGTGAAACTGCCTCACTGAGAAGTCTAGATAGAAACTTTTTTTTTTTTTAACCCTTTTTGCTTTTTCTTTTGAGCTTTTAATTATAGACTAAATTGACTTGATACTTAGGATGGACAAGAAAATGAAATTATATTATTAAGAAAACAACAAATAGGGTTGACAAGAAGCAAAATGCAACAGGAATTGATTCAAACAACTGACATATGTAATTGTGACTTAACAAAACAAACAATTATAACAAATGGGGTAAGTGGGTCAATATTGCAGATTTTAAAATGAATAATGAAACGCAAAATAGGTACTTAAAATGAAGCTGTTTATGAAACTAAACATGGGCTAGTGCTTTAAGGACTCGGAGGTCTTCTCGCAGCTAAGCTACTGGCATTTAGATTCTTTGCTTTGTAAACTAATGGGTATTTAGGGGCACTTTGAGTGCATTTCTGCAGCCAACTTAGTGGCTTTTAGGCTCTCGGCTCTTGGCACTAAGCTCACATAGAAGTTTTGGGGTTAGCCTTGTCGACGTGACTGGCCCAAAGCACCTAACATACTCTAACAGGCTTTCTAGACTACTACAGCCCCCGGTTTAGGCTGCAGCGCTGGCTTTTCCTGAGCCCTGCGGCTTCAGATCCTCATCTTCCTGGATCTGAGCCCAGCGGCAGCATCTTCTTTTTCCCCCCAACTGGCTTTTCTCAGCTATGGCTTTCACCTTTAGTTTAGGTTTTAGCCCTCGCTGTAAAATAAAATAAAACCTGTAGCTTCTGCTACTACCTTGTTAGGGAACATCGGCTACAACTAAAAAAAACTAAAAACTGTTCATACTTTCCCAGGCACTATCTTAACAGGGTTGTCAGTCACTCTTGGTAAGCCTAACTAAGGACAGCATAAACCCAACAGCGTTTTCCTGTTTCAGTAGCCTAATGCCACTGGAACACACGCTCTTAAGAGACAGTTTGAAAATTGCCTCCTGTAGGATTTATCTTCGTGACAGGCAAAACTCTTAAAACTGAAAACGGGACAATCTGCAATATGAACACACATTTAAATTAGAGGAAACAACATAAAACATTCAATTGTAAAGACTATTCTATGGGGATTGGAGGGAAGTGGAAAGAAGATAAGGTATTGCAAAAAAAGGTATAAAGGATAGAGGATTTGGGGTTAGGAATCCTAGCCAGCGAGCTCTTTCTGGTCAGGACTAGTGGATAGGAACTGGGAACTGGGGGGGTCGCAGGGAGCCAGAGAGACTGCAGACGTCCTGGGCTACTCTGCGCGGTGTGGTTTGCTGCTAACGACCCACTTTTGAAATAGGAACAGGGGGCAGGGACGACGAACAGGGATATGGGGTAGCAGAAAAGGCAACAGCAGCTTCAAGCTTATCTGTGCTCATTCGGCAAGTTCTACTCTTTATCTTGCTCTCTGAACAATAGGAGAGAGAATCATGGAATAGAATTCACAACTTGTTTATGTTTATGAAGTAAACATACATTAACATTAAAAGTTAACAGGGTAGCTAAAACTGTTAGACACTTCGGGATGGAGGTGGGGTAGGGTGACAGTGGAGTGACTCTGCAGTTGCTACAGTAGTATCTGGTGGAAATGGTTTGGCAGGGTGTGGTTGAGAAGCTGGAACGACTTCATTTGCATATGAGTATAGCTGAGAGTGGGGTGGGGGTTTCTTGGGGGATGGGGAAAGCTGGGGACCTGGAAGGGAGAATTCTAAGGGAAAGATTTTCTCAGATCTCTCCCCCCCCCTCTTCTTCTCCTCAGTTTCTGTTCTCACCTCGGGGGAACTGAGAATGGGAAGAAGATGGCTCTTTGGGGGAAGGGGGGGGGCTAGAAGCAGGATTGGGAAAAGGGGTCAGAGAGAGACAGAGAAGGCAAGCAGGAGGACAATCCTCTGCTGGACACGAGGAGGTTATGGAGGTGGCAGGGCCGGCCGCAGGAAGCAGCGGGATGGATGCGGCGCTAGACGGGGCGCACGGGTGGGGGAGGCGCAGCACGGGCTCGGCGCGCCCGGCCTGATCTGCCATCTGCGGAAGGTCTGCGGGCCCCTGCCATACTTGGCTTACAGGCGCGGAGGAGGGCCCGGGCGCAGATGGCGGCCCCCCTCTCTGCCAGCGTGCCCTGGACGGCGGCCCCGCACTCCGCAGGTTGGCTCTCGGCACGCAGCGGCGGCAGTCGTGGCTTGGCGCGGGGGGCTCCTGACGGCCCAGCGGCCCCCCCCACAGCGGCACTAGCAGCGGCGGGCAGCGGCACTGTCTACTGGGCTCTTCTCTTCACCCTCCCTAACTTCGGTACAATAATAAATTAGTTTTCCTTGGACTTACTTTTCAAAATGGGGCACTCTCTCTAGTGCTCTAAAATCCATCCCAGTGGACTTTCTGGTGGGATTTCAAAAGCACCTTTTCCCTTTCTGGGAGCACACTTTTTCTTTGATTCTTTCTGATGTTTACTCTTTCCTTGCCCCATTTTAAAAAAACTTTACCTTTCGGTAATGGATCGCAATGCTAAATTCTTTCTTAGCTCTGGCTAAGAGCAGGGATCCTCTCCCTGACTGTTTCAAATCGCAAACCGGGTCCCGAATGTTCGGCTTACTTACCCTGTCTGGTGAGCTGAACCGGGGGTCTGTTCGTCCGATGAAAGAATCTTCGGTTTGTGTCCTGGGCTCTTACTAGCCTGTAGCAAAAAGGGTTTACCAGTTTCCTGAACCCAAAAGGAACGTATCCTTCCCCTTTTTGCTTCCTTGTGATCGATTCCCCCAGACTCCCCTGAGTCTGGGTTTTGATGAGTGAACGAGCTTTCCCGATTCGCTTCCCCGTCAGCCGACCAAACCCCTCTCGGGAAATTTGGAACTGCGGCTTTTCAGGTCCACTCTCGTGTCGCGGCCAGGCCACGTCTCATTCACCCACTCAATCACACCCACTCAACCAGGCAGTACTTACAGCAATTTTCCTGCTTGGAGATCTTCGTGCACAGAGAATATTTTATGAGTGAAAAATTGTTGCCGCGGCTCCGAAAAGACCTTTCCCAGTCTTTTCCCGGGTTCTCTGCTATTCCTTGGATCCAGGACCTTTCCTTTTTTATTGTGGCGCTTTTATCTAATTTTTGGGTTCGTAATACAATCGGTGCGAAGGGGTTTCCTGCTTTGCCGGGCCGCCGAAAAACCGGCAGGGCGTCCCCCGTGCAAAGGGATTCCTCCGCAGCCAAATTGTATCCGAGTCATGGCACCAAATCTGTTATAAATGATTAGAAGCCAATTCAAAAATAACAGGGTTTATTAGCAAAATTTCCAACACCGAATTAAAGCCACAATAAAAACAGGACAACAATCGATCGAGAGTTGGGTGGACAGAGTGGCGGTACAAGGGTACCCTCCGAATTCTGCCACACTGCTAGGTTTCAGCCTCTGGGTTTTATACAGTTTTTTTACCCTAAGGCCAAGTCTATTGAAAGTCCAGGTATGCTGCGTTTCTCAATTTTCCAAAGGAGTCCTGTCTGCATGAAAAGATTGCTTGATAGTCTTTCCGGAATTCGTCTTGGGAGGGGTGATCTGATCATCCAGGATCTCCACCAAGATCGGTATCGGATGTTGAAGAGCTGTGAAGTGAGGGTCCACCCTTGATGGATGGGCCATCTTCCTGCTCTGCCTCGTCGTTTCAGTTGTAAATATGTTTTGGAACTTTGGAATCTTGGAGACACCCTTGGGTAGCTTTTTATTAGTAGCTCAAATCCATAATACAATATTACATACACGAATTTATCTATTATACTTATTACAGTAATGGAACTTCTACATGGTGGATCCCAGAGGAACCAACTCTGTACTGGACTGAGGGAAAAACAAAAGAAGGAAATTGTAAGTATAACAATGAAATTAGACTTTTTCAATGTAATGATACAGGCAAGAATCCTTACTTTAGGATCCCAAATTTTGGGAGAATATGAATCAACAGAAAAATGACTATCTGAAAGCACCAGATGGCTTATTTTGGATACGTGGAAAGAGGGCATACCGAAAACTCCCCTCTCAGTGAAAAGGGAGTTGTACTCTGGGAATCATACGGCCAGGATTTTTTCTTTTGCCAGGGCCAAATGGAGATCAGTTAAAGGTACCAATTTTTGAGGACCTAAAAAGAAATAAAAGGGAATTGATTGGAGGATTCCAAAAATGGGGAGATGAAGAATGGCCCCCTGAATGCCTATTGGAAACATATGGGCCAGCCACCTGGGCACAAGATGGGAGTTGGGGATATCAGACCCCAATTTATATGCTGAATTGCATTATAAGACTCCAGGCTGTTGTAGAAGTAATAACAAACAAAACTGGTCAGGCAATGGAATTAATATCAAGTCAACGACACCAAACAAGGGCTGCAATATAACAAAATAGGTTGGCTTTAGACTATTAGCTGAAGAAGGGGGTGTTTGTGGGAAATTTAATATATCAGATTGTTGTTTAAAAATAATGACAATGGGGATGCTGTTCTGGATATAGTCAATGATATCAGAAAAATAGCCCATGTACCAGTTCAAAAATGGGAATCAATGCTAAAAACTAGCTGGTGGGATAACCTATTTGGAACAGAATGGTGGAAGAAGCTAGGCTTCTTCATTTTGGGTGCTACAGCTGGTCTAATATTTCTTCCTTGTTTGATCCCATTTTATTCAGCTAATCACCAATGTTGTCCAAGGCATGCAAGTGGTAACAATGCCCATGGACCAAAAGTTGGCTACATCTGGAATGGCGCAAAAGATCATGGTGTTAAAGAAACAAAATAATATAGAAGACCCCTTTGAAGAAGCAAGATTGATTTGTGAAAAAAAATGAGCGAATAATGGAGGCTAGAAAACAAGGAATATTGTTTAAGCCAAATGAGTTATAAAAAGAAAGAGGGAGGATTGTAATTAAAACATATTTTATGATTGGCTTTTTGCAAATATTAAAATGAATATTATATGTGTTATGTTGGAAACTTATGTTGTATTAATACAGTCTATTTTAGTAGTGTGGTAAATATAGTTTTTAGGCTATATCATAATATTAAAATAGAAACTATGTGATGTAAGATACTTTTTGTAACTAGCTCAAGGAATGGGAAAGACAATCAAGAAATTCTTCACATTATCCTATCTGGATAGAGATAACAGCAACAGACACCAAAACCCCGAAGGAAGAATTTATTGCTTCCATTATCAGGGAGTTTGAGACTCCGTGGAGCCACAGGATTGATTTGCAGGATGGAATGAGGGGGAGGGGGGAAGTTGAAATTAAGTAGAAACACCCAAAGTCGAAAGGAAGGTTTGAATAATGTATAGGTTTTATGAATATGCAATAGCCTATTGCTTTTAAGGGAAGATCCTTTGTTAGCAAGGGGTGCCTTGTGGCGGAATGCCAGGCACCCGGACGTCTGTAAACTTTTGCTTTTTATGTCTCTTATTGTCTTATTTTTTATTATTATTAAACTTTTAAAATTTTAACAAAAGTTAACTGTTTTTCACGGAGGGGAAACTCTCACTCGGTCTGAGCCTTCGGAGGGGAGTGGTGTAGCTGCGTTTTGGGGAAAGGAACTCACTCCTGCTACAGAAGTCCAGCCCGGTCCTGTTCCTTCTGGTGTGGGGTGAGCCTCTGCTCCTGGGAGCAGCCACTGAACTGGGACTTTGTTATCTCCTGCCTCACTAAAGAGGGACCTGTCGTCGTGCTGGGAGCAGCGTCTCTGTTGTCCCGGCCCCTGCTGCTTCTTCGGCACTGCTCCGAGGTTTTTTTTCGCTACTCTGTAGCCTGCACCCCCTGCCTGCCGAGACCTCCCACGTCTTCAGCATCAGCTCCGGAGTTTTCTGATCCATCTCTTCCCGTCTGGGCCGAGCCGCCATTACCGCGTGCTCCCCGAGCCCGCGCCACAGCGCCCCCTGCAGCCGCATGGGGATCATCACACCTGTCCTGCCCACCTGGAGCCTGCCAGAACCCCTGTCGGCTGTGACCAGAACTGCACCAAAGGGGAAAGTGCCTGTGGTCAGGGAAGCTGTTAGTGGGTTCCTGGTTCTGTTTATTATTAATGCTGTAGTTGTTGTTTGTTTGCCTTGTTATACATACTAGTAAAGAACTGTTATTCCTATCCCCATACCTCTGC
The DNA here is from genome assembly GCA_910950805.1 of Acrocephalus scirpaceus scirpaceus. Lineage (NCBI taxonomy): Eukaryota > Metazoa > Chordata > Aves > Passeriformes > Sylviidae > Acrocephalus > Acrocephalus scirpaceus. Next base: position 3,808,454 of record CAJVGK010000018.1, on the reverse strand, counting down.
CTGAGAGCCCTTTAATTTTCTAAATTATAATAATTCAGAGGGAGGCGGTTTGAATTCTCCATTCCAAGGGAGGCCCTGCCCCTCCCTAGCAGACACCTGTCTTTCAAACCAAGATAATACAGCTTTTGCCATTAGCTTTGGTAAGAATAAGAGCCAAACCCAGGGGAATATTCAATTATTGCCCTTTGAATTGTTTGAGATTCTTACCCTGCTAATTTTCATTGCGGCAGGGAGGTGAAGATGTTTATTTAAACCAGTATGTGGCCAGGATACTGTGTCTTGTGAAATCTGTGACAGGAAGCCCAGTTAGCATAGATGCTGCCTTTGGACTTTGCTGTTCATAACATCCAGCCAGGAGATTGGGTCCTACTTAAGGAGTGGAAAGAAGCACCACTGGTGGCGAAGTGGCATGAACCTTTCCAAGTGTTACTGACCACAGAAACAGCCGTCAAGACAGCTGAACAGGGGGGAACCCATCACACTCAGCTCAAGGTCTTTGAGGCCCCAGAGATTTGGACATCTCAACTGGAGGAGAAGGATGGGAAGCCATGACTGACACTCTGCAGGAGTGCACTGGAGCAGTAGCCAGTGCGTCAACATCGGGGGAAGCCTCGTGTACCAACCCACAGACTGTCTGCTGAAATATTCTCTATGGGTATCTCTCCTTTTGGATCTCCAGTCACTGGGAGCTAATCCTTGTTGTCATTGTTTCTTTATGTTAAGTTGTTTCTGCACCTTCACTCGCCACAGGTGGTGCAGAAGACAGCGTGAGGATTAGGACATTAGTTTGTACCATTAGAATGCTTTTCTTAATAACTTACCTTTATATTGTCAGTTAGGTTTGGGCCAAAAGTGGGAGAATAATTTTTCAGTCTTAGGAGAAGCAGCAAAAAATTGTTGGATTTGCAGAAGGTCAGGATAATCAGATGACAGGCCATGGGTGGCCAACATGCCTATCACAGGTTACCTCCAAACTGGTCATGGATATGTTATGTAGGATATATTAGACTGTTGTTCTTTTTGCTACCACAAGTTCAGGGAAATCAGTTAGGAATCAAGGTATGTGATGATCTAATTAGAAAAAAAGAAAAAAACAAAACAGGCAATTGATGCATCTCTGGCTGGAGGGAACACTCAAAAATGGAGAAAAGATGAATGGCCACCTGAGCGAATCATACAGCAGTACAGACCAGCCACACAGAATCCTAATGAATTAATATCAGATGCCAGAGAATCCATTTATAATTTAAATCAGATAACTAGGTTACAAGCTGTCTTTGAAATAATAGCCAACCAGACAGCTACAGCTCTTGACCACCTTGCTGACCAAACCCCTCAGATGAGAAATGCAATATTTCAATATCAGATGGTATTACATTATCTATTAGCAGAAGAATGGAGAGTGTGTGGAAAATTAAATTACTCAAACTGCTGTTTGCAAATAGATGACAATGAAAAAGTGGTGAAACAAATAACAAAGGGAATAAGAAAATTAGCTCATGTGCCGGTCCAAACATGGAAAGGATGGGAATGGGACATGTTTTTGTGGTTACCTGGTAGACTATGGGTTAAACAAATGCTTTTTTCCTCTTATGTGCTGTAGCAACTCTCATCTTTTTACCATGCATGATCCTTTGCTTTGTGCAACTTATTCAACATGTGATCAAAGGGATGCAGGTAGTAGCCATGCCTACAGATCCAGAAATGGCTACAAAGGGACAGAAAATTATGTCACTGCAAATAATTGCAAAACTAAAAAAGACCCAGGAACAGAAAGTTAAGTCAATGATAACTAAGGTTTGTAAATACAATTATTTAAAAAATAGAAGGAGGGATTGAAAGGGATGAGGGACTTGTCTTTACAAACTGTGGGTCTGCTGGTAAATAAAATTGAATACTGAGAGATGAAAGAAACAATGGGAAGAACCATAAATTCCATAGGAATTCCACTGATTGACACAAGGAAAAGAAAAAGGGAGGGGTTATACATTAGAAGGGGCTCTTGGACATTAGGTGTTTTAGGAAGTCTGCACCTCTCAAATACCTCAGCCAATGGGGAAAGAGAGAGGGAAATCGGCCAGAAAATTAGGATAAAAAGGAGGCTGTGTCCTCCAAAATTTTGAGACCTCAGGTGAATGCCCCATGGACTCTCCCTTTATTTGAATAAAGTAACAAGACTCCTCTGTCTCCTTTTTGGACATAAACCTCTGGTGTTTGTGGATTAATTTTCCTGACAAGTATAAAGCACATCTTTTTACATCTCGCCTTGTTTGGACTGGCCCAAAGGCTACAGCATGAACTACCTCCTGCTTGATTTTTTTCAAAGCCTTGTCGTGGCTCAGGGCCCTATTGGAAATCATTCTTCTTCCGGGTCACTTGATAGAGAGGGCTGATAATCAGGCTGTAATTTGAAATGTGCATTCTCCAAAATCCCACAACACCTAAAAAAGCTTGTGTTTCTTTCTTGTTAGTTGGTGGAGACATTGCTGTTATCTTCTTAATAATGTCCATTAGGATCTGACAACATCCCACTTGCCATTTTATTCCTAAAAGGTGGATCTCCTTGTTATAAATGCATTGTATAGAGTTGGCTTTTCGCAAATATTAAAATGAATATTGTATGTATAATGTAGGAAGATTGAACTGTATTTTTTTTTAATTAATAGAAATTAGAAATGTGATGAATATTTTTTTTTTATGATTGTAACTTAGTGTTAGAAGACTGGGGTCTTTTGTTTTTCTGCATGAAGATTGCTGACCAAGAAAGCTATTAAACTTCTGTTATCAATTATCTTGTCCAAATGAAAATGACCAAAGCCCCAAGAGAAGAATTTATGGACCTGTGTTATCAGACGGAATGGAGACACCCGAGGACGGGTCTGCCGGATGGAATGGCTGGGGGGGAAGTTGGGACTAAACAAAGGAATTCACACTCAAAAGGAATGTTTGAATCATGCATGTGAATTTTTAAATATGCAACAGGCTGATGTTTTTAAGGAACAAACTCTCTGTTAACAGTGTGCTGGCTGGTTCTGTGCCAGGCACCCTCGGCCGAGAAAATGTATTTTGCTTTTATCTCTCCTGATTGTCTATTTTCTTTTTATTTTTTTATTAAACTTCTAAATTTTTCCAAGAAAGTGAACCTCGTTTTTCACATCCTGGGCAGGTCCCTTTACCTTACATTGTTTTATGACAAAACCATCTTTCAGAATTATTTGAACTATTTTCTTCTCTTTCTCAAAAACTTCTGCTGTGCTGCCCCACTGTATACTTAAAAGACAATTGTACAGGGCAGACTCCACAATGAGTTACCGCCCCTTAGTTTTAACCACTCCCCTTTCACCAATAAGGAGAGACGAATGTGAGGAAATATAAGCAAAAAAATAACAGTTTACTAAAAAGAAAAACAGCAACAACCAAGATAACAGCAATAACCACTAGATATAAAAGTGCTGAGTCCTGCCCCTCCCCGGAACAAGATGGCGGAGAAGCCGCCTTCTCCAGACCACGTGAGTGAAAGAAAGAACAAAGGAAAGACACACAAACAGCCTCCGCGGTTCTAGAACTCCCTCCTTCCCCAAAGAAAAACCAACGGGGGACAGGGACAAAGCCAAAACCTGGAAGATAAAAAAAAAAAAAAAAAAAAAAAAAAAAAAAAAAAAAAAAAAAAAAAAGTCAGTGCTGCCGAGCTGCCCGCTCCATGCCACCCGACAGGGGCTCTCCCGGGGGCAGCGGGTCCGGTCGGTAGTTGAGGGTCGCGAAATACCATTTCCCGAGGCTGCGAAGGTCCCATCGGCAGTAACAGCTGTGGGCATGGCGAACGAGTCCGAAAAAGTGACTCCGGCAGCTTCGTGCAATCTTCGCCCCCCCTTCTTTGGCAAACAGCAGGCAGCTGCAACTTTCGTGGAGAGCGAGTCTGACCCCTCCTCTGCAAAACAGCAGGCAGCCACAGCGAAGCTGTCGCGAAATACACTTCAAAGTAGCTTCGGATTGTGACATGAAGCTTCCTGGGTTGACTTGGAGACCTGCCCGAGGCAACCCCCTCGGGAGCCCAGAAAGAAGAACAGAGAGCGCTCCGTACGTCTGTTGCCTGTTTCAAAGGGACCCTGCACTCCCCACTACCCCCCTTCCCTGAACTGGGATAAAGCACAGAAGTTCCGCTTCCCTAGTGCGGGTCTTAAAGAGGCAGTAAACGAACTTGGGCGGGTTGACTTAGAGAAGATATGGAATACATGATTTTGGGTCACCCTTCATGTTAAACTCTTTCCTCTTATGTCTGTAACTATGACACCCACACAATGATATTATCAATGTATTGCAGGTGTTCTAGAGCTTCACCCTGTTCCAGTACAGTCTGAATCAGTCCATGGCAGATGGTAAGGCTGTGTTTCCACCCCTGGGGTAGTCGATTCAAGGTGTACTGGACATCCCTTTGTGAAATGTGAGGTTGTGTTTCGTGTCAGGTAGAAAAAGATGGCCTTTGTAGTTATGGTTATGAAATGTGGGGAAAAGGCCATAGGGTAATTATAAAAACATCTGTTTAATGAACAAAATGGAAAAAAGCATGGAAAGGGGCTTTTGAAGTAATATTTTGCTTGCTTATAAGTGAATCATGTGAGCCTATAAGGCTTTTAATAGAAGGTTTGAACTATAGCTTTAGCATATATATATAGAAAGGATTGTAATCACCCAAATAGAAGGAAGTGAGCTATTCCAAACTAAAATTAATGATCCTGGGAAGAGGAGATGGACCACCACCTGGAAGCTGGAAAACTGATTTATAGTCCTAAAAAGGAAGACAGAATCTCTCATCTCTGGTGTTTTCTTCTGAAGAAGGAAATCTGATGTCCACCATCACTGAATTTATAGTCCTGAGAACATCATCATCACAAGATGTTATTTCTGACCTTCACTGATTTCATACCTTTTGAAGTATAGAAAATTTAACATCACCAATAGAAATTGATCACAATGGGTATAGAAATTAGATTTCAAAAATAGAAATTATTAGGAAACTAGAAAAAAAAAGTTGCTGAGAAGTGCTTATGGAAAATCTCAATAAATACCAGCAGAAAATCAACAGTCGGTGTGCAGTTGGAGGGGAAACCCCCACTGTACCCAGCGCTGTTTGCTCACACTTTACCATTCTGTATTAATAAATTAATTGATTGTTGCTTGATACATTGGCCGAGTCAAGCTCTTTATTTATAACAATTTGGTGGAGAATGCGGGCAATCTCCAACTTTTTGAAGGGAACCTCTGATCTCAGTGAGGCACCTGACCTCTGGCATTTTCTGCCTCTGGTGGCCCTGAGTGACTGGGGAACCTCCCTAGGAGAAAGGAGATTTTTAAGGTTAAATTGTGAGCAAAGAATTTTGAGCTCCTGGATAAGACTGCTGTAAATTCACCTGTAATAACTCGTGCACCAAGACCCAGGTGAGAAAGGAGGCTGTAAGTATCACTTGGTTAGGTGGGATAAGGGATGGGTGTATGTGTGTGTGTGTGCTGTGTGTATGAGACGTGGCATAGCCACGAAGCAAGTGCAGAGTTCATCTAACCTCAGTTCCGTCTTCCCGCGAGGGGAGCAGCAGGTGAAGGAACAAAGCGAGTGAAAATGGAGTGAATGAAGGGATTTTTTTTAATAAAGGCCGGGGGCGAGATGCAGTAAATAACTGGGGGATTACTCTTTAGTAAATCGGAGGCGGGAAGCAGCACTAGTTGAAGGGACCTTTTTATATAAAATCCTAAGCAAGTAAGGAGATTTCAAGTAGTATTGAAGTCAGAACGAGTCTGAGAACACCCTGTGGGAATAAGATGGGTCAATGTCAAGACAAGGACCCAGGAAGTGGTGTAAACCAGTAAAAAGGTAAAGGTACTAAAGGTACCGGAAAAAGAGGGAGCACTTTACCAGGTATACCTCAGGACAGCCCCCTGGGGTTAATGTTAAAATTTTGGGATGAATGGGAATCTAGGAAGAGAAAGAGTAAGGAGAAAATGATACAATATTGTATCATTTGGAATGGACTAAAAGAAATTATATGACCCGATAATTTGTATTAGCCAACGTATGGGTCATTTGAGGGGGGATTTGTAAGACTTTAAATGTCTATTTAAAAGAAAAGGACCCTATTAACCAGGAAAAAGTGATTATGCTGCTTTATGGCACGAGTCCTGGTCTTCTCCCCTGTGTACTTTAAAAATCAACAAGAAAAGAAACTGTGGGATCCCCTAGACAATCTCCCCCCATTCTTATCCACCACAACCAGCTTTACCCCCAGAGGTGCCTAATCCAGCACCCCTTGCACCTCAAGCCCCTATGGCTCTGCTCCCGGTACCGGATTCAGCCATCAGCACACAGAGCAAGAGGCAGGGAAACGGCACGGGCAGAAAAGTGTGGGGACAGGGATGATGGAGGTGGGGAGGGACAGTTATATCCATTAAGAGAAATACCAATAGTAAGAAACCAAGGGGGACCAGTTATTGGGTATGTATCAGCACTCCTGAATACTGGAGATGTTAGAGCCTTTAAAAAGGAAATGGGGAAATTACTTGAAGATCCCGTGGGGGTGTCTGATAGACTGGATCAGCTTCTAGGACCTAACACCTATACCTGGACAGGGATCCAGTCAATCTTAAACATTTTGTTTACTGCAGAAAAAAGGCAAATGATAAGGCAAGCTAGATCTGGGAAAGATGCCATCAGCAGGGACCCTGGAGAAGTAAAATGGCCAAATGTAGCCTTAACTGGGACAATAATAATGAACAGGATAAAAAAAAAAAATCCTGATCTCAAGGACATGATTATTCAGGGAATCTAAGAAGCAGTCCCCAGAGGACAAAACAAGGCTTTTAGTGAACACCAAGGGATGGGTAAGTCACCTAAAGACTAGTGAGAGGGATTGAAGAAAAGTATACAAATGTATTCAGGATTAGATCCTGATACAACTGTAGGGGAAGCATTAATAAAAACTCAGTTTGTCACAAAGTCGTGGGAAGATATCAGGAAGAAACTTGAGAAGTTAGATGACTGGCAGGAAAGGGGTTTTGAGGAATTGTTGAGAGGCACAAAGGTTTATGTACGTAGAAATGAAGAGAAGGCAAAGGCTAAAAGCTAAGGGATGTTTTTTGTGTGTGTGGGGGGGGGGGGGTTTTGGTTTGTGGCAGCAGTTAAGGAAGTTCAGAAAGCAGCAGAGGGGGGGCTCTGCTCGGCTTTGTTTGCACTGACTAAACGGGAAATTCCTCCTCTCCCATCTCCCTTTTGGAGATCTCCACGCCGGCCGTGGCAGCGTGGAGATGGCGACTCTGCCCCACGCCGGGAGCGGGGCCACTACTCCCCCCTGCTGAGTCGCAGGGGTCCGTCTTTCAAGTGTTTAAAATGGGAAAACATGTCTGTAATAGAAAAAGGAAAAATAAGTTCCAGCTAGTCAGCTCAAGATTGTGAATTATTCGCTTTGTACGTGGTTTAGAACTTTTAAAAGAAAGTGGGGACTATTTATACAGACTTGAAGCATGCTTTTAGGATTGTACACATTTTTAGAAAAAATTAGAGGGAAAGAGGTCTGATCAATACCCAAGGGAAGGGGTTAATCCATCAAGAATTAATACTTAGAGTGCTTAAAGCACTGAAAGAACCCCAAGAGGATAGCTGTAGTACATATAAAAGGCCATCAACAGAGGTCAAGCTATTTAGCAAAAGGAAATAATATAGCTGATTAGGCTGCAAAGGAAGCAGCTCTTAAATTAGATGAAACCATTCAGTTGAATACTATAACAACTCAAGTCAGAAAGAGTTGCCAAAAAGTTACAGCACTCAGGAGGAGGAAGCTATAAGAAGTCTAGAAGCAAAAGAAAAAAAAAAGGGATCAGGGAAAATGGGTACTCCCAGATGGAAGAAAAATTTTACCTAAAGCTTATGCTCAAAAGATTCTAAGCCAATTACATCATTGCACACATTGAGGAACAAGAGCCTTGTGTGATCATTTCTTAAAATATTATGGGTGTACTGCGTTGGTTTTTTTTTGAAATAGCAAAACAGATAACACAAGGGTGTTTGGCTTGTCAAAAAGGTTAACAAAAAGATAATGTGGCAAACCCCAACAGGTGGTAGAAAGATACCGATCGTTTGAGAGAGAGTTCAGGTGGATTATGCTGAATTGCCAAAGATCGGCAGATGGAAATACTTGTTAGTATTAGTAGATCAATTAACTAATTGGGTGGAGGCTTACCCAGCTGCAAGAGCCATGGCCAAGTTTGTAGTTAAAAACTTTGTTAGAATAAATTATTCCCTGATTCGGGATTATCAGAGCAATTGATTCCAATTGAGGCTCCCACATGACTTCCAGTATTGTGAAAGGGGTAACATAAGCCATGGGTATTTCCTGGGAATATCATACCCCTTGGCACCCTCAGAGCTCTGGGAGGGTGGAGAGAATGAACCAAACTATAAAACAACAATTAACCAAATTGATGCTTAAAACCCAAATGTCATGGGTAAAATGTTTACCTTTAGCATTGCTTAATATAAGAATGCTCCCTAATGCACACAGGGGGCTCTCAGCATATGAAATGCTTTATGGAATGTCCTGTTCCCAGGAAGTACCCCAAACATCAATAGTCACAGAAGATATGACTATCCAGAAACATATTCAAAAGTTTGGATAATATGTGACAGAACTAAAGGAAAAAAGGGATAATTGCTCAGTCTGTCCCTCTTAAGTTTTAATATACACCAAATAAAACTGTGTGACTGGATGTTAATCAAAAGCTGGGAAGAAGAAAGTTTGTCTCCTAGGTGGGAAGTTCCATACTTAACCCTGCTGACCACCAACACTGCTGACCACATTCGGACTGCAGAAAAGAGCTGGATCCACATGCCACAAATCAAGGGACCAGTAGACCCACCAACAGAGACACCTGCCGAATCTCAGTGGAAAGTCACTTCTGCCCCTGGAGAACTGAAAGTTAGACTGAAAAAAAAACTGATGCATGTTGCGAAAGTGCTCATACCTTAGGTTGCAAAACCAGCATTTCCTATGGGAAGTAGAATGTCCTACTCCAAACTGTAAGTGTTATCCATGGGGTTGTTTTAGGTGTATTGAGTGTCAAGAATTGTAGTATAAAAACCTGTTAGGGAGAAAGATCCCTAGTGCCCTTTGTTGGAATTGTTAAAAAGATAGAAGAAGAAACTGATAAAGTATTGTGGGCTGCAGTAAAGAAGGGATACAAAGATTGGTGGGAAACCTGGGTACACAGAACACGAACTGAGATTGATTTACAAAAAGTACCAAGAGCAAAATTAGAAAGGATAGGGCACAACAAAGACAATTAGATACCAGACGGGTACCAAATTAAAGCAAAAGAGTTGCATGAAGCCAAGCATTACTAGAACCAATGACACTATATAAGTAAATAAGAGGGGGGGGGGGGAGCACAAGAATTAGTTTTGTAAGTGCATTTAAGACACAAGACACCCACAAATAAAAGTGTTAATTAGGAGGTGTAAAGACCAATCTTATTGTACTCGGCACATCTGCAGAGTTTAGTAGTTAACTAGGCTAGAGGAAAAGAAATAAATTTAAGACGCAACATCTGTAAATAAAGAGTGCCATTTTGAACATATAAAAGGATTAAAATGGCTCATATAAACCTCATGAGGCTAAAAGTAACAATGAGACCAAAGGCATCAGTGATTAAATCCCAAGATGTAAATTCTGCTACCTAGAAGACTGATATCTCGGCCCTTAGAATGCAACCCAAGGGGCCTTGAGAAAGGTAGAGAGTTGAAACTCCTGAGGATCATTTTCACTGTGTTGGTCATTATACCCAAAGTAATGGGCCATGATAGCCTCACTCCCGAGCTCCACGTACTACACAAACGAGCTGCTGGGTTAGAGCCTGTTGTCCTTACAACCTGTGACAAATGTAATCATTCAGTATAGATCAGAGAGGAAATAGAATCAGTATTTATGGCACATTCCCATGTCAGTGCAGTATGTTATATTTGCAGCCAATTGAAGATGTGCACTATGGGCAGCAAAATATATTAGGTTGGAAAAAAAAAATCTAAAATACAACAAGAAAACTTCTTTTAATGGTGAAGCTGTGCTAATCAATCTTTTCAAAGATAATGACAATCAGCATTGCTTTCAATATGTCAGATATTTTTTGTTTTGTTAACTGAAGAAGGAGGAGTTTGTGGAAAATTTAATGAGTCTGAATGTTGTGTAGAAATTGATGACTATGGGGAAACTATAAAAAAATCTTGCTGCAGAAATTAAGAAAGTGGCACATGTACCAGTTCAGAGATGGAATTCCATCCTTCAAGCTTCTTGGTGGGACCAGATGTTCGGAAGGGGAACTTGGTGGAAGAAATTAAGGTTTATAATACTGTGCTCACTAACCAGGGTTTATGTTTTTATCCTGCCTAATTCCATGCTTTATCCAATTACGATTAATCCACTCTGTGATTCAAGGTATGCAGGTTGTAACAGTACCTGTAGACCCTGAACTGGCTACGGGAGAATTTGGCCATTTTGGGAGAACATCCAAGATATCCAAAATAAAGAAACTGAAGAATGAAGACAAAAGAGTTTCTGAAGTTTTGGCCAGGTTTGAAACCCAGACACAAATAAGTAAAATAAATGAAAAATTTATACAAGTAGAGGGGGGACTGTGAAATGTGGGGTTGTGTTTCGTGTCAGGTAGAAAAAGATGGCCTTTGTAGTTATGGTTATGAAATGTGGGGAAAAGGCCATAGGGTAATTATAAAAACATCTGTTTAATGAACAAAATGGAAAAAGCATGGAAAGGGGCTTTTGAAGTAATATTTTGCTTGCTTATAAGTGAATCATGTGAGCCTATAAGGCTTTTAATAGAAGGTTTGAACTATAGCTTTAGCATATATATATAGAAAGGATTGTAATCACCCAAATAAAAGGAAGTGAGCTATTCCAAACTAAAATTAATGATCCTGGGAAGAGGAGATGGACCACCACCTGGAAGCTGGAAAACTGATTTATAGTCCTAAAAAGGAAGACTGACTCTCTCATCTTTGGTGTTTGCTTCTGAAGAAGGAAATCTGGATGTCACCATCACTAATTTATAGTCCTGAGAACATCATCATCACAAGATGTTATTTCTGACTTCACTGATTTCATACCTTTTGAAGTATAGAAAATTTAACATCACCAATAGAAATTGATCACAATGGGTATAGAAATTAGATTTCAAAAATAGAAATTATTAGGAAACTAGAAAAAAAAAAGTTGCTGAGAAATGCTTATGGAAAATCTCAATAAATACCAGCAGAAAATCAACAGTCGGTGTGCAGTTGGAGGGGAAACCCCCACTGTACCCAGCGCTGTTTGCTCACACTTTACCATTCTGTATTAATTAATAAATTGATTGCTGCTTGATATATTGGCCGAGTCAAGCTCTTTATTTATAACACCTTAAAGAAGACCTGAACCATATGCAGCAACATGCTGGCTCCTAGTAAAAAGACCAGATTAGTTTCAAAGGTATTCAAAATCTTCCAAGTTCTCAAACATTACTGCAATCAGCCTGGAAGAGAAGGAATGAAAGAAAGAAGGAGGGAAGAAAGATGTAGGAAGGTGTCTCCCCCATATGTTGTTCCTCTGAGGAGAAAGGGCTGAAGTTGTGATTATTAATTGTTCCCTATAGGTGCCTCCCAAAGTACAGAGGTGCCTACAATACTGAATACATACACTAGATTGGTGTCCCAACCAACGACATTGTCATATCATAAGCCAATACTAAAAAGTACCCCACAATGATAGTCTTAGCCCAGGCCCCAAGAACAATAAACATTACGCCAGGGAACACATTGCAAGTAAGGTATTATCAATATTACAGAACACAACCCTGAGACAAAATGCAACAACTGTGAGAGCAAATAAATCCACATTGTAACCTGCAACTATTAAACCAGTACAATGAATGTTTATAACAATCTTGCTTTAACATGCTTTGGTCAGATCTGTTGTTATCTCAACCCTTCAAGCCCCACACTGGGCACCAAAAAGGACTGTCGTGGTTTAAGCCCAACTGCCAACTAAGCACCACACAGCTGCTCGCTCATTCTCCCCCACCTCTTCCCCACCCTGGTGGAACGGGGAGAACTAAAACTTGTAGGCTGAGATAAGAACAGTTTAATAATTGAAACAAAATAAAATATTATAATAAAAATTATTTTAAAAAGAGATAAAACCCAAGAAAAACAAGTGATGCACAATACAGATGCTCACCACTTGCTGACTGATGTCAAAAGCTGTCCCCAAAACACAATTGGCCCCCCTTCTTAGTACCTCTCCCAGTTTATATATTGCACATGATTTCTATGGTGTGGAATATCCCTTTAGTCAGTTCAGGTCAGCTGTCCTGGCTGTGCTCCCTCACAGCTTCTTGTGCAGCTCCTCACTGGCAGACCATGAGACACCGAAAAGCCCTTGTCTCAGGGTAAGCACTGCTCAGCAATGACCAAAACATCAGTGTGTTATCAGCATTATTCTCATACTGAATCCAAAACACAGCACTGTACCAGCTACTGAGAAGGAAATGAACTCTTATCCCAGACAAAACCAGGACACCTGTGTTTCAAACTGTGGACAGTTTAGCTTATCGATTGCTAGCCTGCACCCACAGCTCAAGTGTGTATGAAGAGCTTCCCCTGTGTCTGCTCTGAGAGACCATGGGCTGTAGCTTAGCAGGACTCCCCAGGGCACACAAGGGCTGACACCAAGCCAAAGCCCGGTTCTGTGATGGCAAATGGGAGGGCAGAAGCTGGGGGCAGGGTAAACTTCTTAATGCTTTGATACTCTGTTGGGGGTTACTCCCACTCTTTCAGGCCTTTCCCTTTGTACCTGGTTTCGTGCCTGTGTGAGTTGACACAGGCAGGCAGCCAGAATAACCACAAAAACATGGTTGAAATGCAAAGAATAAATTTATCTCATTACCTTGCTAGCCGGAGGATCCTGAAGCAACACCTGGGCAGAGACACTCAAGCGGGAACACAGCACCTTCAGGCTCAGTCCATGCTAGTAGGCGGTGGGGCTGCTGTTTGTACCCATTTATCAAGGGCCCGCACACATGTAATTTACCAGCATGCTGTGATTTCTGTGCTTTTTATGATCTCTGAGCTTAGATCTTCTCTCTCCCAAAACAGGGAGCTCAAGCATGTCCATGAGAGGACCTCCAAATCTCTTCAAAGACCTGTTACCTCTATACAGAGATTCTACTTCTCAAAACAGATGGAGGACAAACAGCAGTAGGCATAATATATGGGGTTCCCCACACTGTTATCCTTCAGGCCTTGGCATTCCCAGCTACAAAGTCCCTTGAACAAATCTACCATCCTCCTCACCATTCTGCTTTTAAACCTTTCCTCCCAACAGTGTCTGAAGCAGACAACCTTCCCACACAGTGAGTCTTGCCAGAAGCATACAGGATTACTTTGGGACTACAAGCCAGGACCCTTCGAGCTTACCCAGTCTCTCCATCCCCAGCTGCTGAAGTCTCCCAGCACCAGGTTGGCATGAGGCCTTTAAGGCCTCCAAGACTCAAAATTACTCTTGGATAAAGCTGGATTCCCAAAGGAGTGAAACAGACTAGATCTCCTTTTCTAATAGAGCTGAGTCTTTAAGTTTTACTGTGTTCTTTTTCCAGTGAACATCTGCAGTCATGGCCTTAACGCTGCCTAGAGCTACTGTGAGCCTGTGGGCTATGCCCTGGGTTTGTGGGAGATCAAGGACAGAGATGTCCTCATTCCTTTGAAATTGGCATCAACTGTGCTGCTGTATACAGTAGGGCCAGCTGTGTGCTCCCTGCTCCAGGGAGCTGGTGTCAGAGCCAGACCATCTTATAATGCAAAGGGTTTGTCAAATTGTCTGTCCTACCTGTGCTTTACTCGATCACTATAGTTTAGAGCCTGTGAAATGTGAGGTTGTTTCATGTCAGGTAGAAAAAGGTGGCCTGTGTAGTTGTGGTTGTGAAATGTGTGGAAAGAGGCCATAGGGCAGTTATAAAAATGAGTTTTAATGAACAAACAGAAAAAGCATGGAAAGAGGCTTTTGGACAAATATTTTGCTTGCTTATAAGTAAATAATGTGAGCTTTAAAGTTTTCACAATATAAGTTTTAAGGTTTTTTTTAATTAGTATGAGTTTTATAGGCCTTTAACATGTAAGATAGAAGAATGCAGAAGTATTATTGTTTGCTTTGAAAATAAAATTATTATAAGCTTTAAGCTGCTATGTAATAAAAGGTTTTGAACTATAGTTTTAGAATATATATAGAAAGAGTTGTAATCACCTAAATAGAAGAAGGAAGTAAGCTTATCCCAAGCTAAAAATTGATGATCCTGGAAAAGAAAACTGGACAGTCCTGAAAAGGGAAGCTAGACATCACCATCGGGAAGCTAGACATCACCATCACTGATTTACGATCCTGGAAAAGGAAGCTGGACCTCATCATCACTAATTTACAACCCTGAGGTATAGAAATTCAACATCACCAATAGGAACTGATCACAATGGAGTATAGAAATCAGACTTCACAAATAGAAACTAAGAGGAAACCACAAAAAAACCCTGCTGAGAAATGCTTATGAAGATGCTCAGTAAATACCAGGAAAAATTAGCAGTTGGCATGCAGTTGGAGGGGAAACTCCCACTGTACCCAGCACGCTGCTTTGCTCACACTTTACCATTTTTACTAATGAGTTAATAAATTGATTGTTGCTTGATATATTGGCTGAGTCAAGCTCTTTATTCTTTACAAGCCCAGAGAAGTGGTTTTGCCTGAAGCACACAGCTCTGACTTCTATCACCTTGCACTAGCCAGGGAAGGTGGCAGTGTTGAGACCTGTGCCGGTGTGTCCCTTCTAGCTCCGCGGAGGAGGGGTCTGTCCTAACCACACTGCATGGCTCTGGGCCCCTTTGAGTGACAGTGAGCAAGGGTGAAGGAGCACCTGCTCCCACCTGGTGTTTGGTGCAGCTAATTTTGTATGAGGAAGGTC
This sequence comes from Acrocephalus scirpaceus scirpaceus, assembly GCA_910950805.1. Lineage (NCBI taxonomy): Eukaryota > Metazoa > Chordata > Aves > Passeriformes > Sylviidae > Acrocephalus > Acrocephalus scirpaceus. The sequence goes on along the minus strand of CAJVGK010000018.1, from coordinate 3,793,421 downwards.
CCGCAACCGCATTAGCCAAGCTTTTGGCAAGCCTTTTTTCCTACAAGAGGGAAGAAATAGTTTGGAACTGCAAAGCAAAGGCTGAGTTGAGGGAGAGGAAACAGGACATGACAGAGAAGTGTGAGGTAGGAGCTGCTGTGGCCTCCTCTGAATGCTAAAGGGGCCCTAAGTGGACTTTGCCCTGCAATTCCTTCAGAAAAAAAAAATATCTCGGACAGTGAGGGATGAACAGAGGGGATTGAAAACCCAGATGCTAGGGGACAACGCTGTTCTGGTTCTGGCCAGGACAGGGTTAACTTTTGCAGTAGTCGGTAGGGAGGTTATTCTATACCACCTCACATCATTTCCGGGGGCGGAGGAAAGGGGCTCTTCGGAGGAACCGTGTTGAGAAAACTGAGTGGCAGACTGAATGGTCTGGCATTTGTTTATTGTTGGGGGCTTTCCATGTAAATAGTTTCTTTTCTTATGCCTTTTGTTATTAATATTGTTGTTGCTACTGTTCAGTTTTCTTATTTCATTGCTGTTTCCAGTAAATTGTTCTTATCTCAACCCATGATCTTCACCTTTTGTGCCTCCAATTCTCCATCCCAACGAAGTGGGAAGCGGGAGGGGAAGAGGGAGGGAGAGAGCAGTCTGTGGTTTGGGAGAGTCTAAGTGGGGGCACCAAATTGGGGAGTACCATTCCTAAACCACGACAAACACCTTGCTGGGAGAGGTTTAATTCAACAGAGACAGACTCCTCTGGGCTGGGAGAGCCCCACGGCTGCTCTTCTTCAGTCCCATCTTACTGCTTGGGCTTTAAAAAAAGGAGGGCAGAAGAGAGGAGGCAGGGATTAAGTACTAGTCAGCTCCTTGGAAGAGACCACCAGGTAATTAAATTATTCATAAGCATCTAGGAAAAAACAAGGAAGTGCCTGCCAGCACTGGATGCTTGAGAACAAGCATCGTACATGTCTGATTCCTCCTGATATGAGCAGGGCTGGGGCTGTAGATACAATGCTACTTGGCTGCAGCAATGTTTCTACCCTAAGGAAATACCACCCAGGTGAGGATGTGAGTGCCCAAACAGACCGAGAAGTGGTTGTAGAGGGGTGGCTGGTGATGGAAGAGCTGTGGGATGGCTGTTTCATGTGGTTCAAGGGGAACTAGAGCTTCAAACCCCTGGTGGAACAGGGTCTGTGCTGGGACAAGCGGCTAGGAACATGAGTCCTGCAGTGGGGCCTCGTGGGGCAGTCCAGTCCTGCCTAAAAAAAAATCATTTAAGGAAAAGAAAAACCTGCAAAAAAAAAAAAAACTGAGGAAAGGAGTCCTACAGGTACCTTTGGGTGGAGAGGAAGGGCTGGGTCACTGCACACACCTTTTCACTCGAGGGGAAATCAAGCCTCTGGGGCATGTCCCCCTCAAAGCCTCGCCGAGGCCGCAAAGAGACCACCTTCTACGGGTCCAAACCTGCCTCACTGCCCGAGCCTAGGCGCGCGGTCCAGTCAGCTGAGCCCGGGCGCGCAAAGCGCACTCGAGCTGCTCCCCGAGCACTCACCTCCCGCCCCTCCTGCTTGGCTGCAATCCTTCCCACACGTTTCCCTTTCCTCGGGTGCTAGCCAGTCGCTAGGTGAGGGTAGCTCGGATGGCTGCCGTAGTAGGACTTTCCGTCTGGATTTTCGCGTCGGTGGATTTTTGCCATTGGCTGCTCGACCCGTATTGCCCTGTAGAACAGCCACGGCAAAGAAGGCGCTGCAATTGGCTGACGGGTGTTGCTATTGGCTCGTGATGATTGGGAGGAGGATAGGAGCAGGGCGGAGGAGGGAGAGTGCGCGTTCTTCTTTTTCCTCGTCCCCTCGCTTCCACCTTTCCGATTGGCTGAGATGGTGGCCGGACGAAATTTCCGATTGGTCAGCGCATGCTGTTGTTACGCCGGTGAGGCAGCGCGAGGCGGAGTTTCCTCTTCCGATGAGTCGGTTCTGAGGTTCAGTCAGCACGAAGCGTATTGACGTATCATCGCTTCTGCGAGTCTGTCCGACACCTACCGTCACCCGTCCTGAGGAGCTGCTACCGGCCGCCTCGCCTCTTTTCCTCTCAGCGCTATGGCCTCAGGATCCGAGTAAGTGTGAGCCGTCCGCCGGCAGGCCGCGGCCTAGGCCCGGCTGCGGTGGCGTTGGGCCCGGCTCGGCCTAGCTCTCCTTACCTCGCCTTCGCACGGCGCTACCCAGGCTGGGCCCGACGGCGGGCCCAATCCTCCTCCCGTTCCCGCTGTGTCATTCAGGTTCTGAGGAAGTGGGGGTGGGGCCGGGAGGGGGATGGGCTGCTCTTCGTGTTTGCCCAGCCAGGAGCTTGTCCGCAGTAGGGCCCTGGGTGCCGCCGCCCCTCGCCTGCCGGGCCTCCTCGGGAAGTGTTGAGTAATGAGGGGCGAGGCCTGGCCGGGGCCGTCTCGCCTGGGCTAGGCCTTAGCCAGGGAAGGCTTTGTTTTCCAGAGCCCGGAGCGCTGGGGTGAGTGGCTGGCCGGGACATGAGGGGGAAGAGGCGTGTCCTGGTCTCCTCCCCGCAGGTCCGCAGCGGCCCTCGGATCGGGGCTGGAAGACTTGGCATTGGAATAGGAAGATTTGTTGTACCAGACTGGCCCCTGTGGCAGCTGAGGCAATCAGTTATATTTTTGTCTCCAGTGTCTTGCCTCACTGTCTTCAGTTCCAGGCTGAGGGTCATATTTTGTGCCCCTCAAAAGTCAGTTGAGTAATACTGGCCTCTCTGTTCCCAGCCCACATGTGCAAGTCACTTCACAGTCCCTTGAGAGGAGTAAAAATAAAACCTAAAGCTAATTTCCAAATCCAAGAATACTTCAAGTGACTTGTTGGCTTCACCAGAGGCTCTTTCAGTCCCTTTACTGTCTGGCTTATCTTCTTTTGCAACTTCTGCAATTTAGACCCACTTGGTCTTATTAAGTCAGTTCCAGCAAGGTGTGCCAAGAATTTAAGGTCTGTAGTAGAGCTTGTGATGGAAGTGATGGTCTCAAAGGTGTATTTTGAGTCTGAGGTGAGCAGTGTTTTTAGAAAGAAATTTATGTTTTTGCAAAGTTATTCTCACCACACAGGAATCAAAAAAAGTTCCTGTACAAGTGGAAACAGTTACTTCTTAGTTACAATTTTTGGGTCAATGCTGTTGGCAGCCATCTTGCCAAATTGAGCTTTAGCACAGAGTATAGCATTGCAAGACCTAATAGTGTTTCTGAAGAGATTCTTGGATTTGTGTGCATACCTGTCTGAAACAGTTTTTGAGAATTTGGCATCTTGAGCATGGGTATGAACTCGCTACTTAAATTGTCATGTGGTGTTCCAGTAAGTGGCTGCAATCATCAGATATTCCACTCATTTACTTCAAGGGATTTTTTTTTTTAATACTTACCCAAAGAAAGTAGTTCAGACTGTAATTAGGATGTTCAGGATGGTAAAAAAAACACGGACAGGTTTTATCTAGGAAGTGAGTTCATGAGGATATTGATAAAAAGGTACACCAGCATACAGGAGGCATGACTGTTTTCACTTTTGTTACTAAAGCTGGAATAATTTTGAGTCGGTGACTTTTCATTGTATATTTAACATAGACACGCAGGAACAAGTTAGTTCCCTACTTTATGTGGCGCTCTGAAGGTTGGTAGTTGTTTTCAGTAGATTCAGTAATTACTTTCTGATCTCACTCTTAATACTGTCTACCACGATGCATAGCCTCTAGGCATTATCACATGCTGAACAAGGAGAGCTCTGACACAGAAAAGTGATGAAGTGATGTAATTGTAGAATCGCAGAATGCTTTGGGTTGGAAGGGGTCTTAACAATCATGTAGTTCCAACCTCTCTGCCATGGGCAGGGACACCTCTTGCTAGACCAGGTCTATGCCCCATTGAGCCTGATCTTGAACATTTCCAGGGCCAAAGGCTGGAACTAGATGATCTTTGAGATCCCTTCCAACCCAAACCATTCTATGATTTTATGAACCCCCAGGAGAGATGCAATGATAGAAAATGGTGATAATATTCTAAATTGCTATTGGAAGATGGGTAGTGCTTGTCTGTCAAAGTCCTTACTCTTGTCTGTAAGAGAAATAACATCGCTTTCCTGTGTAGCTGTCATGATTTCTTAACACCTTTGTTTCTTTGTCAGAAGAACTGTTAGGTCAGATAACTGAAGCTGACTCCATGCATTTAGATGCTTACATGCTGTGTTTCTTGGAGAGCTTTATTCCATTCTTAATGCCTCAGAGCTTTTCAATTGCTTGTAGTGCAACAATGTACTGACAACATTGATCCAGTTTTTGCTTCTTACTTAGGAAACTGCAGATTCAGTTCTTCAGTACTAAAACTTTTTTTTTCTCACGTTCAGCAGAACTAAGTGGACATCTTGCTGTGCTCTTCAGCACTGCTGTGTTTTGGAAGGTATCTGAACTTTTTTCCAGATATATATAATGCAACTTTTGATTTATTGGAAGTTTTGGTCCAAAAGCTTCCACTTGCTGCCCAGTTCCTCTTCCATTTATTTTTATCTTGTATCCCAACCATTTTTTAGACTGCACAGCAATTTCTGCATCCTGAGGGACAGCTGCTCAGTTTTAGTGATGATTTATATAGCCAAAGTCTGGCAGTGGTTTCTTATCAAAAGGCCTTTGGATCCACATTTCATGTGCAGAAGGATATAATTTGCATTTACACTTTGAATAGGCTAAATTGGTTTTTTTGTGTCCCTTAGCTCAAGTTTTAAAATATACATGCTAAAGTAATTTCCAGTGTCCAGGAATGTTGAGGCAAGGTCCTTACAAGTAGGTGGTGGTTTTTATCCACTGTTTTAACCACAAGATCCTGTTTGGCCTGATGATGTTTTGGTTTCAGTTTTCTTGTTGCACTCTCAGTTTTCCTGGAAATCCCAGACCTTTTAGGACTTTACCAGGACCATGTTTTAGGTTTAAGATGGAATGAATTCATGAGCTCCTCCCTGGATGTATCCAATAGCCTTTCTTGTGTCTTCTTTGGGTTTAGAAAATGAATCTGTTACATCTTACATGGTCATTGAAAGGGATGGATGTTGATTTCTCACTTCTTGCATTCTTTAATGAAGAGAGGGAGAAGGTGGCTTTTAAAAATGCAGTGAACATGTCAAGTGATGCACTGCTGATACAGTCTGTGTTTATGCTGTGTAACTGCTTGCTGTGCCACTTCCACTCAAGGTTTGATTTCTTCTGATTATTTTGTCCCTAAAACAGCAAAATGAAGCCAAATTGTACATCCAGCACCATTGTCCACAAAGCTTCCTACTCTTTGCTGGTGCTTGCTGTTTTCTTAAGACAAAGGAAGACTTTTTTTTTTTTTTTTTGTGAGAATCAAACCAAACTGTGCTAAGTTTCTGTTTGGACCTTAGTCACTTGCACATCTGAACTGCTTTGAGAGAGTAGTCAGATGCCCACCAAGGCAAGTTACAGTAATCTGCTGCTATTGTGGCTGGCTAATGTACAACTTCTAAGAGCTCCTTAGGAATCAGTTGGTTCAAGTTCATATTTCTTTTGTAAAATGAATTATTTGCTATATTAGATTTTGAAGTAAATCAATTAATCTGCCTTTCTTCCATTTCCTTGTTGTTGGGTGTGCTCCATTTTGTCAAGGCAAACAAATTATCTGTCACATATGGCATAGTAGGCTAGAGCTGCAGTGAGTCCTGTGAAGGTATTATGAAAAGGTGCTTATATCTTAAAAAAAAGTAAACCTCATTTTTCATGAGCACTTGAATATTTGTACTGGCTTGCTAAGTTTAACTAATAGGCTTTGACAGGCTAAACTCTTACAACTCTTCCTGTCAGGGGAGCTACAGCATTGTCCTTTAATTCCCCTATTTATCTGGGATTTGACACTAAATAGACTTGAACTTATGTTTCTGTGGCAGCAGTTATATGTGATTTCAGATGAGTCTGACTAATTCTTTTAGGCAAAGCATCTTAGAGTCAGCAGCATCTCACTGACCACTTCTTTTTATAGATAGCTTCATAGCTTGTATCCATTTGAGTAGTAAATTGATGCCAGACTCCCTTCCCAAACCCAGATTGGCTCCTTTTCCTGGTACTTCCCCCCAGTTTATGTACTGGGCATGACATTCTATGGTGTGGAATATCCCTTTGGCCAGTTCGGGTCAACTGTCCTAGCTATGCTCCCTCCTGGTTTCTTTTGTGCAGCTCCTCACTGGCGCAGAGCATGAGACTGAAAAGCCCTTGTCTCAGGGTAAGCACTGCTCAGCAACAACCAAAACATCAGTGTGTTATCAGCATTATTCTCATACTTGAATCCAAAACACAGCATTGTACCAGCTACTGAGAAGAAAATGAATTCTTATCCCAGACAAAACCAGGACACTTGCAAACAAGTATAGTTTCTAAAAGACAAGACAACAAAGAAACCTGTAGAAAATGGAGAACAAAACAGGGATGGGTGTGAAAGGGGGAGCAATATCACTTGGACTGTTAACTTCTGTTTTCTCTCCCAGCTCTAAAGCCGATGACTTATCAACTGCTATTCTGAAGCAGAAGAACAGGCCTAATCGGTTAATTGTTGATGAAGCCATCAATGAAGACAACAGTGTTGTGTCACTGTCCCAGGTGCGTCAGCTATAAAAGCAAAGCATTTCATCTGGCAATTTGCAAGCTGTTGCTGTCTTTTAACTTGAAATATAATTTTGCAACAGGAATCTAAGTATTTGTGTCAGAAGCTGCAGCAGTTACAAGTGAGGGAGGTGGGTTAAATAATTAATCACATATAATAATTATTAATAAATAATTAAACACATTCTGATTCTAACTTTTAGGATTCACATGAGCTCATGCCCTTAGTTTGGCTTTAGGATTAGATTTTGACTAGTGTAGTGAAAACCCATCTTTGTAGCTCTATTTAGTATATCGCTTCTAAGATGTAATCCTCTGAAATCAACTAACTCTCCTTCAAATGCTTGAATTCATAGAATCATTAAGGTTGGAAAAGACCTCCAAGATCACTGAGTCCAACCTTTGATGAAACACCACCGTGTCAACCAAACCATAGCACTAAGTGCCATGTCCAGTTGTTTCTTAAATATTTCCAGGGATGGTGACTCCACCACTTCCCTGGGCAGTCTGTTCCAATGCTTAACAACCCTTTCTGTGAAGACATTCTTCCTGATGTCCAACCTGAACCTCCCCTGGGGCAGCTTGAGGCCATTTCCTCTTACCCTGTCACTGGTTGCCTGGGAGAAGAGGCCAACCCCCACCTGGTTACAATCTCCTTTAAGGTAGTTGTAGAGAGTGATAATGTCTCCCCTGAGCCTCCTTTTCTCCAGGCTAAACAACCCCAGCTCCCTCAGCCACTCCTCATATCACTGACTCTCTAGACCCTTCACCAGCCTTGTTGTCCTTCTCTGGATGTGCTCCAGCATCTTAACATCCTTCTTGTGAGGGGCCCAGAACTGGACACAGTGCCAGAGGTGTGGCCTTACCAGTGCTAAGTACAGGGGGACAAACACTTCCCTAGTCCTGCTGGCCACACTATTTCTGATACAAGCCAGGATGCCATTGACCTTGGCCACCTGGTCACACGCTGGCTTCTGTTCAGCTGCTGTCGACCAGCACCCCCAGGTCCTTTTCCACTGGTCCACTTTCAGCCACTCTTCCCCAAGCCTGTAGTGCTGCGTGGGGTTGTTGTGACCCAAGTGCAGGACCCAGTACTTCACCTTATTGAACCTCTTACTGTTGGCCTCGGCCCATCAATCCAGCCTGTCCAGATCCCTCTGCAGAGCCTTCCTACCCTCCAGCAGATCAACACTCCTACCCAAGTTAGTGTCATCTGAGAACTTACTGAGGGTGCAGTTGATTTCCCCATCCAGATTATCAATAAAGATATTAAATAGGACTGGCCCCAACACTGATCCCTGAGGAACACCACTGGTGACTGGCTGCCAAATGGCTGCAGCACCATTCACCACCACGCTCTGGGCCATGCCATCCAGCCACTTCTTAACCCAGAAAAGAGCACACCTGTCCAAGCTATGGGCTGCAGCATTCTGCAGGAGACTGCCATGGGAGACAGTGTTAAAGGCTTTACTGAAGTCCAGGTAGGCAACATCCACAGCCTTTCCCTCATCCACTAGGCAGGTCACCTGGTCAGAAAAGGGGCTCAGGTTGGTCAGGCAGGACCTACCCCTCCTAAATCCATGCTGACTGGGCCTGATCCCCTGGTTGTTCTGTGTCTGCTGTGTGATCGCACTCAAGATGATCTGTTCCATAATCTTGCTGGGCACCGAGGTCAGGCTGACAGGCCTATAGTTTCCCATATCCTCCTTCTGACCCTTCTTGCAGATGGCTATCCCATTGGCCAACCTCCAGTCCTTTGGGACCTCCCCTGTTAACCAGGACTGCTGATAAATGATGGAGAGCAGCTTGGTGAGCTCTTCCACCAGTTCTATCAGTACTTTCAGGTGAATCTCATCTGGCTCCATAGACCTGTGAGGGTGTAAGGGGCTCAGCAGGTCACTAACTGCTTCCGTCAATTGTTTTGTCAAAAGTTTGTTCTAATGCTGTTATTGGTTACAGGCAAAAATGGATGAACTGCAGCTGTTCAGAGGAGACACTGTCCTGCTAAAAGGAAAGAAGAGGAGAGAAGCAGTCTGCATCGTTCTGTCAGATGATACCTGCTCAGATGAGAAGATTCGCATGAATAGGGTTGTTCGAAATAACCTAAGAGTGCGCCTGGGTGACGTCATCAGGTGAGGACTAGTTTCTAACTGTTGTGTATCCCTGGGTTGCCTAAATTACTTGTGCCCTGGCTTTGAATTATTTTGGTCCATAGCAGAGACAGGGTCCTGCAGGAAGTATTCTTGCATCTTCCAGACGAGGTCACAGAAATGTTTTCAAGTGTGTGTCTTACATCAGGGATCTCAGTTTACTTTTGCATGTGTTTCTGGCTGTATGCATATTCAGATTAATACTAAAAAATTATGCTCAAGATTCTTGAAGACTCTTTGGGACCTTCACAAGCCCTGGTCCTGTCATTAAGTAGTTGAATTACCCCACTGTTGTCATAGTATTCTTCCCAAATTTACATTGTCAAATGAATTTACAAGTTTTTTCCATCTAAATTTTTAATGTTCGCAAGATAACTGAAAACTAGTAAGCAACATTGTAATTGATTTTATAGTATGGCTAGCTCAAGCACTGAGCTGCCCTATAACAAACAGAAGTTGAAACCTGAAGCAGTCAAATATCAAGATTAAAAATCCCTGAAGATTGTTTATATTCCAATTTTGGTTATAAAATAATTTTAAAATTAGGAATGCTTGCAGTGTTGCAGCAATTTTGTACAATGCTTGCAGAAGGTAGTGGGAAAGCATTGAAGGATATGTTTTGGCTTACAGGAGGCAGGTTCCATTCTATGATGGGAGTGGAAAGAAAAAATATGTCAGCATTTCTTAAACATAAAAATGCTAATTTGCAGGTTTAGATATATGAAAGCAGACAGTTATGTCTCCTGAGCATTTTTCTAATCTGAAATATTGTGCATGTTCTGGGAAAATTGGAGCCTGGTTTCTGACACTAGACTTCCTGGCGTGATATCTGAAATAATCTTTAAAAACAAAATGTGTTTCATATGAACTGTAGAGGAGAGGAATAAGTCTATTCCACCCATCTCTCTACCACTAGAAAATGCAAGTTTTAAACATGACTAGTTGGAACAGAACGGTGCTTTGAGCTAGTCTGTGGATTTAAAATAAAGGTGAATCCTTACTTTAACCTTTTATGAAGTTACTGTTGGAGTAATTTCTAGTGTGACAGTTCAGCTGGTGCTATTCCCTTCTCTGCTTGGACTGTGTCTAATGGTTCTCAGCTATTCAGATGTGTTGCTGATTGTCTTGGCTTCATTGCAAGGGTCAGAGAATTTTCACACCTTGCCCTCAAGGTTTTTCTTGCTGATCTTTAAGTACTTATTGTGTTAATTTCTTTGGCTTGTTTTCTGCCAAAATCCAGATTCATGCACTAATCTCTTCCTGCTTGTAGTCTGTCAGCTGCTTTCCTTCTGTGGGTCAGTCTGTTTTTTCATTTACTCTTCTACTATATTCTCACTGTAAAGCATGTAGTTAAAGAATCTCTTAATAGTCTCTAACAAACTAGCATATGAAACTTGTGTGCTCAGCTGCAGTTGCACGTAGGCTTTTTTAGCTGGCAAAGCCAGTTTGAGCTTTCTGCCTCTGCCACAGCTTGATGCTCTGATGTGTAGCTACAGTAGGCTGTTGGCCTACATTGTAAAATAATAGCTGAAATTTTTATTTAAAAAGGGGAAAAGGGCCTTCAGACTTAAACCTAAATGTTAATTTCCACAAAAAAGGATTGACAGACACCTGGCTGATACTGAGAACCTTTGTTCAGAATCAGGTTTATCAGCAACAGGAACTCTTCTAAGTTATGAGGAAGAGAGGAAGGAACAAAGATTTTTTCCCCCAGCTCCCTTTCCCTTACAATTAGTTCAGCAGTAGCTCATAGAATCACAGAATGGTTTGGGTTGGAAGGGACCTCAAAGATCATCTAGTTCCAACCCTCCTGCCATGGGCAGGGACACCTTCCACTAGACCAGGCTGCTCAGAGCCCTATCCAATTTGGCCTTGAACACTTCCAGGGACAGGGCAGCCACAGCTTCTCTGGGCAACCTGTGCCAGGGCCTCACCACCTTCAAAGTAAAGAATTTCTTCCTATTATCCAATGTAAATCATCTCTCTTTCAGTTTGAAGACCTTCTTTGTCCTGTCACTGCATGCCTTTGTTAAAAGTCCCTCCAGCCTTCCTGTAGGTTCCTTTTAGGTACCAGAAGATGCTATTAAGGTCTTGCCAGATCCTTCTCTTCTCCAGGCTGAACAGCCCCAGCTTCTCAGCCTCTCTTTATAGGAGAGAGGTTCCAGCCCTCTTACCATCTTTGTGGCCTCTGGGCTTGCTCCAACAGGTCCATGACTTCCCTGTGTTGGGGGAGCCAGAGCTGGACACCATATTCCAGGTGGGGGTCTCAAGAGCAGAGAGGGAGAATCCCCTCCCTTGACCTGCTGACCATGCTGCTTTAGATGCAGTCTGGGACACAGTTGGTTTCTGGGATGCAAGTGCACAGTACCAAGTCACATCAAGCTTCTTGTCCACCAACATCCCTAAGTCCTCAGCAGGGCTGCTCTCAATCCATTCTCCACCCAGCCTGTACTTGTGCTTGGGATTGCCTTGACCCACGTGCAGAAGCATGTGTTGAAACAAAAGTTAGCTTGTGACTCTTACAGGTCTTGAGGCTGCATTAGTAACTTGTGAATGTATCTTGGGGACAGCAAAGAGGAGCTATAGAAGAGCGGAGGGGGAGATAGTATGAAAACCCCCAGCAGTTTTGGATAGGGCTGAGAGGAATGAAGGAAAGCATGTGTTGTGAAGACTAGCTCTTTGATGGGCATGATTTTTGCCTTGTCAGCATTCTTATGTACGTGGGAAGTCTCACCAGGGCTTTGGAGGGTCCTTTCTGGCATTTATACTGGCCTGAGAAGGGACATCACTGCCTTTCCCAAACTTGGGTTTAAGTCCAGTATGATATGGTTAACTGGAGTTTTCTTCTGTTGCAGCATCCAGCCTTGCCCAGATGTGAAATACGGCAAACGTATCCATGTGTTACCAATTGATGACACAGTAGAAGGGATCACAGGGAATCTCTTTGAGGTCTATCTCAAGCCATATTTCCTGGAAGCTTACAGACCCATCAGGAAAGGTAATAGCACCTGTTATTGAAGTCCTGATGGCAGTGAATGCAGGCTAGTCCTGATACCAAAGAAAAAGAATTTCTGGAAGCTTGTACAGATCTCCATGGAGCATTAGACTGACAACTGTAGAGTAAGATTTTGCTGTTGTAGATTTAATTTTTTCCTAAACTTCAGAAGAGTGATATCTGTTGCTGGCTGGTAGAGCAGCTTGATAGTTCTCTGTCATGGTTTAATCCCAGCCAGCAACTAAGTACCATGCAGCTGCTTGCTCACACCTCCTCCCTCCTTCCCAGTGGGGAGGAGGATTGGAAAAAAAGTAAAACTCATGGGTTAAGATAAGAACAGTTTAATAACATTAATTATAATAAGACTAATAATAATTGGTGAGAGAGAGGGAGGGAGGAATAAAACCCAAGAGATACAAGTGATGTACAATACAATTGCTCACCACCCGCTGACTGATGCCCAGTCTGTCCTTGAGCCATGATATGTGGCTCCTGGCCAATTCCCCCCAGTTTATATACTGGGCATGACATTCTATGGTGTGGAATATCCCTTTGGCCAGTTTGGGTCAACTGTCCCAGCTATGCTCCTTCCTGGTTTCTTTTGTGCAGCTCCTCACTGGCAGAGCATGAGACTGAAAAGCCCTTGTCTCAGGGTAAGCACTGCTCAGCAACAACCAAAACATCAGTGTGTTATCAGCATTATTCTCATACTTGAATCCAAAACACAGCATTGTACCAGCTACTGAGAAGAAAATGAACTCTTATCCCAGATGACACCAGGACATTCTCCTGTGGTTTTTTGCTATGTGGGATGGGAGGACATTAGAAAAGGCTTAGGTAGAACTCAGTTTAATGAGATTTTTCTCCTGAGTTGCTCCCACTTGATGGGATTGGGGAGTTGCCTACATATTAATCAATGGGTTAGATATACTAGCTGGCACCCTTACTAAATGCACTTTTTCCAAAGTAATTTAATTTAATAACTGGGAAAGTGCATAAAAAACCAAATATACATTTAGAGTTGTGCTAGTAGCACTTCTGCTGGAACAAATAGGTCCTAATACAATATATACATAAGTTGAATTTATCCAGCTTCTGTAGTCCAGTTTACCTAGGATTCATAGTGCAGTATCATGTATTATTCTGTTTCTGGAGACAACCAGTCTAGTTATAATAACTTCAATATTAATTTAGATTAAGTCAAGGCTTTTTGCCATTTTTAGAAATGTTGAATTGAAACTGGATGGAAAAGAAACATGATTTCTTGCCTTTGTGTTTTGTATTTAGGCAGAATATTATTTTTCTATTGTTTGTTTGTCGATGAAATTTGATGGTGCTTGAATGGTCACAGTACATGCAGCTCTTGAATTTAAAATGCAGAGCAGTGTTAAAAATGCTAGCAGTGTATACCTGTGTAACCTACTTCCTTGTCCTCTGGGGCTGCTGGTAGTACAAGCATTGATATTTTGCAGCAGGCTACTGAAATGTGGGGTTTTATAGGTGACATCTTCTTGGTGCGTGGAGGGATGCGTGCAGTGGAGTTCAAAGTGGTGGAGACAGATCCAAGCCCATACTGCATAGTGGCTCCAGATACAGTGATCCATTGTGAGGGAGAGCCCATCAAAAGAGAGGTGAGCAGAATCCTGCTGTGCAGTTCTACTGAATCCCCTCTGTCTGAAATCTGTTTTAGTGACACTCCTTAAGAGCAGCAGTGTTTGCAGTTCCTGTTTTGGCATTTTGTGTATTGAATGTAATGATTAAAACCTCTAGTTTCAGGAGATGAGCTGCTGCTGAAGATAGAGAAATGTGCTTCTAGTATCCTTCCTCATATGCTGAGATAGCACCAGTGGATAGATTTGCTGACAAGATGCCATACTTTGGCAGCAGCCCTTTTGCATCTGCTTCCATATATCTCATGCTGGACTTAAATTCATCTTTTAATTCCAAAGTTCCCTTGATACATAGCAGGGAGGGCTTACAATGTTGCTAAATTTCATGCCATGTGAAAAGAAAGCAATTGGTACTTTTTCAGTGAGAAATTTGAAATCTAAATTATGGATTTTTTTTTTCTTTTTTCCTCCCAGTCCCTTAAGGTGTCTAGCCTTGAGTGTCCCAAGCTTGAGGCAGCCTGAGTGGATTGTCTGTCAGGTCTTGGCCACCTTACTGTTACAGAGTAGGAAATCTCAGAAATGGGCTAAGGTGGTTGTATGCTTCATAAAGTAAATGCCTTTTTACTGCCTGCAGATCAGGATGAGTCTTAGTTTGTAGTTAGCTCTGCCTTTTTAAAAATTCACCTGTATTTGACACTTGTGAGGCCGTGTTTGGGCACTAGATGAGTCCAGTTTGGGTTCTTCAGGACACAACAGAGACAGGAGCAAGTTCAGCCAAGGCCACCAAAATTGATGAGGGAGCTGGAGGTCAGAATGAATGAGGAACAGCTGGAAGTGGGTTGATGCAGCACGGAGAAGGGAAGGCAAAAGTTCAGGGTTACTGGCAACTGCCTGATGGGAAGGTGTGGATAATCAGGCTCTCCCAAGAGCTGCACCCAGGGACAGGACTAGAAGCAATAACACAAGCTGGATCAAGGAAAATTCCCAATGGAAAAAGTTTTCTTCAAACCCTGGAACAAGGCCTGGAGAAGGCAGGAACCTCCAGACCTGGAGACCTTCAGCACTAGATAGGGCTAGACCCTGAGAAACCTGCTTGAAGTGTAGTAGTTCCAGTTTGTGGGACTCTGACTGAGACCCTCTGAGATTCCATGCTGTGTTATTTTATTTTAGCATGGCCTAATGTTACAGATAACTAAGGCCAGTAGAAATTTGGACAGCCAAATGAACAGATGCTGTACAGCTATACTGAAAGAGTTGGTTACAGGTGGTCTTATCTGCACATCTGGATCATAACATTTTCTGTTAATTTGAGTCAATCCCAAGAGAAAACACTGTTGGAGAGCTGTATGGTAGCTAGGGTATGTCAGGTAGTTAGAAATGACACTTAGAGTTTAAGGAATAAGTATATTTTATCCTGGGCTTCATTGTCTTATCATCTTTGCTAGCCAAATCAGAGGGTCACACAACTTGTTTTGCACTAGTCTGTAGGGGCCCTGGCAGCAGAGGCTGTCATTCAAGAGGGGAGGCTTCAGTGAGGAATTTCCCTCTGTATATCTGGGAAGAGAGAGCTAAGAAACAATTGTAGAAGACACCAGGAAGACTTGAAAACGACAATCTCAACACATCAAAGAAATGGCAGTGAGCAAAAAACTGGGTTCTGTAAATCAGGATGGATTGTTGAGCTCCTGTTTTAACTCAGATGTTTAATGTATTTCCTCCTGGGTAGGATGAAGAGGAGTCGCTGAATGAAGTGGGCTATGATGACATTGGTGGCTGCCGGAAGCAGCTGGCTCAAATCAAAGAGATGGTGGAACTTCCCCTCCGACACCCTGCTCTCTTCAAGGCCATAGGGGTGAAGGTATGTCCTCATGTGCACCAGATGGATGAGTGGGATTTTCCTTGAAGATGACTTGATATCAGAGGTTCATAAGGTATTGGGAGGGGAATAAGTAATTTGGGGTGGGTTTTTTTTGGGGGGGGGGGTTGGTTTGCTTATGTTTGGGGTTTTTTAAAATGCTAGTGTTAGGAAAGTATTTCCTTACATGTTTTGGACACAGATTAAAGTACTGTCAACTTGCAAAGCAGAGGGATCCTTTGAATCAACACTGCCAGTTACTGGCAAGGTTTTTGTTGTGTGTTGTCTGAAGTAGTAAGGGTGTTGATAGCAATGCTGACATGGCAGCTGTTGCATGAGATTGCATCACAATTTCAGACTGGCTTTATCAAATGCTTACAGATTTGCTGTGAATCTACTTAGGCATTTTGATACTCACCACCTAAATCCCTTGTCTTTGTCCTCAGCCTCCACGTGGGATCCTGCTGTATGGTCCTCCTGGCACTGGTAAAACACTGATTGCCCGAGCAGTGGCCAACGAAACGGGGGCTTTCTTCTTCCTGATCAATGGTAAGTTTTGTGGCTGCTTTGGCCCCAGATCTGCTGTGTGCTCATTTGTCTATCTTATGCTAAGGAATGCTGTTAATAGGGCTTGTAGAGCCTTGCTATCTCCCTGACATCCTTACCTCTTTGAAGTGTGCATCTGGGGACACTTGGAGGCCATTTGTGTGGAAGTGTCTGTAGTGGCACTTCCCTTAAGCTTGATTGCTTTGTAGCTGGCTCGTTGGAAAGACAGCTTTGTAATACAGGGACCTGGAGTCTGTCTGGCTTAGTGTTCATATATGTTGGTGAGGGCAGAGCTGGGAGTGGTGAGATTATTCTATGAATATGGGTGCAGGACGCTTGTTTCTGTTGCTGCCAGCATGTTCCATTAAGAAAAGAAGCTGATCTGCTGTGGATTTGTTCTTCCCTCAAGTAAAGCACAAGACCTGTTCTGTTTCATAAAACATTAATTGTGGTGAACTATCCTGAAAGCTATGAGTACCTTGGGACTTAGCTACAAGTGACAGAACCTCCTATTGATCACTCTTCACCTGTAGTAGTTGAGGTGGATACTGGTTTATGTCCTGTAAGGATCAGACTGTGACTTTTCCTCAGTGCTTTTCTGTGCCATTTTACATTCAGTGTTTGAATAACTGAACATTTGTACTTAAGGAGTGATGCTTTTCTTCTCTGATTTCAATCACTTAGACCCATGAAGGTGAAAGCAAAGAAGTATATAGCACAGTATAGCAGTAAGCAGCAGTAGGGAAGTGACTTACTTTATATCTCAAGAGATCAGATATAAATGGACTGTTTTTAACCATATGTTGTCCTTGTCATATTCTTTCTAAGTATGTGGAAGATGTTACTGCATGCTAATGAGCCGGACATTTCTTTAGACACTTGTATTTCTATTGCATAATAAAAATAACATTGTCAGAGTTAGCGATGTCTGCTAGTCCGAAGCATGGAGCTGCAGTGTTGTAGACAAAGCTGATATGAATTGGTGAGTTACCTGTAATGAAACATTCTTAGTACTTGCTCGTACTAGTGTCTCTGCAGCTGGCCTGCTTCAGTCAGCTGGCAGCCTTGCAGTTCCAAGGGTCAGGTTTTTTTTTTTCTTGGATCCTTTAGAAACATACTTTTTCTTCATTACCACTCCCTTCAGCATGATGGAAAATCTGTAAAAAAAGAATAAATCTGTGAGCCTGCACTAGTGTTCAGCAATTGTAGATCTCAGGAATGCTGCCCTTCCTTCTGGGTTTAATGTGCTTATACATTTTTATTATTTATTCTTTGAGAGGAGATGGGGTTTGGGGTGGGTTTTTTTTTGGTGGTGGCTTGTTGTTTTTGGTTAGTTGGTGTGTGAGTCAATACAGACAGGCAGCCAGGGCAACCACAAACCCATAGCTAAAACATAGAGTAAATTTATTTCCATTACCTCACTAACCGAGGGATACCTGAAGCAATACCTGGACAGGGGCACACAGGCAGAGACATGGGCACTGTTCATGCCAGAGGATCACTGGCTACTGTTCACACAGGCTTATTATCAAGGGTTATTTCCAGCTGCAAGGTGACTTGAGCACTCACCAGTGTTTTGCTTTTTAACCCATTCCTCCCAAGAGTTGGGGTTTTTTTGAACTCATTTATAAAATCTTATAGAGATAAATGTATACCTGTGTAATGCATGCTATAGACAGCTTTGGTATCTTATAGCTTTTTCTTTCCCTACCCTGGTAATTTGTCACCATATAATTTGATTGCTTCCCTTGTGAGCATTAACTGTGTGTGGTGGCACATTACAGAGAAGCTCACCAAGTGTGAAATAGGGTAAGGGAAGAGGCAGCTAATGGTAGCTCATTGGCTAGTGTTGCATTCTGTTAGAGTAAACTGAAAACACCGAAATGATGATAGTAATTCTGCATGCTGGTCTTGTTTGTTCAGATGCAAATTTAATGAACTTGGTTGATAGTATTTGCTTTGGCTTGAAATATAGATACATGTGAACCTTGTACTAAAAAAATTCAGATGCATGTTTTTGGGGCTAGCTGCCTCTCTTCTGGGTGCCACAGTTGTTATTTTTTTAGGTCCTGAGATCATGAGCAAGCTGGCTGGTGAGTCTGAGAGTAACCTGAGGAAAGCCTTTGAAGAAGCAGAGAAGAATGCTCCTGCCATCATCTTCATTGATGAACTGGATGCCATTGCTCCTAAAAGAGAGAAGGTAAAGAAAGCCTTTAGAAGGTAAAGGAGTACATCCTTTTTGGCAGCAGCTGGCATGAGTCTCTGCATTTGACTACAGGGTAAAGCAGTATTTAATGCTTGAAAGCAGTTGGATATCAGAATTTGGGTATCAGAAGAATCTGATGTAGTTCACAATGTTTCTTAACAGCTCATGTCTGTTGTGTCTGTTTTGGTGCAGTACTAGCTCCTGTGCTGTGTTTTAGAGCTTTTGGTCTAATTATTACTTTCTCCACAGACACACGGAGAGGTGGAACGTCGCATCGTGTCTCAGCTGCTGACTCTTATGGATGGACTGAAACAGAGAGCACATGTGATCGTTATGGCAGCCACTAACAGACCTAACAGCATTGACCCAGCTCTCAGGCGATTTGGTAACCATGATTGCCATCTTTTTTGTGTATCAGATACTTTGTTGTGGACTGTGCTTCAGGGGCCTTGGAAAGATTGAGTAGAAATTAATATTAAACATAGTATGTGTTATATAAGCTTCTCTTCAGCTACTTGTTTGAAATTAATTTCTAGATTTCAGCCTTTAGTATAATCTTTTGTGCTTTATTAGATTAGAACTTGTAGAAATAATGAAATACTTAGAGGGTAGCACATTTTTTCACTGCATCAATTAGGTGAGGCTATTTCAGGACTAAATGCTTAAGGGGTTGTTTGTGCCTCAGGTTGCAGGAGGCTCTGAATTGTCCCATTTATCTTTTATTGATGAGAAGTCTGGTAGTTTCTGAGATTCAGGTTTTCAAAACTTTGCAGTGTAAATGAATGTTGTATGACCAGTTGGTAAAGTAAAATTTGCAGGAAAAATGGCCTCTTAAATGTCTAGTGAGGCATTTGAATGCACAGCTATAGCTAGAAGAAAACTATAGATGTACATGCCCTAGTTAATATTGCAGTAATGCATGAGTTTCCTGCCTCCCCAGGTATTGGGGCAGTTCATGTTTTTTACCACTTGGGTACTGCTGTGAAAGTTCTGAAAAATTTAGACTCTCAGTATTTGTGGACACAAAGGTAGGAATAAATAAAAATGTCCCGTGGTGTGTTGATTAGGATAGCATATTTTCCTATAAATGAGGCTTGGAAAAAAAAAGAAATTCTCTGTGTTTATATAATCCTGAACTCTACTTAATACAGTAGTCTCACTTTCCCTAAATGGCTATAAGCCTTTCTGCCTTCTCTGATCTGAGTCTGCTACTGTGCTGATTGATGCTGCAGAGAAACCCAAAGCTCTGGCATTTTCTGAAATTGTTTGTGGCTTGTCATCATGTTCCTGTGTCAGAGGAAGGCAGCAACTGTAGCTCCCTTAGTTTGCAGAATCAGCAACTCGACGTGTGCTTGTACTCCCCAGGTCGTTTTGACAGAGAGGTAGATATTGGTATCCCAGATGCCACCGGGCGCCTGGAGATCCTGCAGATTCACACAAAAAATATGAAACTGGCTGATGATGTGGATCTGGAACAGGTGAGTAGCATGCTATTAGGAAAGCTTGTCTCTGCTCATTTAGGACAGCGTGAAACTGGGCAAATATGTGATCTCTGGGCTTCCTTCTAACTAGATTACCAGTGAACAAAAATCCTCACTTGCTAGTCAAGAATGCTGTGGCTAAGTGAAACAAATGTGTATCGGTCCAGTCTGAAAGTGCCTTGCCACTGTTCTGTGTTTGTTTGCTGTGGCATTCTCTTTAAAAATAAAGAAAACCTGAAGCAGCACTCACAGAGCTGGCTGAACATTGTGGTAATACTGGATGGATCTAATCTCTGTCCTGAATGAAGAACTGCAGTCCTTAGGGTTATCTTTCTGCACACTATCTATTCCAGTTGCAACTTTGTTCTCAAGTAGGAAGTGGAACAGCAGTGTCTTTGGCTGCTAAATGTCATAGCACTTATCTTGAATTTGCAGCAAAGCACTAATGTTTCTGTCCTTCAGAATTTTGTTGCACCTCTGAATGAGGGACCAGAGCATGCATTGCCCTTGCAGAGCGCTTGCTTGTATTCCTGAGAGTCATAGTCAGTGCTTTGCTTTCAGGTGGCAAATGAGACCCATGGCCATGTTGGTGCTGACTTGGCTGCTCTTTGCTCAGAAGCTGCTCTTCAGGCTATCAGAAAGAAGATGGATCTCATAGACCTAGAAGATGAAACCATTGATGCTGAAGTGATGAACTCACTGGCTGTGACCATGGATGACTTCAGGGTAATGCAGGAGTGCCCTTCTTTCTTTTGTGTGCAATGTCTAATTGCTTATCTGAAGCAAGTGAACATAAAATGTTAGAATTGATATAATGCTGTTTCTTCTAATGACAGTGGGCTCTGAGCCAGAGCAACCCTTCTGCTCTTAGGGAGACTGTGGTGGAGGTGCCACAAGTTACCTGGGAAGATATTGGTGGTCTAGAAGATGTAAAGAGAGAACTCCAGGAACTTGTACAGGTAAGGGTTTCCAACAGATTTTTGCCTAGTCAGCTTGAAAAATAATAATTGTCATGGTTTAGGAATGGTATTCCCCAATTTAGTGTTCCTACTGAAACACTTCAAACCACATGCTGCTCACTCACTTCCCCCTCCCCTGTGGCAGGATGGAGAGGAGAATTGGAGGTACAAAAGGTAAAGATCGTGGGTTGAGATGAGAACAATTTACTGGAAACAGCAAATGAGATAAGAAAATGAACAATATTAATAACAGTGTACAGGACAGGCGAATTATTCACATGTGAGCGCTTACCATACGGAACATGACATTATCCTTGACTGCTCACTTCATGCTACCTGACCGAAAGGGATCCCCTCCCTCTGCCCCCTGCATGATGTGAAGTGGTACCCTGTCCTGGCTGGAACTAGGACAATAATAAAATAAAACATTTCTGTTTGGGCTGTGACCAGGGTAAATGCAAAGTTTATATGGTATTTTCGTGTAATGGACTGAAAATATCATGCTGTTTCATCTTAGAGAACCTGGGGAGAGTGAGATGCTGGGAAGCAGCATCAGGCTTTCCTGAGCTGAGTCTACAGGGACATCTTGGGTGGATGTTGTGCTACATGCAGGAACAGCAGCAGTTCTGCTTCTCTTAAGTGGAGACTAGCAATAGCACTGCTGCCAAGAATCCTGTTGTGATGGCTTTAATATGCTAGAAAGTAGATGAAGATTCTCATGCAGAGAGCCTCTGAAGTGTTTGCATCAGTGTTAGCATAGATAGAGGTGAGAAGTAATTGTGAAGCCTTCTATGAAAGGAGAAGCTGGAACAAAGTCATGAACGGTCTGTGGAATTGGAGTGGTTTGGGTTTGATATATCCCTGCTTTCAGTTGCACTGTAGAAACAGCCTGTGAATAAAAGAATCTAATTTTCAATCTAACTTCTGGCATTAAAACCATCACCTATCTCTGATCATGTTGGAAGGATAAATGCCCACATCAGACATCTTGACTGTCTTTGGAGGGCAGAGAAAATAGGTTAGATAATGAGCTAGCTCTTCTCATTTGCTTTTGCAGGGCAGACTGAAGTTGGGGTTAAATGTGCTGGAAAACTACCTGAACTGGTACTTAGTTCATAGGCTTTACAATTTAGCTGCGATGCTTTTCAAACCAGTGCCCATTTAAAACCACCAGTGGCACTGAGCAGGCAGACTCTTGTGTTTAACCCACCAGAAATCAAAATTATTTGGGTTGGAAAGGATCTCAAAGATCATTCCAAACCTCCCAGCCACAGTGTAGTGGGTTGACCCTGGCTGAATGCCAGGCACCCACCAAAGCTGCTCTCTCACTTCCCTCTGCAGCCAGCCAGAGGAGAGAAAATTTAACAAAGGGTTCATGAGTTGAGATAAGGACTGGGAGAGATCACTCATCATCGTGGGCAAAATAGGCCCTAATTAGAGTATGAATTGATTTTATTACTAACAAAATCAGAGCAGTACAATGAGAAGTAAAATGAACCCTTAAAAAAAACACCTTCCCCCTACCCCTCCCTCCTTTCCAGCTCTACCTCCTACCCCAGCAGTGCAAGGAGACAGGGAATGGGGGTTTTGGTCAGTCCATTACGCATGGTTTCTTCCACTGTTCATGGAGAGGAGTCTTTCCCTTGCTGCAGTGTGGTGTCCCTCGCCATGGGAGACAGTTCTCCATGAACTTCTCCAACGTGAGTCCATCTCATGAGCAACAGCTAAATGTGAACTCCTGTAATATGAGTCCATCCCACAGGCAACAGTCCTCAAACTGCTACAGCGTGAATCACTCTTGCATGGAGTGCAGTCCTCCAAGGGCAGGCTGCTCCAGCAATGGCTCCTCTCTCCACAGGCCTCCCATGGGGTCACAGCCTCCTCTCAGGTATCCACCTGCTCCGGCATGGGTGTCCTCCATGGGCTGCGGGTGGATCTCTGCATCCCCATTGATCCCCATGGGCTGCAGGAGGACAGCCTGCTTCACCATGGTCTTCACCCACGGGATGCAGAGGAATCTCAGCTCTGGTGGTGCCTGGAGCTCCTCCTCCCCATCCTTCTCCACTGACCTTGATGTCTCCATAGTTTTTCTTCTCATATTCTCACCCCACTCTTTTCTGGCTGCAATTACATCTGTGCAATAACTTTTCTTCCTAAATATGTTATCACGGAGCTGTTATCATAATTTCTAATTGGGCCAGCCTTGACCAGCAGTGCATCATTCTTTGGAGCTTCCAGGGATTGGCTCTGCCAGACATGGAGGAAGCTTCTAGCAGCTTCTCATAGAAGCCACCCCTGTAGACCCCTGCTACCAAAACCAGGCCATGCAAACCCAATGTACAGGGACACCTTGCACTAGACCAGGTTGCTCAGAGCCCCAT
This sequence comes from Acrocephalus scirpaceus scirpaceus, assembly GCA_910950805.1. Classification (NCBI taxonomy): domain Eukaryota; kingdom Metazoa; phylum Chordata; class Aves; order Passeriformes; family Sylviidae; genus Acrocephalus; species Acrocephalus scirpaceus. Next base: position 3,770,614 of record CAJVGK010000018.1, on the reverse strand, counting down.
CCAGCCTGGCCTTGGATACTTCCAGGGATGGAATGTCCACAACCTCTCTGGGCAACCTGTGCCAGTGTCTCACCACCCTCACAGTAAAGATTTTTTTCCCAATATCCAATCTAAATCTACCCTCCTTCAGTTTGAAGCCATTCCCCCTTGTCTTATCATGACATGTACTTGTAAAAAGTCCCTCTCTGGCTTTCTTGTAGGCACCCTTTAGGTACAGGAAGGCTGCTCTAAGATTCCCCCAGAGCCTTTTCCAAGCTGAACAGCCCCAGCTTTCTCAGCCTGTCTTCATAGGAGAGATGCTCCAGCCCTCTGATCAGCTCCCCGCTGGGCTTGCATCAGCAAGTCTACATCCTTATTTTAAAGGCCCTAGAACTGGATGCAGTACTCCAGGTGGGGTCTCACAAGAGCAGAGCAGGAGGGCAGAGTCACTGAACAGTTGAGGTTGGAAGAGACTGCAGTGGATCATCTGGTCCAACCTCCCTGCTCAAGCAGGGTTATCCCAGAGCACATGGCACAGAATTGCATCCAGACAGTTCTTGAATATCTCCAGTGAGGAAGACTCCACAACCTCTCTGGGCAATCTGTTCCAGTGCTCAGTCACCCACACAGTAAAGAAATTCTTCCTCATGTTCAGGTGGAACTTCCTGTGCATCAGTTTCTGCCCATTGTCTCTTCTGCTATTGCTTGGCACCACCAAGAAGAGCCTGGTCCATCCTCTTGACACTCTCCCTTCAGATACTGATAGACATTGGTGATGTCCCCTCTCAGTTGTCTCTTCTTAAAGCTGAACAGGCCCAGCTCCTTCAGTCTTCCCTCATAAGAGAGATGCTCCAGTCCCTTAATCATCTTTGGCACCCTCCACTGGGCCCGCTTCAGGAGCTCCATGTCTCTCTTGTGCTGAGGAGCCCAGAATGGGACTCAGCACTCCAGATGTGCCTCACCAGGGCTGAGTAGAGGGGCAGGACCACCTCCCTTGACCTGCTGGCAATGCTCTTCTTAATGCACCCCAGGATCCCATTTGCCTTCTTGGCCACAAGGGCACTGCTGGCTCATGGACAGCTTCTTGTCCACCGGGACCCCCAGGTCCTTCTCTACAGAGCTGCTTTCCAGCAAGTCACCCCCAGCCTGTACCGGTGCCTGAGGTTATTCTTCCCCAGGTGCAGGCCCCTGCATTTGCCTTTGTTGAATTTCAGACAGTTCTTCTCTGCCCATCTCTCCAACCTGTCGAGGTCCTTCTGAATGCCTGCGCAGCACTCTGGGGTATTGGCCACTCCTCCCAGCTTTGTGTTATCAGTGATCTTGCTAAGGAGGCCTCTACCCCTTCATCCAAGTTATTGGTGAACAAGTTAAACAATACTGGGCCCAGTATTGAACCTCGGGGGATACCACTAGTGACAGGCCTCCAACTAGACCCTGTGCCACTGATTATGACCCTCTGGGATCTGACATTCAGCCAGTTCTCAATGCACCTCTCTGTCCACTCATCCAGTCCACACTTTCTGAGTTTGCCTATAAGGATGTTGTGAGAGACAGTGTCAAAAGCCTTGCTGAAGTCAAGGCAGACAATATCTACTGCTCTCCCCTCATCCATCCATGTAGTTGTTTCATCGTAGAAGGCAATCCTTTTAGTGAATCCATGCTAACTACTTCTGATCACCTTCTTGTCATCCATGTGGATAGAGATGGCCTCCAGAATGAGGAACTCCATCACCTTTCCAGGGACTGAGGTGAGGCTGATTGTCTGGTGGCTCCCTGGGTCCTCTTGCTCTGATGTCCATCTGCTTTCTCAGCACTCATGGATGCGTCCCATCAGGGCCCATGGACTTGTGGATGTCAAGTTTGTTTAGGTGTTCTCTGACCCAACCCTCCTTGACCAAGGGAAGGTCTTCCTTCCAATATTCCTTTACCCTGGTATCCCAGGTCAGAGATCCCTGGGGGCTGGTCTTGTCAGATAAGATTGATGCAAAGAAGGCGTTCAGTAACTCTGCCTTCTCTGCATCCTCTGTCACCAGGGTCCCCTCTCCACTTACTGAGGGTCCCACATTATCCTTAGTTTTCCTTTTGTTACTGATGTATTGCAAGAAGCCCTTCTTGTTGTCCTTGACATCCTTGGCCAGATTTAATTCCAGATGGGCCTTGGTCTTCCTTGTCTCATTTCTACTTACTCTGACAACCTCTTTATATTCATTCCAAGTGGCCTGACCCTGCTTCCATCTCCTGTGTGTTTCTTGCTTTTGCTTGGGTCCTCTTTCCCTGATTTCTTGCTCATTGGGTTGTACCATTCTTGAGCCAGGAGGAAGTGGTGCTTGAATATTGACCAAGTCTCTTGGACTCCTCTTCCCTGCAGGACCTATTCCCATGGGATTCTTCCAAGAAGGTCCCTGAAGAGGCTAAAGCTAGCTCTCCTGGAGTCCATGGTACAATCTTACTTGCTGCCCTGCTTCCTCCTCGCATGATACTGAACTCATCAATCTCATGGTCACCACAGCCAAGGCTGCCCCCAACCTTTACATCTCCAACAGGGCCTTCCCTGTTTGTTAAAGGTCAAGCAGCACATCAGTCTGTTACCAAAAATTTGGTAAAATAAAAAACTCAACACCAATGTACCATTAAGAAGCAGGCATTCTTTATTTGGCCAGATGCACGAGGGGATAGCTCCTCCTCAAGTTGTGCACACTGAGTACAGGAAAGTTTGTTTATATACTGTATTTTACATACATATTCATTGATAGTCCCAGAATAAACATACTTAAGATAATCATTTCCCTGAAATCATTAACATATTTTCTTTCCCCTTTATGCATGTGTTCTTTTGTCCTGGGGGTCTCTTTGGTGGTCTCTAGAGACCCCAATGTAACACGTGACCTGATCGAGTTAGGGCACTGGGACTGGTGAACTTCCAGTTCTCCTTACACAGTGGGCATTGTGTAGTTCCATAGGCCAGTAGGTTTTGGAGAACAACCATTGTGTTAGCTCACCAGGTGTAGACAATTTTTCATCTGGTAACATTCCACCCTTTGAGGTTTGTGAAGCTTGTCTTTTCAAGCCTTCATAAGCCTCAATTTGATTTTTAATAACATCATATAAGTTCCTTGCATTGCATTAGCAATCATGTTTTTTATGCAGCTTAAAGCAAACATCATAATCACAATTATTACTATGATCACAATTATGCTTTGCAAAAGTGAGGCCAACCAACCTGTGCTGGTTTGAAAGCAAAACCAGTGAAAGACTCCAAGTCAGAAACACAATTTAATAAGATGAAAAGAAAATAAAGTAAAATAAAATAAAAGTAATAGTACAAAAAAAACCAACTGACAGAGTCAGAATACAACCTGACACCCTGTTAGGGTGGTAGTGGCAGTCTAAATGAGATGGTCTTCTCAAAGCAGTGATTCCTGTAGAAACGTCTGGTAGCTCTTGTCTCCTCTGGGAGTCCAGTGGATAAAAGCTGCCTGGGCTGTCTCAAACCCTGGATTATATCCAGGTGGGAATGCTTGGCTCCTCCCCCTGGGCGGAGCATCTCACAATGGGCTGATCTCATTCTATGAGTCATGCAGTGGGTCCTTGATGGTCCATTAAACAGAGATAACTCCTGGAGGGAGTTATCTATGAGTCATGTGGCAAGGCATTGTTAGGCTCGTTAACAGAAGATAAGGAAAACACTTCCCCAACTTGGCTCCAACGGCTCATGGGGATAGAATACATACCTTGGGCACAATTTTACATTGTAACCTAGGACACAACCACTCAGAGAAAATCCAAATCCTTTAAATATTTTATTTAACCAGTTACTTTCTAATTTTGTCCTTAATTTTCTGCTAGATGCAGCAACTGATTTTATCCTCTCTATCTGATCATCCAATTTAGCAGTCACATTCAGAATGTGCACACAAAAAATATTGTTATCTAAATTCAAGTATCCACATACTCCATGTTCATGTAGAAGTAATAGATCTAAAGCCAATCTGTTTTTTAAGGTCATTTTAGTTTTGGCTTGCAATTGTTCATTTATTTCAGCAAACCCCAACTGAGTTGCATTTGTTAAAGTTTCCATTTGCAGAGTCAAATTGTGTATAGCTAGTCTGTTCCTAAAGTCTGTTCCTGTTTGAGGAGTAAAGATGGATTTTTATTTCCATCCCACTATAGTTTTTGTATCCTTCTCACATGTGTTCCCAGATTTTTGTCAAACTGCTGCCTAAAGTTCCCCACGGAACTGGATTTTCTGCAGAGGTTGGTATTGGTGAACAAGCTGTTAAAGAAGTTACATTCTGTAATCTAACTTTAGGACCATATTCCCCTTCCAAGAATTTAAGATCATAGTTTCTATTATTATTATAAATATGTAATTATTTATCATCATCTAGGTCCAATAAATAGTATCCTCCTAGAAAATCATATTCTATACCTAAAACTATAGGATTTGTATGAAAAACCTCCAAGGTGTTAGTTAGTCTTGTTTCTGCTGTGTTTAATGTGTGGTTGCTGGTTTTACCCATGTGATGAAGCCAGGGTTCGATTCCTTTTACCTTGAGTGCAGTGTAGGTTACCAGGAGGACTTGATATGGTCCCTTCCACTTCTCCTGGATTGGTCCAAAATTCCAGGTTCTGATGCACACTGTATTTCTGGTCAGAAGGGATGTGCAGGCTAGTCTAGCCCAAATGATCTGTTGACAATGATGTACCTTTTAAGACTTAGAAGAGTTAGTTCCAGTGCTATTAAATATTAATTTCAGCAAAACTTTTGAGGCTTCCCTTGCCTTGTTGGTGCAACATGGGAAAGCTGGCCATCCAGAAGTATCTACCAATACCAAAATGTACCAGTCCCCATTCTGCCTGGGCAGTTCTTCAAAATCAATTTGCCAATAATCACCTAGTGAATTCTCCTGTTTTATTACTCTGGCGGTAGCTTTTCTCCTTTCTTGGGATTATTTTGCAAAACAAATCACACATTTTTCAACAACTAATCTATTATTTTCTGTCATCTTTGTGCTTACTGTTCCTTGATGAACTAGTTACCATATTCTCTATTTCTTAATGTGTTTCCGGATGTTTTAGTTCTGTTATCTTATACATTAATTGTTGAGGTAAAATTACCTGCCCACATGAGATTACCAATCACCTGCTGGGATTTCCCATAGCTTCTAATGATGGGGCTAACTGCCTGTCCTGATTACTATAATTTGGTTTCTGTTCCCAGACATTCAAACTTTTTGCTAGGTATTAGTGCAAGGATACCTTTTTTAGCAACCTCTTTAGTTGTTTTGTCAGCTAATCAATTCCCTGTATTAACTGGGGAGTTTACAAACCGATAGGCTTTACAAGGGCATCATGGCCACTTCTGAGTTTTGCATACTCTGTAGTAGTTGACTAATTTCTTTTGTACTTAATAGGAGACCTCTGTGCTGATAACAATCCCCTTTCCTTCCATATGGTTTCATGGGCATGTATTATTCCAAAAACATATTTTAAATCAGTCCGTCTGTTTACTCTCTCAGTGATTTCTAGCACTTGCTGTAAAGTCATTACTTTTGCTTTTTGTGCTGATGTGTTAAAAGGTAAAGCCTGGGCTCTATTGTCTGGGTCAAGGTTCCCACTGCATACCCAGCTGCCTGTTTTCCATTTTGTACCATGCTGCTCCCACCACTGTATAGGTGCAATTCCTGGTCCTGGATGGGATTGCTCTTGAGATCCAGTCTGCCAGAACACACTTGTCCAATGGTTACCAGGCAGTCATGGTACAAAGGTCTCTGGGCTTCTGAAGCCTGGAGAAGTATGGCTAGGTTTAAAGTAGTCATTAGCTTAAGCAGCTCAACATTGTCCTGCTCCAATAGGGCAACCTGGTATTTCAGCATCCTGCTGGCGATGTCCAATGTCCTCCTTTTTGTTCCAAACCAGCTATTACCATGTGGGGCACATATCAGCTTTTGTGTTTCTCTGCAGCTACCACTGCTCTCAGGTATCCAGGTCATCCTTTACTCACATTGTCCAATTGTTTGGACAGGCTGCTTCTATGACCCCAAGTACTGCACCAGTCCCCCTAGTGCCAGGTGCATCTTTTCATGCCCAAATAACTCAAATGGTTTGGTTCAAATGTGAGAGTCATGGTGCAGCAGTTGTCATTAAGGTTCTTTCAGGGCTTCAAAGGCCCTCTGTCTCTCAGGAGTTCATACTAAGTATTTTTCAGTAGAGGATTGTACAAGGGTTTTGCCAGTACCCCATAATTGTCAATCCATAACGACACCATCCAGCCATACCTAAGAAGGCTTGTAGTCCTTTGCTCTGGAGTCTGACAAATGGCTTCTTTTCAGCTGCTTCCCAAGCTTTTTTCCTGCAAGATCTCAAAACTAAGATATGTTACTGCTTTGCTTGAAGCCTTACCCAGCTCCTCCTTGGCTTGGAGGGCACTAAACCTATTTGTTAATAGCAAGTCTTCAGGAGGAACAAGAGCATTCCTCCTTGTACAGAGTGGTTAATTTCCAGCCTTCTTTTGACTTTGGATTTCTTGAGACATGGTGCAGAGCCTGCGTGCATCTCCGATGTAGAGGGGGGCTGAAACTCCTGAGTCTGTAGGGTCTCTGAGAATATCCTACCTCTCTCTTTCTCATCTTCATGAATGCTGTGTAGTCTGCTTACTTCTTCACATAACTCCTTGACCTGGTGACATAGCTCCTTGACAGGGACACACCTTCTGCAGAGAAGATGACTCAGCCCCAGCTTCCCAGACAGACATCAGGCACTCCTTACAACCAGAGGCCTGCAGAGCTACACCTACTGTCAGGTCTGTCACTGGTGCAACAACTCCAACAACCACTGGGGAACGAGCTCTACAGTGTCATCACCATAATGTTGGGAGCTCACACTAGTAAGACTGGGAAAGAAGGGGCTTCCTTTGCCCCTTGGTGTTAACTGCTGCTCCTATTTGCTGCTCTCTGGTACTGCTACTGTGTTTGCCCTCTTATGGAGAGGAGCCCTTCATTGTCAACTGCAATGCAAACTACTGCACCCCACCTTGGCTGACATGCCATGTCCTGTTTACCCCCTCTGTTTCCTGTGCTCCTGGTCTTGTGCTCTCTGGGGGCTCCTGCACCTTAACTGTTCACCTCTGTGAGTGACAGACTGAGCTGAAATCAGCTGCTGTCACTCCTGGCCCTGCCCATGCTGAGTCAGCTGCTCCTGTTCAAGCTCCACATGGGTCTTGACGCTCTCCTGGGGTTACCCTGACTTTAGAAACTCACTGTTTGCTGCAATCTCCTGCTCTGCTGCAGGATGTGCCTGCACAAGAGCTGTTTGCTCCCTCAGCGTGCTAGTCATGCTTTGATGCAGCCCAGGACATAGTTTGTTTCTGGGCTGCAAGTGCAGATTGCCAGCTCATGTTGAGCTTCTCATCAACCACCACCCCCAAGTCCTTCTCGGCAGGGCCACTCTCAATGCATTCTCTGCCCAGCCTGTACTTGTGCTTGCCCTGACCCAGGTGCAGGACCTTGCACTTGGCCTTGTTGAACTTAATGAGGTTTGCACAGACCTACCTCTCAAGCCTGTCCAGGTCCCTCTGGATGCCATTCCTTCCCTCCAGCGTGTTGACCCCACCACACAGCTTGGTGTCATTGGCAAACTTGCTGAGGGTGCACTCAATCCCACTGTCCATGTCACTGACACATGATAAATAGTGCTAGTCCCAACACTGACCCCTGAGGACACCACTTTTCACTGGTCTTCACTTGGACATAGAGCTGTTGACTGCAACTCTGAGTGTGACCATCCAGCCAATTCCTTATCCACTGAATGGTCCACCCATCAAATCCCAGTCTTTCTAGTTTAGAGCCCAGGATGTCATGTGGGACACTGTCAAATGCTTTGCACAAGTCATCTCAGATAGTGCTTCTGGTAGAAGCAGAAACAAAACTAGTCTAGTGGAAGGTGTCCCTACCCATGGACTAGATGATTTTTGAAGGTCCCTTCCAACCCAAACAATTATGTGATTCTAAGATATAGTCCTGTTCTGGCTTATATTGAGAGGTTTTTATGTGTTTGTTTTGTTCTCTTTCAGTATCCTGTGGAACACCCAGACAAATTCCTCAAATTTGGCATGACCCCATCAAAAGGGGTTCTGTTCTATGGGCCACCTGGTTGTGGTAAGACACTCCTGGCCAAAGCCATTGCTAATGAATGCCAGGCAAACTTCATTTCCATCAAGGGGCCGGAATTGCTCACCATGTGGTTTGGTGAGTCTGAAGCCAACGTGCGTGAGATCTTTGACAAAGTAAGTGTTTCTTCTATTCCTTGTGCTATGTTTGTGCTGAGGTACTCCCAAAATCTCTACTGCGCTCATCTTACTGGCCTGGTTCTTGTTTGTGTGTTTTGTTTTCCCTGCTAGGGTATGAATTCTCTTTGGCAATATAGCTATTTAGATGGTTTTCTCCTACTGGAATTTGTATCTGTTGTTACAGGATTATAAATGCCCCAGTGTCTTAGCAGTGAGGCTAGCATTAGGATGGCATAGATATTCTCTGCATCCCTGAAAACTTATTTCAACACCTCATTAGCCATCACCTTCTACAGATTTTTAAAGCATGTTATGCGTTCTTCTTTTTCTGCAGTTGGACTAAATGATCATTGTAGATCACTTCAAACTGAAATTATTCTTTTCTTTTCCTGCAATATATATGGCTTGCAAAGGAGCTCACTTCCACTGCCCAGTTTCCCTGTAGATAGTGTGACCTTCTGTCCCAGGAGGTTATCTGCATGGATTATCTTGGGAATCCTCACTCCTGTGGTCAGGGAAGGTGCTGAAAGAGTAAAGTTGGAAAGAGTGAGAGAGAAAAATTTAGGTTAAGAGGGAACCTCAGGTTATCTGGTCCAGCTGTTTGTCCAGAGCAGGGAGGTAGCTTAGAAATTCAGTCAGATTGCTCAGGGCTGTCTTGGTTTGAAAGACAGGTGTCTGCCAAGGAAGGCAGGAACCTCCCCTGGAATGGAAAATATGACCCCCTTCCCTCCAAATTATTATAACTTTGAAATTAAGGGGCTCTCAGGCAAAGATATAGGAAAGGTGCAATGATTCACTCACGGCTCCAGGCACAGAAGTAATTCTCATGCTGTGGCATGAGCTTAGCTGTCTCTCTCACATGGTAATGGCGGGCAAGGGATGGAAAAGGGGCTTCCTTTACAAACTCATGTAGGAGCAGTCGGTCCCAGTGTCCCTCCAGATAGCGAAATGAGCCATAGCAGGAACCTTGGAAGCAGCAGCTGGAATGGCAGAAGCGAGCAGACCCAGGGTAGCAAACGAAATGTATCAGAAACTCCACAGCTGTAGCAGGAGCCAGCCATCTCTCGAGGGCCAGTTTTATAGGGATTTTGTGCTTTGAGGCTAGGTTATTGTCTAGTGCATTCTTTGAATATGCAGATGGGTTTTCCTTCCACCTGGTGTGTATGTAGAACAGAATTCCAGTAAATCTGGTCTCATCTCTGAATCTGTCCATGAATTATTCTTGAAGTTCTCGCTAGGCAAACATGTCTTGGTTTCTGGTTTCTCAGTGAGTGTCAGAATTCCGGGAAGGTGGAGTGATTGGATTTTCTGTCGGTTGAGTGGGATGAATGGACTCTGATGGGCGCTTGTGATTGTTATCTTGGTGCTGGTTCCTGTCATTCAAAGTTAGCTAGCGGTCCACCCCACATTGATGTGGAGATTGAGTCCTATTGTTCTGTCAAGGGGGAAGGTTGGCATGCCAGCTGCTTACCCGCCCACGCATTGATTTCTGTACTAGGGGGTATCTCTGGATACAGTTTATTTCACACAAAAATAACATGTTTCTTAATAAAAAACTTGAATTAAACCATATATTTATAACACTTATGCTGTGCATTTTGAAGGATATAGCTCCCTTTTCCCTATAACTCTACATATTAGGTAATTGAAGACATTGGATTTCCCCCTTCCATTTGATATTTCTTGTGAGAAAAGAACCCTACTCGTGAAAATTTTTAAAAGTTTAATAAGGGATAATAAGGTGAAATGAACAGGGCAGGAGATCTTTCTCCTTTTAAAAGCCTTTATTAGGATCAGCTTGGGGTGGGGGACCGACGGGTCGCACGCACGCCGCCACTGCGCCCAGAAGTGACTCGGAGGAGGAGGAGGTGTGCAGCAGCTTTGTCTGCTGGAGTGCAGGCAGAGCCGGGACTTCCGTCCTCACGGGAGCTCCAGAAGGCCCTGTTGGCTCTGAGAGTCTAGGGGTCCCTCTCTGGGCAATGTCTTTGAGAGCTAGGGTGAGGGGGTGAAAACTGTCCAACCTTGGGAGGGGGTAGTCTTACTCTTTGCATGGTCTATCCATGTCTTTTGGTGGCTCAGTCTAATGAAGTCTTTTGGCTTTGGAGCAGTCTTTTCTTGATCTTTCTCCCAGCTGGCACTGCATCCCCTCTATTTGCATGTCTGCTGTTTTCTCCTCCTCTATTCTTTGGTTGCAGTGTTGGGGCAGAGGCTGTGCTCAACTCTGCAAGAGAAAAGGGATCAGAACAAAGGGGTGAATAGCATGGTGATTAACGGGGGGGTGAACATTTAACAAGGAACACTGAACTAACAAAAGGCTTCATTTGCAACAAAATTGCCTTGTTTTAGGCTTATCTATCTCAAAGGGGCAAATCAATAAAGCAAAAGTAACAGCGCTGGGTGCTTGGTGATGGCCAGAGGCACACCGGCTAACCATAGCAACTCCTCTTATATACTTTTTCTATTGCATTGGTCAAATACATATTCATAAAGATTATACATATTCACACATTTCTTTGAACTCGTTTACATGTTCCGGGAATTCTTTAGCTTGATTCAACCCCTGACCCACCTTTTTAGAGTATGTGCACTAATCATGGATGTGGTTTTGAGGGTCGTGTGTCACTTCCTCACAATGGACCCCTGTTCTATGGTTTCAGCAGGCGACAGTTATTGATAGTCAAAGGGTCAGTAGCAGGGGTCCTCATCACATCGTTCCTTACATGTTATCTGACTGTGCAGATGCTTTTAGCTATTTCTGTTATTGTAAGTTAACCACAAGTACTTTAAATCAACATCAGCTCTTTCACAAATATATCTGAGTTATTTTCATTATTGTCAGTTAGTTACAAAAATAAAAGTGTTATAAATGATTAGAAGCCAATTCAAAATAACAGGATTTATTTAGCAAAATTTCTAACACTGAATTAAAAGCTACAATAAAAACGAGACAACAATCGATCGAATGCTGGGTGGACAGAGTGGCGGTACAAGGGTACCCTCTAAACTCGACTACATCTGCTAAGCTTCAGCCTGTGGGTTTTATACAGTTTTTTTACCCTAAGGCCAAGTCTATTGAAAGTCTAGGTATGCATGTGTTTCTCAATTTCTAAAAGGAGTCCTCCTCTGCTTGAAAAGATTGCTTGATGGTCTTTCTCGGAATTCATCTTAGGAGGGGTGATGTGATCATCCCGGATCTCTACTAAGATCGATATCAGATGTTGAGGAGCTGTGAAGTGAAGGTCCATCCTTGATGAATGGGCCATCTTCCCGCTCGGCCTTGTCGTTTCAGTTGCAAATGTGTTTGCCTGCACAATGGACTCTGGAATCTTGGAGACGCCCTTGGGTAGCTTTTTAGTAAACTAAATCTGTAATACAATATTATATACACGAATTTATCTATTACATTCATTACAAAAGCATCAGTTATTATTTCACAACTACAGCTACCTCTGCAACAGTTAACATTATAATGCACAACACATAGTGATTTATTAAAATATGAATATCGATCTAATATCGATACCCAACTGTGACAGACAAAAGACCCTCTAACTGTTAAAGTTAGAAAGTGTATGTTTATTACGACACCAGGCAGCGCTGGGATATTTCCCTAATGCTAATGCGTGCTACAAAGATCACAGGTGATTACAAAGCCTTTTATCCACAAAAGTGTTGAATACACAAAATACAAATGCATGTTCATACCCTTGTCACCTCTTCTCTGCTTTGTATGCTAATTGACAAAAAGGCTATTAAGCATGTGTAGTTTGTTCCCTGAAATGAGTCGGGGGTCTATTCTGGGGAGGGGTCACTAGAAATGAGGAAGTAAAATTAGTCTTCCTCGTTCTAACCTTTCAACCTTTTGCTTTGTCATGATTCATGGATCCTTGGTAGGACTCCCTGTTTCCTGTTTTCCAGGCCTATTTCAATAGGTTGTTTCTGAAAACAGGAGGTTTGCAATTGTTTTGTATTCCTGGGGTATTGATTAGCTTCTGTTTTTCATTGCAAGGAAGCTTTACACAAACATAGAGTTGACAAGCAATGAGTTATTAGATCCGGGATAGCTTATCTAAAATCCGGCCTCTCTTTAACCATAAGTTTTAACTGATTTCAGCAAATCTTATCTTTTCAGATAAATCAGCAATATACATAGCTTTTCTAAAGTCTTCAAAATTAGTGCCTCAATAGCATCCACTTTAATACTTGCGAAAGCCAAAATTATATGTTTATCACACTGTCCACAAACTAAAATATCATCCATAAATGATGTTCTGAGGATACGAGCTACACAGGGGCCAGGGCATTAGCCACAAAAAGCTGACAAATTATACTATATCAAAAGCAGTTAAAAGTGATTACAAACTGTACTATATCAAAATCATTCTGATTAATATTAATTTGCAAAAGCCAATACAGAATAGCAAAAGCCAACAACTACATAGTTATTTATAATATAAGCTACTGGTACTCAAGTGCCTAAATGTGTCAGTTTGAGACAAGTTTAGGAGGAAACGTCCTGAAAGGAAGGTCTCCTGAAGAAGGCAGGTTTTGGCAGTCCCTCCCTGTAGTGGATCGACCGCTGGCCAAATGCCAGTGCATTCACGAAAATCTACTCATCTTCCTCTGCTATAATTGGGGCAGAGGAGGGAAAAAAAAGTTAAACTAAAGCTCGTGGGATTGAGATAAGGATTAGGAGAAAATGCTTTAGGGGCAAAACAGGCTCAAAATTTTAAAGGATATAAAGAAAACTTTATTAACAGAACTAAAAGAAGAATGATAAGAACTAAATAAACCTTAAGAACATTTTTCTCCCCCCAGCTCCTCTTTCCTTCTCACTGACAACGTAAAGAGACAACCTGTGATTATCAGTTTACCACTTCTAAAAAAGAATCTTTCTTCAGTTCATTTAAGGATAAGAGTCTCTTTTGCCATGCCACAAGAAACAGTTTCCTCATGGTTTTAAATTCACGGCTAAACAGTCTGCCTGGTAAAAACTTGTTTGCTTCGTGAAAATCCCTCCCATTGACTTACAGTTTTTCCCACAACTGCTCTCGAGGGCCATTTTGGCTAATGGAGTATAATTTTAAGGATGACCTGTTCTACTATAGAAGCAAAAGTTCTCTTCTTCTTTCTCTGAAAGTAAAAATTCTCCTCTATTTCTGAAAGCAAAGGTTCTCTCTCTCTGTTCAAGTCAAATCACAGCTTCTTTCAACATCTATATTTTCTAGTTCTCTTCTGAGCTGTGGATGAACACTGCATCCCCCCATGTGCTTTATGAATTACAGGGAAATAGTCTGGTGTATTATATTCTCACCTCAGCTTGCAAAAGGTTTTCAGCTCCGAAACCAGAGCATCTCCTGTCCTTTCTTCTGAACTTCGGCCCCTCCTTCTTCAATGACCTTGGTATCGCCCTGTTGTATTCTTCACGTGCCTTCACCTTTCCTTTTCTCTGACTCAGGAGATTGGCGTATGTAGGTTTTATCTGTTCTCAAGTGGAATTTTACAGCACTGAAAGGTTTAATGTCGTCCGGGCCCTACATTACAGAATTGCGTGTTCTGCCTTTTGCTGCTGGTCATGCTGGCTGCTGTTTTCTGTCCTTTTGTCTGCAGTGTGGCTGATTAGAAGCAGACAGGCATGCAAAGTCTCTCGCTGGCTGGGCTAGGATGGTGGCGGCCACTCCAGCTGCATGGCTGTTTTCCAGCCCCGGCTGCTCTCAATTCCAGCTGCGGGGCCACTTCCTGCACAGACTGCAGAGCTGCTCACTGGTCTCAGCCGCACGGTGACCCATGGCACGGGGACAGCCCCCGGCAGGATGGCTTGGCAGCTTGCAGCTGGAACAGGGCCCGGCCCGGCCTGGAGCCCAGCAGAGCCGGCCCAGCCTGATGACTGTGGGCGGAGCTTAGCAGCGGCAGGATTTCTGCAGCCACACCGCAGCCCGGGCTTCCCCTCCTCCCACCCGGCAGCCGGGCTGCGCCATCCCAGCCCAGCCTTACCGGGAAAGGGGGGGGGAGAGGGCCTCCACTCTTTTGCCGAAAGCAGGAAATAAGAGAAAACTTTTTGCGGTTTCTCCTTTCTTAAATATGGTATTCATAGAGGCGGTTCTAGCTTCTCTAATTGGCTAATTGGTGTATCAGTTCTCAAGGCCAGGCAGTGATTGGTTTTGCCAGGCATGGAGGAAGCTGTAATGTTCTTTACAGAGAGAATTACTTTCATGCCTGATGGTTTTTTCCCTTAACTAACACCAAGCTATTTCAAACCACCATACTCCCCCACCACTGATACAAAAGGAATTTCTTGGAGGAAAGTGAAAAAACTGTTTATTTAACACACACACACAGAGTGCACACAGGCACGGGAAAAAAACGAGTAATGTTAAATATTAAAACCTCGCTGCAGAGAAAGCTGGTGGATTCAGAGTTTTCTGTAGGTGTGGCTCAGCTCCTCCTGAGGTCCGGAGTCAGAATGCAACGTCCCAGGGCCTCCCCACCAGCTCCTGACAATGGTCTGTTCTCAGACCAGAGCAAAGCTGAACAGTTCAAGAAGACACAGAAGTCAATGGAGAAGCTGTATGCAGTCCCAGGAAAGCTTCTTGCCTCAGCTAACAAAAAAGAAGCTAGCTAAAAGCAAAGATATACTCCCTCTTCATGCTGCACAGCACAGCTGAGAGAACACAGCGGAGGATGTGTGTTTGAACACAGACCGCCAAAAGAATTCCCCCAGCTTCCCCTCCTCTCTCGGACCCAGCTGAAAATTACAGGACCCATTCCCGGGCATAAAGCAGACGATAGGGGATACAGTATCATAAAGTCACCCCAAGACACTAAATAACCAATTGATGTCCCCAAATCCTGGAGGGAGATCTGGTCTGTAGGAGAAGGGAATACAGGCGACCTTGCCCCTGATAAGTAACAGCTATGTTAATTACCCAATTCAGCCTCGCCTCAGATGAGTCACAGCTATAGCCAATAAAGATAAGTGTGATAAAAGAGAGGGGTTAGCTGGTGAGGGAGGAGGAACCTTGAGGAAGCAGGAATGAGAGGATCATGAAGAAGAAGGATCCTGAGGGGAGAGAATCACTGCTGTGAGGCCAGTCTGGGTCTGCAGTTAGAGCCTGTTGTTGGAACCTGCAGTCGTAGTCTAGCTAGGTAAAAGCCTGCATTCAGAGTCTGCAAACTAATATATGCAGCCATAGTTTAGCAGGAAATAACCAGCAGTCAGAGGCTGCGAGGGAAACCTACCATAGGAGCTTGCTGCAGCCAGAGCCAGTGAATAGTTGGAATCAGTATGGCTAAGCTGTAAAGAGGAATAAACCAGGACCCTTTTCATGCTGTGATAAACAAAAAGTCTGTGTCTTGTCTCATTTCTACCCTCTAACAAGAGGGCTGCGGCAACATGGTCCAGACAAATTGGCTTCAGCTTTTCCTCTAGGCATTAGAGTTACCACCCTTCTGCTTCGTTCACAGTGCTCTTAGCTTTGGGGAAAAGCAGCTTGTTGTTCAGGAGTATTTAAATGACTGTTTGTGTGGCAGGAGACTGTTCCATAGCAACTCCTCCAAGCTGTCCTTGTGGCAGCAGAGCTCTGGTGTACTTCTCTAAGCTGCTTTAAATGTAGGGTAGGCTTAGTGTGAAGTCAGCATGTTCCTTGCCTAGTGGTATTAACATGGAGTAATTGTTCCCATTTGCTTTTTGCAGGCCCGCCAAGCAGCCCCATGTGTGCTCTTCTTTGATGAGCTGGACTCCATCGCCAAGGCCCGAGGTGGAAATATCGGTGATGGTGGTGGTGCTGCAGATCGTGTCATCAACCAGATTCTGACTGAAATGGATGGCATGTCCACCAAGAAAAATGTCTTCATCATTGGTGCTACCAACAGGCCAGACATCATTGACCCAGCCATCCTGCGCCCTGGCCGTCTGGATCAGCTCATCTACATCCCCCTGCCTGATGAGAAGTCCCGGGTTGCAATTCTTAAGGCCAATCTGAGGAAGTCACCAGTTGCCAAGGTAGGATCTGTGCTTTGACTGTGTCTAGCTTTGGTTTGCTGTAAGCTGCACATGCTCCTCACAAGCTGGGGATAGAGCAGGGGGCTAGTGACTGCTCCATGCAATCCAGAGCTGGGAAACCTTCAGTCCCTGAAGGATGGAAGTGAAGAAGTAGGGGGAAGCTTGAGCTCTGAGAGTAGATATTAATGAAGGTAGGTGTTGGTGTGTAAGCACAGCAGGTCTTTATCACATGGTGGAGTTCTGCTCACAGTGTAGGAACAGGAAAGCCTGTTATGGCAAGATGGAAAAGATTCTTGTACTCTGAAAGAAAAGTAAATGTAGAAAACAGGTGGGAAATGGAAACTGAAGAGGAACTACTGAAGTTAATTGTTGCAAGGGTTCCTTGCATAGGGAGCAGGCAATAATGAAACTGATAGTTAATTAGAGAAAAGCAGATGTCAAGTGAGAGCTCAAGCTATTTTATGCCAAGCTTACCTTTTTAGGTGCTGTTGGGAAGGAAAGCTTCAAAGGAGGTTGCAGTACTACTCCCTCAGTTGAAAGGAAGGAGCAGAAGGTTGGTTGTCTTGGTCTGCCTGTGTGTCATTCTTTTTCTAGTCTGACAGTATTTCATTTGACTCCTAATGCTGAGACCAGAGTAATTCATATCCTAAATCCACAAGACAACCTGCCTCTTCTTGAGGGTAAACAATGCAGAGGCATTTTTCCCCTTTACTCCACTCTCATGATACCTCACCTGGAGTACTGTGTCCAGCTCTGGGGCCCCCAGCATAGGAAGGACATGGACCTGTTGGAGCAAGTCCAGAGGAGGCCATGAAAATACTCAGGGGGCTGGAGCTCCTCTGCTATGAAGACAGGCTGAGAGACCTAAGGCTGTTCAGCCTGGAGAAGAGAAGGATCTGGGGAGACTTCATTGCAGCCTTCCAGTACCTAAAGGGGGGCTTACAGGAAAGATGGGGAGGGATTCTTTGTCAGGGTGTGTAGTGATGAGACAAGGGTGAATGGCTTCAAACTGAAAGAGGGCAGGGTTAAATGGGATACTGAGAAGAAATTTTTTACTGTGAGGATGGTGAGGCCCTGGCACAGGTTGACCCAGAGAAGCTGTGGATGCCCCATCCCTGGAAGTGTTCAAGGCCAGACTGGATAGGGCTCTGAGCAGCCTGGTCTAGTGGAAGGTGTCCCTGCCCATGGCAGGAGGGTTGGAACTAGATGATCTTTGAGGTCCCTTCCAAACCAAACCATTCTGTGATTTACAGCTGCTTCCCAGGGTCTTGCTGGGTGTATGGGGAGTATGGCTTGCCTTTATATGTGGTTAACTTTTCTCAAAACCAAGAACCTTAACAGCTCATCTTTTCGAAGTTGGCCAAAGTTGAGGCAGCACCTTTATACCATGAGATCTTAAGACACTTTTTTGTCACCTGAGGATGTAAGGTATAAAGGACAGGCCTCTCTTGCAGGCTGTTTTTTGTTTATTTTGTTGTTTTGTTTGGGCTTTTTTTTCTACTAGGATGTTGACCTGGATTTCCTAGCTAAGATGACCAATGGCTTTTCGGGAGCTGACCTGACAGAAATTTGCCAGCGTGCCTGCAAACTGGCCATCCGTGAATCTATTGAGAGTGAGATCAGGCGAGAACGTGAGAGGCAGACCAACCCTTCTGCCATGGTGAGTGGGATACTCTGAGCTTTCCCCACTTATGACCACAGGCAGCCCACCTCTGCCTGTGGGGGAAGCAGGATGCATTCCTCTTCATAATCCTTGGTTGGGGATGAGTGGGGTCTCAGCAGAGAGCATGGAATGGGAGAATGAGGCCCTCCTGGGGTACCTCACTGTCAGCATTGCTCAGAAGGCCAGCCCCTGCTGCAGCCCTGGCTTAGTCTGCCACAGTGTCTCTCTCCAGCTTTGGTGGGTGTTGGAGCCTCCTGATCTAGTGGGAGGCTGTGGGTGGCTGTTGGGCCACAGAGCTTGGGCATGCAGCTCACCTGGTCCCTCTGTCCTACTGCAGGAGGTGGAAGAGGACGACCCGGTTCCTGAGATACGCAGGGATCACTTTGAGGAGGCCATGCGCTTTGCTCGCCGCTCTGTCAGTGACAATGACATCAGGAAATACGAGATGTTTGCACAGACCCTACAGCAGAGCCGTGGCTTTGGCAGCTTCAGGTAAACATGAGAAGGGCAGTGTGGCTCAGTTAGCCCCAGAACAGAGCATTGAGGCAGCTTTCTGCTGGATTCTGGGTAACAAATTCCCTCTTCCACTGCATTTTCCCATTTTCCCCAGCATGTACAGCAGCAAGCTGTGTTTGGCAGGTGTAGGCTGTGCTGCAGGTTGGTTGTAGCTGCTCTGTTAGTACTCCTGAAGTCCAACAACCCTTTTTCCTTTAACACAAGTGTCTTGGTTTAAGACAATTTAAGGGGGACACTAAAGTGACTTACCTCCCCTTATAATTTTAAATAATCCTTTTCTACCAATAAGGAGAGACAAACATGAGTAGATATAAGTGAAAAAATAAAAGTTTACTAAAAACCAAAACAGCAACAGGCAAAAAA
The DNA here is from genome assembly GCA_910950805.1 of Acrocephalus scirpaceus scirpaceus. Lineage (NCBI taxonomy): Eukaryota > Metazoa > Chordata > Aves > Passeriformes > Sylviidae > Acrocephalus > Acrocephalus scirpaceus. Next base: position 3,751,804 of record CAJVGK010000018.1, on the reverse strand, counting down.
TAACTGATAATCACTAGTTACAAAGTTGCTGAATTTCACAGAGTCCCCAGGAAGAAAGAGAAACTCAAAATGGCAGAGTAAACCCCCTGAAGATGGCACCCTCCACAGATGACCACATGTGGGGAAACAAAGGCAAAATGGTTTAATCTCCACCCATAAATGCAGAGGAGGTACTCCTAATTGTCCCATGGAACAATGACAAAATGGTGGAGAGTCCTCTTTCTGGGCCATGCATTTGAGAGAGAGAACAAAGGAATCAACATAGCAAACAAGCCTCCACAGTTCCAAAGCTCCCTCCCCCCCAAAAAATGAACAACCAGAGCAGGGGGAAACAAAACCTGTGAAAAATATTTCTGTCCAAAAAGAGTCAATGCTGCTGGGGAGCTGACACAGGCTCTCATGGTGGCTCAGAAGGCTTTCTCTCTATCTCTCTCTGCCTCTTCCTCGGCCGGCTGGATCCAGCCAGTGTTGGCACTGCAGCCTCCAAGCCACTGGTGTTGGTGCTGCTGTCTCGGGTCTCTTTTCTGATTGATGGGGGAGAAAAAAACCTGACTTCTGAGCACCAAAGAGCAGTGGCCCAACCCCGACTGGCAAAATTCACTCTGAAACAGTTTTTGATTGCAAAATGCAGCTTCTCAATGTTGCTACTGTTGCTAGTAGAGGCAAGAGAGAGTTCTGCCTTCATACCTCGACCTCAAAAAGTCCAGGCATCCCCTAGCCCTGCAGTTCCATTTCTGGGCGCAGTGTTTTAAAGAGACAGTAAAATCTTTGGGCACAGATAGATATGGAATACGACATTTTGGGGTACCCAGGACAAGCGATAACCAGAAGCCGTATAAGCCTTTTGCATGATCTGCTGTAAGGTTTCATCCCATTCCTCCTGCCCATCCTACTTGTCACTGGGGTTTGGCACGGAGGGAGGGGATGGTGCTGAGCTCCAAGGAGGCTTTTGAACAGCATCTCTTCTCTCCTGTCCTGCACTGCTGCATGCAGGTTCCCGTCAGGCAACCAGGGCAGTGCCGGTCCAAGCCAAGGCACAGGAGGTGGCAGCGGGGGCAACGTGTACAGCGAAGACAATGACGACGATCTCTATGGTTAACTCTCAGCTCGGTGGACCAGCTCCACATCAGGCCACACTGTACAGCAAAAAAATCCAATGTTCAGTGGACTCTTAGCTTCTTCATTCTTCAGTCAGAACAGTGTAGCTGCATACCAGACTTTGTACAGGGAATATTTTCTGCAAACACAAATCCAGAGTGGTGTTCAATTGGGAGGCAGTGAATTAACAAGGAGGGGAACTGACTTAATTTCTGAGAAATTTCTGTTCTAGTTTATGTGGCAGAATCAGCAGCTTTAGTAAAGAATACAATGCTAGCCTGTATTAAAAAAATCCCACAAAAATGATAAAAAATAATAAAAATCCCACAACACTCCTTTGTGTGTGCCTGGTACAGTGTAGTTTGTGCTGTCCCTGTAAACTTCATGTCTCGTGCTATCTGAGCACTCCTCAGTCTGGTGGAGCCTATCTGTATGCATGCTTCCCTGGTGTGTTTGAGGTGGTTTTTTGTTGTTATGTCTCTTAGCCCAAGTTAACAGAAGAGATTGGTTTGGCAGTCTCTCTCTTCCCTGCTTCAATTTGGCAGGAAGCACCAACTAAGAGAGCCTGGTAGCAGGTATCTCTTGCTTTGCTGATGATGGCCCTGAGCTGTCGGGTCTCCTGCTGCTTTGGCTCCTCTGCAGCAAAGGATTTCACTAATCCTGGTTCTATCTGCCCTGCTGGAAGGTTGGTACAAGGGGGCTCTTGGGCTGTCTCTGAAGTTTGTGGTGCAGCATGACCCTACTATTAGAAAAGGGGATACTGCAGCACTGTTCATCAGGCTTTGTGGAGAGATTTTCCCCCTTCCCCTACAATATTTCATGCATACTTTTGGGGTTCTAATGACAGGCATGGCTCTGCTGCCAGCCTGCCCCTTTTTTGCCTCATACTCTGTAGTTGGGTTCTGATCATAGTTCTTATCCTTCCTTTCTGGTTACAGGTTGCTGCCTTGCTCCTTGGTTTATTTTCCGTTCTCTGAATTGTACTGCTATGCTTCAGTGTTTTATATGAGAGAAGCCCTGGCTCTGGTCTCATCATGCACACAGGAGCAGTGTGGCATGCTGGATATGACCCAGCTGTGAACTGAAGGGGAGAGCCTGTTTGAGACAATGACCATAAGATGCACAGAGTGGTCATGTGCTATTGACTTGGAGAGGGTGCAGGAACTAAGGATTTCTGCAAAGTTTAAATGTTGATTGTGTGGCAGAAGGGTGCCCTAGGCTTTTGGGGCTGAGCCACACTGAAAAGGGCAACCTCCCCTGTGGCAGGAGTTATGTGGGGCCTGAGCAATGTGAGTTTCAGCCCCAAAGCTTGGCAGACCTAGGAGGACTTCATCAACCTGGCTGGATTTAAGGGGAGAGGGGAGACATGCAAGTCTTGTCTCAAAATGGTAGAAGGATGGGACTATCCATGAGAGGGGAACTAGTGCATAGCAATGGGGAAAAAGACCACCTGCTGTGGTAGAACATGTAAGCCCCTGGGAAGTGGGGATAGCCCCTTCTCAGGTCCTCTTTCCTGCTTAAGAGCTGTCTGCCTGCCAGCACCACTCTTGCCCTGTCCTTATGCCACCTCTGTTCTGCTTTGCAGAGAAAATGCTGGCCATTGTCTATGGCAGCAGGGTTAAGGATGGCCTGTCCCTCTCAGGCTAGCACTTCCCTTTCTGGGGATAACTGGCACCTGAAAACCTTTTACTCCAGGGTTGCTCCCCTGCCTGTACTTTTCTCTGCTGCTCTATGCTCCTCCAAGCAGGGTGGATGCAGGTACTAGCTTTGCTTTCATTGTGTCCTACCTGTTGATCAGTGCAAGCCCAAGAGACGCAGCTCCAGCCAGGGAAGGAACCACCACCTGGGAAGGTTCTCCATCCCTGCTGGGAGCTCTCTAGGACTCTTCCAAAAGCCTTCCTCAGCTCTGGTATTGGGTGAATTTCTTCCTGCCAGTTTGGGGATGTGACCATTCAGCAAGCCCCCAGCAGATCTACCCTGGCATTTCTGCTGTGGAGGCTGGGACAAGCAGTGTATAGGAGAGTTGTATGTGTCCCAGCTCCCCAAAGCCTTTCCTGCTGCCTCTCATAATTGCAAATGCTAATTAAATCCATCACAAGGCCTGGAAACCCTAATCTTTTTTCCCTGCCACCTCTGGGACATGGTTCTATGGTTCCTCATGGGGACAGCACCCACAGTGGCACTGAGAGCATCTGTCCTGCACTGGAGCTATATAAAACTGCTGGGGGGCTGAGAGTGTCCCCCAAATCAACACCTGCATCTATCAGGGAGCTTGGCTAGGGTCTCCCTCACCCCCATGCATCTCCACCACCAGCAGCCCCAAGGACTGTATTTGGCCCCAATCCATGCTCTTTTCCAGGGGCCACCCCTGCAGCAGAGACCCCTGGGAGCTGCATGGGCAAGAGTCTTCCCAGAGCATACTCCTCCTCTGCCCAGTATCTTGCTGAGGAGACTGGGCAGCCCCAAAGGTGCTGGCAGGAGGAAGGTGCTGTCAGCTGGAGTTGGTCCTGGATGGAACAAGATTAGTGAGGTGAGCAGCTGAGGGAGACCCTTTCTTCACTGCAGTGGTCGGCATCTTCTTGTGCCCCTTGGGGTTCCCTATGTGGCCCCAGAGCTACATCCCCATGTCCTTGTGTGTCTCTTGTCCATCCCCTGCCCCCAGCCTTACAGCCAGGCTCCACAGAGGGCCATGTGTAGCCCAGCCGTGGTGTATGCAGAATGGAGGATTGCATCCCCCTGCCCCAGCCAAGGCATTGGCATTAGAGGTTGGTCCCTGACCCAAGAGACTGGGGCCCTGCAGCACCCCAAGTCTCTGAGCTTAGCAGAGTGCTCCTGCCAGCAGAGGGCAGTGAGTCACGTCCCCCATTTGGGGTTTGGCAGCCTCTGCCCAGGCCCCTCCCAAGCACAATGCCCATGGGATTTTGTTCAAACCATCTGCCCTTACAGCTGCTCTTGCTTGGTGCCTTATGAGCAAACATTTTTCCTGGTATCAGTGGGGAATGCCCCTGGGTACAGAATCACAGAATTTCTAGGTTGGAAGAGACCTTCAAGATCATCGAGTCCAACCCATGCTCCAACACCTCAACTAGACCATGGCACCGAGTGCCGCATCCAGTCTTTTTTTAAACACATCCAGGGATGGTGACTCCACCACCTCCCCGGGCAGGCCATTCCAGTACTTCATCACTCTCTCTGTGAAAAACTTTTTCCTAAGATCTAACCTATACTTCCCTTGACACAGCTTGAGACTGTGTCCTCTTGTTCTGTCAGTTGCTGCCTGGAGAAAGAGACCAACCCCCAGCTGACTACAACCACCCTTCAGGAAGTTGTAGAGAGTGATAAGGTCACCTCTGAGTCTCCTTTTCTCCAGGCCAAACAACCCCAGCTCCCTCAGTCGTTCCTCATATGGCTTGTGTTCCAAGCCCCTCACCAGCCTCATTGCCCTCCTCTGGACACGCTCAAGCATCTCAATGTCCTTCCTAAACTGAGGGGCCCAGAACTGGACACAATACTCAAGGTGTGGCCTCACCAGTGCCGAGTACAGGGGAAGAATGACCTCCCTGCTCCTGCTGGCCACACTATTCCTGATACAGGCCAGGATGCCATTGGCCTTCTTGGCCACCAGGGCACACAATGGGTTCATGTTCAGCTGGCTGTCGACCAGAACCCCCAGGTCCCTTTCTGCCTGAATACTTCCCAGCCACACTGACCCCAGTCTATAACATTGCAGGGGGTTATTGTGGCCAAAGTGAAGGACTCGGCACTTGGACTTATTAAACTTCATCCTATTGGACTCTGCCCATCCATCCAACCGATCCAGATCTCTCTGCAAAGCCTTCTGTCCTTCCAACAGATCGACACATGCTCCCAGCTTAGTGTCATCTGCAAATTTACTAATGAAAGACTCAATACCCTCATCCATGTCATCAACAAAAATATTGAACAGAACAGGCCCCAGCACAGACCCCTGAGGGACACCACTGGTGCCTGGCTGCCAGCTGGATGCAGCACCGTTCCCCAGCACTCTCTGGGCCCGGCCATCCAGCCAGTTCCTAACCCAGCACAGAGTGCTCCTGTCCAAGCCACGGGCTGTCAGCTTATCTAGGAGTGTGCTGTGGGAGACAGTGTCAAAGGCCTTGCTGAAGTCCAAATAAACAACATCCACAGCCTTCTCTGCATCCACCAGGCAGCTCACCTCGTCATAAAAGGAGATCAGGTTGGTCAAACATGACCTACCCCTCCTAAACCCATGCTGGCTGGGTCTGATACCCTGGCCATCCTGTAAATTTTGTGTGATGACACTCAATAGAAACTGTTCCATTATCTTGCCAGGTGCTGAGGTCAGGCTGACTGGTCTATAATTACCAGGATTCTCCTTCCCACCCTTTTTGTGAATGGTTGTCACATTGGCCAGCTTCCAGTCATCCGGAACCTCGCCAGTGATCCAAGATTCTTGGTAAATGATGGAGAGTGGCTTTGCAAGCTCATCTGCCAGCTCCCTCATCACCCTGGGATGGATCCCATCTGGTCCCATAGATTTATGGATATCCAAGTATTTCAGTAGTTCTCTGACTGCATCCTCTTGGATAATGGGGGGACCATTCTGTTCCCTGACATCGTCTACCAAGCCAAGAGGACAGCTGTCATGAAAGCAAGTCGTCTTCCCACTAAAAACTGAGGCAAAATAGGCATTAAGCACTTCTGCCTTCTCCTCATCTGTAGTTACTAAGTTCCCTCCCTTGTCCAATAAAGAACAAAGGTTGGTCTTACCCTTCCTTTTACCATTAATATATTTGTAAAAACATTTTTTATTATCCTTTACAGCAGTCGCCATTCTAAGTTCAAACTGAGCTTTGGCCTCCCTAATTTTTTTCCTACATGCTCTAGCAGCCCCCTTAAATACTTCCTGAGAGACCTGACCCTCCTTCCAAAGATGATACATCCTCTTTTTATTCCTAAGTTCTTTCAAAAATCTCCTTGCCCATCCAGGCTGGACATTTACCCCGCTGACTTATCTTTCGGCACATAGGGACAGTCTGTTCCTGCGCCCTCAAGATCTCTGTTTTGAGGCATGCCCACCTTTCCTGAACTCCTTTGTTTTTAAGAGCTGCTTCCCAAGGAACTCTCTGAATAAGTCTCCTAAATAGGCCAAAGTCTGCCCTCTGGAAGTCCAATGCAAGAGTCTTACTGGTGCTCCTCCTGATTTCACCAAATATCGAGAACTCTATAATTTCATGATCACTGTGCCCCAAGCAGCCTCCAACCACCACATCTCCCACCAGCCCATCTCTATTTGCAAACAGCAGATCTAACATAGCCCCTCTCCTGGTGGGTTCACCCACCAGCTGTGACAAAAAGTTGTCCTCCATACACTCCAAAAATTTCCTGGACTGCCTCTTACCTGCTGTATTAAGTTCCCAGCAGATGTCTGGTAGGTTGAAGTCACCCATAAGAACAAGGGCTGATGATCCTGAAACATTATCTAGCTGCTTATAGAATAAGTTGTCCACCTCTTCTTCCTGGTTGGGTGGACGATAACAGACTCCCAGGAGGATGTCAGCCTTGTTGGCCTTCCCCTGAATTCTTACCCATAGGCATTCAACTCCATCTTCCTTAGTTTCAATTCCTACAGCATCAAAAGTCTCCTTAATATAAAGGGCCACCCCTCCACTTCTTCTTCCTTTCCTGTCTCTTCTGAAGAGCCTGTAGCCATCCAGTGCAGAGCTCCAGCTATGTGAGTCATCCCACCACGTTTCCGTGATGGCAACTCCATCACAGCTCTGCTGTTGCACCATGGCCTCCAGCTCTTCCTGTTTGTCACCCATGCTGTGTGCATTGCTGTACATGCACCTCAGCTGGGCTACTGACTTCACCCCTAACTCAGCCTTACCACCCTTGGGCCTGCTTCCAGACAGCCCAGCTGCATCCCCTTCCCCCTTCAAACCGAGTTTAAAGCCCTCCCAACGAGGTCTGCCAGTTCATGAGCTAGAAACCTTCTGCCCTTAACAGAGAGATGTATCCCATCTGGTTCCAGCAGAGCAGGTGCCGTAAAAGTTTCCCATGATCAAAGAATCCAAAATTTTGCCGATGACACCAACCCTTAAGCCACTTGTTGATGGTGTGGGTTCTCCTGCTTCTTTCATCATTTTTCTCCGACACCAAAGGGGCTGAGCAGAGCACCACCTGTGCCCCTGCCCTATCAACTACTTGACCAAATGCCCTAAAGTCCCTTTTAATTGCCTTGACACTCCTCTTTTCAATCCCATCACTGCCAGCCTGGAGTATCAGCAGTGGGTAATAATCAGAGGGCTGAATCAGCCCAGGAAGTCTCTCAGTGATATCCCTTACCCGGGCCCCAGGGAGGCAGCAGACCTCCCTGTGGGATGGGTCCAGTCGACATATGGGGCCCTCAGTTCCCCTCAGAAGAGAGCCACCTACTACGATTCCCATTCTTTTCTTCTTGGTGTTAGAGGTGGTGATCCTTCCTAAAGATGAATCATAATTGGGAGGCTCACTGGGCAGACAATTTTCTTCTAAATCATCTGGCAGGCTCTCCAGATCCAGGGCCTCATACCTGTTCTGAAGTGGCACCTGGCTGGGGGATGGGGAGGAGTTTTTATTTTTACCTCCCTGAGCGGGGACCCATTTCCACTCCCCTTCAACTTCCAGGTGCCCTTCAATTGCCTGAGAGTGGGAGGCATATGAGTCCTCAGAGTCTCGGTCAGAGGCCTCCCTTAAAGATGGAAGGGCTGAACTCCACCAGTCTATTTCCCTTTCACTTTCCCTGATACTCCTTAATCTTTCAACTTCCTCCCTAAGCTCAGCCACCAGCAAAAGGAGGTCATTCACCTGTTCACACCACAGGCAGGCCTCCTCCACAACACCCCCTGATGCCACTGATAAGCTCAAACACTCTGGGCAGGAATGGGTCTGCACGGATGCATCCTTACTGGGGGGCTCCACTTGGTCACATACACTGACACCAACCACAGTTTCGACCGTGTAGAAACCATTACTAACAGAAACCACAAAAGCAAGCAGAAACACCTAAAACAACACAGAGGACACCTTACTAGCAAGAAAACTTGCAACCCTGCCTGCTTGCCCTGCCTGCGTGAACTGCTGCGCAAACTGCAGTATCCATGCCCCAGAGACGTGCCCAGCCCGTTTGCCCGCTCCTGTTCACTGCGCTCCCCGAAGGCCTCTTATAACCAGCCACCCCGCAGCAAGCAAAGGAAGCTCCACCCCTCGTTCCTGAATGGCTCACAAATGCATGATGTGCTGCTGCCTCTTACCCAGCCCTAGGGCCACCTTTTCTTTTTCAAGAGGTGAGCACCAGCATTTCTTCAGCCCCCTCAGGCAGTCTGCCAGTAAGGAGCCCCCTTCACTGTCCCAGCTCCACCACCCCACCATTCATGGATTCTCCTCAGCCGGCCCCCACTCCTGCTGCCTGTGTCAGCCACATCCTGGGAGCCCCAAGGGGATGTACAACTCCCATGAGGTTGCCCTGGTACCAGTGAGAGACAAGCCTCTTCCCTGGCCCTGCTGCCTGCACCCAGATCAGGGCAAGCACAGCCCCAGCATCTCCCATCACAACACACCCCAAGGAGGTATATTTTTACTTTATTTTTCTCTCAATATTGATTTTAAAAAATACAAAAAAACCACCTAGTATAAAACATTCAGGTCTCATTAAAACTGAGAAAAATAAAGCAGCTTGTATCTGTGCACTGACTTGTCTTCTCCCTCCAGGTTTCTCTGTGTCAAATTCCACCAGGACCAGTGGAGTGAACCAGTGGTATACCCTTGCTTTTCAAACCAGGTGATAAATTAAACAGTGCCTAATGAAGTCTCCTCACCCTGTGCCAGAGCTGTGGCAGCAGCCAGCCTCCCTGCCCTGTGCAATGCAATATACAGCTGTACACCTAGCCCCTGATGGACACCCCATGCTTGCCCTTCCTCCCCTGTCCAAAAAGACCCTCTGTTTCAAGTCAGTGATTCCTTCTTAAAAAACAAAAAAGGATTCCTGGCAGAGGTTTTCTCTGTGGTGCTGTAGTGGAAGAATACAAAGGTCAGTCAAATGTGCCTCCCACTTTGTAGGAGCCCTTCCCAGGAAAAAGGCTCAAGGCAGAGTGGGTCAGGAAAGGTAAGAACTATAAAAATTCTCCCAATGGCAATACAAAGGTTTTTTTAAAAATACTGCATTTAAAAGCAAAGCCAGATTGCCTTGTGAGAAATGACCTCTCACTTTAAAATTTTAGGTTTATTAAATCTTAACAAAATACAACAAAGGACTGAATAAGGAAAAAGAACAGCACCGCTGGGAGTTTGTGACCAGCAGCCACATGCTCATCTACAAAATGACTGCTCCACCTTTTATACCCCTGGGGTTGCATCAGGCAACCCTGGCCCCTCCCAAAGTCTGTCAATCAACTCTTTTTTGCTGTTTATTGGTGGAGGCTACTTTCTTGCAATTTGATTGGAGGTCAAGTGTTGTCATGCTGCGCCTCCCTAGAAACAAGCTTTTCCCATTTTCAACTGCCCCATGCAAGGGGAACATGTGCACTCCTTCTCTCCACATGTCCCGGACAACTTAGGCTGTATGGAGGACAATACAGAGAGGGGGGGAAAGGGGACTACAGGGAGAACAGAGGACATATAAACAACAAACCACAATAACATAACCATACACCAATAAAACTTCTTTTAACATACACACAATATTCATCCCCTAATTGCGAGAGCCAATAATCATATTACCTATCTATAACAGCCTCATGCGCCTTCCAGTTCCACCTTAAAACCTGGAAATGCCTCCTGAATTAATTGTTCCTGTAGAAAAATAGATACATGCATTTCTCTTCTGTTTTGGTTTCAAACAGATTTGGGAGAAACCCTCCCACGGGGTCCCCCTCCCCTCCCCCAACTGGTTCGGGAAGAAAGACTTCCTGAGAGAGAAGTGGAAAAGACCTGTTTATTATTACACAGGCAAAGCACTCCCCAGCACAATACCCGATGACAAGAGCTTTGTGCCGCTTATGGAGGGATAACAAACTTGGAAAAGAGCAGGTCTCCTCTTTGAAAGATGTTCACTGCTACGTTGCTCGTCTCCGCTGGTGCTGGGAGGAAAGGGAGTTGTTATGCAGGGCTGGTCTTGATGGGGTGGGTCCCCTGTGGAGGCCCCTGGAGCTTTCCCAGGTCCCCAGTCCGGAGAGATTGGTACAGTTCCGAGGAGAGGGAGAAAAAGGAAAAAAAAGGAAAAAAAAAGAACCTCCAGCTATTTTACAGATCTAACTATGCTAGCTCTATGCTAACTACTAACTACTAACTCTCCCGGAGAAACAACAGCTTTTTTTGTCTTGCGGATTCCTCCCCCACTTAGTCTCAAGGTCCATCCAAGGAGCAGAGTTTTCCTGGGGAAAAACAAACTGCGCCTTCCCCCCCCTCCCCTTTACACCCAACAGACGATTGAGGGATAAACACATCACCCTAGGACATCTTCCTAGTAAAATCCTGAAAGTTGAATACAAACACTATTGAAAAACCACAGCTCTGCTCACATTTAGCTCTACTTTTGGACCCATGCTTGTGGTATGTATGTACGTATGCACCCACACATGCACACACATAGTGCACACTCTCAGTTGTTTAGGCTGATAACCCCTGAGATGTTTGTTGAAAGTCTTCCTCCCAAGCCCCGCGCCAGAAGAAGAACTCAGGATGTATTGGCTCAGGTTCTCAAGGTTGTTTATTGCTTCTTATCTAGTACATTTTGTTCTCACCCAGCTTGGTTGCTAGCTACAGTGCTGGTCATTGCCGACTGACCACCCTGAAGGCGGTCTTAACTTTTTATACCAAATATTACGTGATCTATGTTTATAGTAAGATACCAATACCTATCACCTGTGTTAGACAGTGCACTTCTATGCTAAACCAGTCCAAAAGTGCCACCACCACAGCACAAGATGAAGGACAAGAAGAAGAAGGACAGGGGCACACCCAGATTCCTCCATCTTGCCTCCTTAAACCTCCATTAAAAACCCCAAAATTCTACATTAACACCCGGTGATAAGCTAATTATTACTCTAATCAAACTCTTGTGGTTTGTAATTGTTCATACAAGGTTGGTAACTGCTCCCATGGGCTAAAATCAAAGGCACTAGTATTTTTGACTTCGTGCGAGGGTCCCAGGACCCCCTGCCGGGGTCCTGGACCACCCAGGGCAGCTAGAGAGATGTCCTGGGTTCTGACACACCACTCCAGGAACCCCTAAACAAGCAGAGAAAACACCTTATGGAGTTTATCCAATGAGCTCTTTATATATGTATATAATTAAAAAAATCCCAAAACACAGCAACGCAAACTCAACATATCTGAACAAGAAAGCTCCACCCTGGGCTTTACCTCTTCCTCCTGCTGGCTGGGGCTCTGCAGGCAACAAGTGCAAGCAGATACTGCCCAGGTGCCCTGTAGTGGTTTCACATTTGCCAATTTCTGTTTCCCAAAATTAGTGTAGTGGTTTAAGTGCTTACTAGAATCATTTACTCTTTTTCTGCTGTGAGATAGGATTGGGAGAAAAGCAAAGCAGGCTCAAAGTTAAAAGGTATAAAGACAGGTTTATTAACAAAACTACAAGAAAGAGAAAAATTAATAAGAATCGGAATGAAACCTTCAAAACACTTCTCCTTCCCCCTACAACTGTTCACTTTCCCATTAACAACATAAAGAGACAAAACCTGGGATTTTCAGTCAGTTTCACCACTTTAAAAACAGTCTTTCATCAGTTCTTAGGGAGAGGAGGCTCTCTTAAAAATCTCATGGAGACATCACCACAAGAAACAGTTATCTGGTGGCTTCCATGTCACGAATCTGCAGCTGCCCAGAAACTCTGCAAACCATGAAGTCCCTCCCATTTGGCAGCTTTCCCACAAAGGCACTCATGGGCATATCAGCTTATTTAGGATACAGTTTAGGGATGACTCTTCTAGTATAAAACAAAGGTTCTCTTCATCTATCTCTAAAATCATTTTCATCTCAAGAAACAGAGGTCTTCTTTTTCCCTGGGGGTAGAGGGCTTCATATCTCTTTCTCTCTATCTTCCTGTGTTCAAAATTCTCCATTAGATCACAGCTACATCAGCTCACGACTATGACTAGAACTTTGCATCCCCTCAAAAAGCATTCTATAAGTTACAGGGGTAATTTAGTCCATTCTTCATGGCCTCACAAGAGAAGTTCAGCCCAAACTAGGCAACTTCTCAATCTTCCTTCCAATCTAGGACTTTTACTCTCTCTCTCTCTCTCTCTTCCCTGACTTCAGTCTCATGTTGTGTCTCTCCACATTTCACTCTGGCTGTTCTCTCACTCAGAGAAAGGTTAGTGCTTTGCAAGTTTCATCTGTGCAAGGAAAGAGTTAACATTCTCCCAGGTATGCAGAGGACATGATTGTTCTCCCCGGTGAAATGGCCGAAGGTGGTAGATTCAGGCCGTGCCGGGGCTGGACCCAGGATCTCAAGCGGCTGGGCCCCTCCCTCTGCAAGGGGTCTTGGTAGCGGGGGCTAGAGCGTGCTGGGGTGGAGGGACGGCTAGGATCAACAGCCGCATGCCCGCGGCTTGGGCTTTCCCCCTCCTTCCTCTGCCCGGCAGCCGCTGGGGGGGAGGAAGGGGCCTGACCTGGCCCTGTTAGGCCTTCCCGGGCCACGATGGAAGTGCAGCGTAGTGGCAGATGTTAGCAGCCGCTTGGGCCCAATCCCAACCGGGACAGGGCATACTCCCCTCCCTCTGCCCGGAAGCCTCTGGGCCCAAGATGGCTGCAACAGCAGGGCCTGGCCGGCCCACCAGGCCTGAGGGCCATGCAGCAGAGTGGGGCCAGCCCGCCAACCCGTTACCTGTCCTGAGGCCGTAAGGAAAAGGGGTTTTCCCAGAATTCCTCTGATTTTTAACCTATGTAGCCCAGAGGCGTATCCCATATTTAATTGGTCAATCAAGCTGTCAACAATTTGCTATAACTTCATTGGAAAAAATCACTTCTGTGCTAAACCAGCACATGCCCTCAGACACTGGGAACAGCCCCAGCCTGGTGAAGAGGCAGGAGGCTGGCCAGGGCCATCCCCAAGTGCTTTGTACTCCATTATTTGGCACAGCTGAGGCTCAGCTGTGGGCTTGGCACAGGAGAATGGACCATGGTTGGACCTGGTACAGTGGTCCCAGGTTAGAAACAGTCCAGCTCCAGGGTGGGACCACTGTGGGCAGGAATGATTGATTTGTCCTAAGTGCATGGGACAGTCTCCTCAGCACCACAGTACAGCTAGGACCCCAAACAGCAGCAAGCATCAGAGGGGAAGATAAAACTTGCAGTGGAGATGTGGGATCCTGTGGAGTCCTTTTTACACTGCGCTGAACCCCAACAAGTTCAGGCACTGAAGCTGGGATTCCTCTGCAGCCTGTGGTAAAGATTATGGTGCAGCAGGCTGTCCCCCTGCAGCCCATGGAGATCCATGGGGATGCAGAGATCCACTTGCAGCCTGTGGAAAAGACCCACATCAGAGCAGGTGTATGCCTGAGAGGAGGCTATGACCCTGTGGGAGACCTGTAGAGAGAGGGCCCCTTGCTAGAGCAGCCTGTCCTTGAAGGACTGCACCCAGTGGAAGAGTGACCCATTGTAGCAGGTTGACCTCGGCTGGGTGCCAAGTGCCCACTAAGCCACTCTATCACTCCCTTTTCCAATAGGACAGGGGAGTGAATAATAAGATGGAGAACAACCAGTGGGTGAAATAAGGCAGTTTTATTACAGTGAAAGGAAAGAAATAAGCGAGAGTCTGCATGCACATAAACTAAGGGAAAAAAAGGTCAATCTCTACTTGCCATCAGCAGTGATGTTCAGACACTTCCAGGGAAGCAGGGCTTCGGCATGTGTAATGGTTCCTCTGGAAGGCAAACATTGAAGAATCACAAATGCTTTCCCTTCCTCCACTCTCCCTTAGCTTTATATATCTGAGTTGACATCATATGGTATGGAATATCCCTTTGGTTAATTTGGGTCAGCTGGCCTGGTTGCGTCCCCTCCCAGGATCCTGCCTACTCCCATCCCTTTGATGGGGGAAGGAATGTCAGAGGGACAGTGCTACTCAGCAGTAGCCAAAACACTGGTCTGTTATCAACACCTGTCCAGCTACTAATGCAGCGCACAACCCTGAGGGCTATGAACTTTATCTCAGTCTGACCCAATACAATCTCCAGCCCTTTTTCCATACCATTTGCATCATACTCAGATCCCATATAATCTATATATCTTCCAAGTCTTCCATTATATGTATTTCTCATTACTGGACTCCTTTCTTACCCACACATACAGCCTAAACTACATCCTTAAACCATCTCTATACCAAATATACATTTTTTAACTACTATAGCCAGTCCTTTCATATCCCTCCAGGTCTCCATTCCAGCAGGCTGAGGGGTCAGGACAGAAGAAGTAGTACACTTGATGGTTAGGCACTGACACCGTCCCGGTTCATCATTGCGTTCTCCTTGCTCCTCAGAAAATTTCTTCTTCGTCAGTTCATGTCACTCCTGCTACTTTACCTCCTGCAACATACAACTTACACCATAGACGACTATTACCCCAAAGTTAAATCTCCTTGAGGCACACACCAGGTCTCCCACTGGATCACTGCCTCCTCCAGGCATCCACCTGCTCCAGTGTGGGCACCTCCCCCAGGGGCTGTGGGTGGATCTTTGCATCCCCTGTGGATCCCCACATCCCCTGTGGATCCCCATGGGCTGCAGGAGGACAGTCTGTTTCATCATGGTCTGCACCATGGCCTGCAGAGGAATCTCGACTCCAGCACCTGGAACACGTTGATGCCTTAAGCTTTAACTTTCATATTTGCAGATTCTGTGCTGCCTAGGGATGTAGTTCTGACCCTCATATTAAGTTCCAGTAAGCTCTCTTCACAGAGTAGGTAGACAAAACAAATCCTTTTCCTGCTGAGGATCAAGGACAACTTTCAGGCCCAAAAGCATAAACAATGGTGGACTGAAGAGAGAAAACAAGAAGGATGAGACCTCACAACCTGAAGCTGTAATTAGGCAATTAAACCCCAATATGCAAATGGACCAAAACTTATAAAAATGTAAGATCTCGTGACCGGTCAGCCATTTGTGTGACCATTCTTAGCCCACCCAGGGTGTAGCCCTGGTCAGGCTCCTGTCCTGCCCAAGGTGTACCCTTAAAGGCCATTCAATAAATACCTCCTTTATACTCTAGCTCTGTCCAGTCTCTGTTTCAGGTCAACTTTCCCAAGGCATCAACATCCTCCCCCCCCTTCTCCACTGACCTTGGTGTCTCCATGTTGTTTCCCTCACATGTTCTCACCTTCTTCTCTTCTCTGGCTCGAAAAAACTGTGCCCCACTTTGTTTTGATTTTCTTCTTAAATATGTTATCACAGAGGTGTTACCAACATGTCTAATTGGCCCAGGATGGCCAGCAGCAAGACCATCTTCAGAGCCATCAGGGATTGGCTTTGCTGGACATGGTGGAAGCTTCCAGCAGCTACTCACAGAGGCCACCTCTGTGGCCTTCCTGCTACCAAAAAAACAGGCCATGCAAAGCCAACATACCCATGCTGCACCAGTTTGAGGAGGACTTGTTGCCTGTGAGATGGACTCACGTTGGAGAAATTCCCAGAGAACTGTCTCCCATGGGAGGGACCCCACAGGAGAACGACTCCTCTCCCTGAAAAGCAGAAGAAATCATGGGTGATACACTGACTGTAACCCCCATTCCCTGTCTCCCTGCACTGTTGGTGGAAGGACGTAGAGCTGAAAGGAGGGAGGGGTGGGGGGAAGGTGGTTTTAAGGGTTTCTTTTAATTCTCATTATCCTGCTCTGATTTTGTTAGTAATAAACTTAATTAATATCTCTAAGTTGAGCCTGTTTTGCCCATGACAGTGAAAAGAATGAGGGACTTGTCTTTACAAACAAACTGTGGGTCTGCTGGTAAATAAAGCTAGATACTGAGAGATAAAAGAAACAATGGGAAGAATTCCACTGATTGATAAATGGAATGAGAGATTTGTCTTTACAAACAAACTGTAAGTCTGCTGATAAATAAAACTGAATACTCAGAGATGAAAGAAACAATGTAAAGAACCATAAATTCCATAAGGAATTCCACTAATTGACACGAGGAAAAGACAAAGGGGGGGTATACATTAGAAGGGGCTCTTAGGCATTAGGCGTTTCAGGAAGTCTGTACCTCTAAAGTACCTCAGCCAGTGGGGAAAGAGAGAGGGACATGCAGCTGGGAACTTAGGGTAAAAAGCAGGCTGTGTCCTTGTACTGGTTTGAAAGCAAAACCAGTGAAAGACTCCAAGTCAGAAAAACAATTTAATAAGAGGAAAAGAAAAGAAATAAAAGAAAGTAAAATAAAATAAATGCAATAGTACAAAAAAACCCTACTGACAGAGTCAGAATACAACCTGACACCCTGTTAGGGTGGTAGTAGTAGTCCAGATGAAATGGTCTTGTCGAAGCAGTGGTCCTGTAGAAAGGTCTGGTAGCTCTTGTCCTCTGGGAGTCCAGTGGATAAGGCTGCCTGTGCTGTCCCAAACCCCAGATTATATCCAGGTGGGAATGCTTGGCTCCTCCCCCTGGGCAGAGCATCTAACAATGGGATGATATCATTTTATGAGTCATGCAGTGAGTCCTTGATGGCCCATTAACCAGAGGTAGCTCCTGGAGGGCGCTATCTATGAGTCATGCAGCAAGGCATTGTTAGGCCCATTAACAGAAGATAAGGGAAACACTGCCCCACCTGGTTTCAACAGCTCATGAAGATGGGGATAGAATACATACTTTGGGCACAACTTACATTGTAACCTAGGACAGTCCTCCAAAAATTTGAGACACCCCAGGGGAAATGCCCCATGGCCTGTCCCTTTATTCAAATAAAATAACGGGAGTTCTCTGTCTCCTTTTTGGACATAAACCTCTGGTGTTTGTGGATTAATTTTGCTGACAAGAGTATTTAATCAATGATCTCTCCCAGTCCTTAACTCATGAACCCCTCATTATATTTTCTCTCCCCTGATCAGTTTGCCAAGAGGAGTAAGAGAGAGGCTTTAGTGGATGCCTGGCATCCAGCCAGCATCAACCCACGACAGCACAGCCTGTGTCTCATCCCCACCACCAACAGCCCCCACAAGGCTATGTTGGCATGGGACAATGTTGCTGCTGCAGCACAGCACCCAGCTTTCTTGGAAGCTGAGGTCTCAGCGGGGCTGGTCCCCTTCTCCAGTCCCTGATACAAAGCCAAGAGCAGGTGTCAGCGGTGCCACCCTGCTGTACCCCAGCCCCTGACAGCAGCCAGGGCCGTGGGTGCCACAGCAGCTGCATGCTGCCTTGTATTGGCAAGCCATGTGATGTGGGAATGAAGCAAGAAAATCCTTGTGCCCTTAAATAAGTCAGCTTTAGAGTACACTTGGGTAGGATTGTTATAGATACATATTATAAAGTTGGCTTTTCACAAATATTAAAATGAATGCTATATGTATAATTGTTGCAGCCTCGGAGACTGTGAGGCCTCCCTGGCGGTCAGTGGCCTGAGATAAGGAAATGCAAGTCACGATGAGTAGCCAAAAAGAAACCCCTTGGAGCCCCCGGACCTCTCTTATCTCTCTGTAAGACTATAGGCCAAATTGTACCCAACTCCCCCACTGGTCCACTTTTCAAAACCCCTCTACCCTATATAAACCCCGAATATTGCCCTGTTAAGCCAGAAGAGCTGTTACTGCAACCCTTCAAAGAGAATGCCAGAATAAAGGACATCATCTGAGGAACTGCATACGGCCTTCTCCTCTCTCTCCCTGTGTCTGCCAGGGCACTTAGCAAGCAAGAGCTGATATTCACTGCTAAAGAGCTGATACACTGCTAAGAGCTGAATTCACTGATAGTTGCTTGCTAAGTTTGCCTGAGGCTGGATGCCTTGCCTGAGCTTCGGGTCGGGTGATTCCTAACGGTGTCATTCTGTCCGGGACTTGTGGCCAGGATTGGACCCTCCATAGAGGTATCAAAAAGCCCATAACAAGTGGCGCACCGAACTGAATGCTAAAAAAATTTTAGCACTTCAGAGAGCAAAACTTCACTGCCTTCGGCTCGTTATTCCCTCAGAAGACAGCACCTTCGTTCTAGCAAGCGCTATCTGAAGATGTGTCTGAACGACCCTCACACCTGACATCTGGGAAACACCTTCCTGAGGAGTTCAGACACGGCAGACCACCCATCAGCAGCTGACCCATAGGCTGAGAACGTAAGTATAGAAACAGCCTTTTCTGTGCGCATATTTCTTTTAATATTGGGTCTTTTGGGATTTTCTTTTTTTTTCTTTTTTTTTCTCTTTTTTACTGCTGACTGGGGTACGGGAACCAACATCATGGGATCGAAATTCAGTAAATTAAAGCAATTCCAGAATGAGAGAGAATTATATCTGCAACTTCTTTCCATTGCTAACCCTAATCTATCTAATCGCAACATCTCAAAAGCTAAACTTAAGGACTTTGCTAAGTGGTTAAAATCTCATTTTCCTGATGTACATATGAACTCTATTACTTCTGATTCCTTTTGGGATGAAGTCGGGACTAAGATCTATGTTTCTCAAATCCACTCAGATGTTATTACTAAAGCTGTAGAAAATATGAATCTGAAAAAAACTTCCCCGACTGAAAACACTCCTACCCTTTCAAATGCTAATTGCCCTCTACCTCCCTCTTAAACTGCTGTTACACCCTTAGCCGATCGCTAGGGCACAGGGGACACGTGGCCCCCCCCACCCCTTCCACGCGGCTCCCCCCCACACTCCCTGCGCCGCCTCCCCCACCACCCATTCCCCCTGGGGCCACCTCTCCCCCTGCAGCGAACACGATAACAAAACAAATGCGATAATGATCAGGGAGGAAAACCTGCCCCACCCCAACCCTGCTGTGCCTGCCGTGACAACAGCAGCTCCTGTCAACCCCACCCCCCTCCCTCCCTCCCTCCCCCGGCTCCCCCACTGCCCACAGACCCTGCAGGAAAACCCCCACCCTCCCAGCTTCTCGGACGGCGGCTCGGGTCCAGTCACTGCCTGCCAGGTACCCCTGCATTGTGTGACTTGTACCAATGTCATTTCAAATCCGCTGCTACCCCCCTGTAGCCAAAACTTGCAGTGCACCTCTATTTCCCAAAATCCCGTTAAAAAACGCCAGAAAAATCATGATGCTCCCTTTCACTCCTCGGACACTAGTGATAGCGACTCTGATTCGGATGATGATATAGATCCATGGGCTGTAATTAAGTTGGAAGCAACAAGGGCTGGAGACTGGGAATTGGCACAGAGAATTTCTGCCTTCCCTGTAACATACATTAAAGGCAGAAGGGGTGGTGCATCCACTAAAGCTACCTGGGAACCAAATAAAAATAAAGAGCTCTTTGAACTTAGAAAAGTAGCTAAAGAACATGGACGGAGCTCACATATTTTTAAAAATTTCCTAGAAGCTATCTTCTCAACACATGTTTTAATACCTCATGACGTTAAGAATATTGCCCACTGCCTTCTTTCCCCAGCAGAATATATGCTATGGGAAAGGCATTGGAAAAGACAATTAAAAACACTATCAGACACCTATACTAGGGATCCAAATAGACCAAATTACACAGTCGACCAGCTGGCTGGAGAAGGGAATTTACAGAAACCCTCAGACCAGGCTGACATCTTGTCTGAGGCAGCACTACAAGAATTGGCTATTGCAGCAAAAACCTCCTTGCTTCTTACCCCAGATGACTCTATTCCTACCCAACACTTCTCTAATATTAAACAAGGAGTAGATGAAAGCTTTATTAAATTTGTGGATAGGATTAAAGATGCTCTGGATAAACAGATAGAGAGCATAGAGGCAAGAAAGGAACTGTTGTGTAAACTTGCCATGAGTAATGCTAATGATCAGTGTAAAACAATCCTGAGAGCCTTACCCTTGGATACAGAACCCACCATTGAACAGATGGTAGAAAGCTGTACACGTCATTTGTCCACAGAAAATGCTGTGGCCCAAGCAGTTGCTAAAGGCATTGCAGAAGGAGTTTCTGGTGCATTTGCAGTAGTGGCTTCTAAAGATCAGTCCCACTGCTATCATTGTGGGGAGTTTGGACATTTTATAAAGGACTGTCCAGATAAATCACCTACCAGAATACCCCGTAACACCTACCAAAAACCCCAGAATCAGCACCGCTTCCAGCAGCGTCTGGGACACGCCCTATGGAATGCGGTTGGGCCCCGCGTGAGGACAGCAAATCAAAAGCCCTCCAGACCAAACCATGCATCGTCCCAGGAGACTCCAGGACACATGAAGAGGACGCAACATATGGAGCAATACAAATGGGAACCCAGCATCAGCTGGTAACTGCTTTATCCATTGACTTTAATAATAAAGATGTTTATCGTGTTCCCACTGGCAAGTATGGGCCACGAGATGGTCCTTTTGACATTTTAATTATAGGTGACACTTTTCATGGCCCAGAGGAAATCTTTGTTTTTCCAGAAGTGCAAACAGTGTACCCAGGTCAAGAAATCTTGGTTCAAATATGTTGTACAGACTCACCTTTTTATCTTTCAAAGGGTACTCCCATTGCACAGGCCTTTCTACTCCCAAAAAACCACAGGGAGCAGCTGCCTCTCAACCCTACAGTGATGTGGGCACAGGTTTTGGGACCAAATAAGCCTACCATGGAGTGTGGCCTATCCTGCAGAGGAGAAAAAGTCCACCGACTAGGGATGCTGGACTTGGATGCGGACATTACCATTATTGCTCGCTCAGAATGGCCAGCAAACTGGGAACTACAACCTGTACCAGGTATGATTACAGGTATTGGTGGAGCCACGGCGTCCATGCGGAGCAAGCACAACATCCTTGTCAAAGGACCTGAAGGCAAGTTGGCAACCATCCGCCCGTTCGTGGTAAGGGCCCCCATCACCCTTTGGGGAAGGGACGTTCTATCCCAATGGGGGGCTTCCCTACGCATTCCCAGTCGGGATTTTTAATTGGGGCCACTGAGGAACGCGCACTACCAGATACCACTCAGCTCACCTGGAAATGCCATGAGCCGATCTGGATCGAACAGTGGCCCCTTTCTAAAGTAAAGCTGCGCGCACTACAAACCCTTGTAGAAGAACAGCTTGCCAAAGGTCACATCATCGAGACCACCAGTCCGTGGAACTCTCCAGTCTTCGTACTACCAAAACCTGGAATGGACAAATGGAGACTCCTCCACGACCTTCGCAAAATCAATGAGGTCATCGAGGACATGGGCCCCCTTCAGCCCGGCCTGCCTTCACCATCGATGCTGCCCCGAGACTGGACACTTGCTATCATAGACATCAGACTGGTTTTTTAGCATTCCTCTCCACCCACAAGATGCTCCACAGTTTGCTTTTTCTGTCCCCTCTCTTAACAGAGAGGCTCCACTCAAAAGATATCATTGGCGTTATCTTCCTCAAGGACTTAAAAACTCACCCACTATATGCCAGTGGTACGTTGCTCGTGTTTTGTCTCCCATTCGGAACTTATTTCCAGATGCAATCATCTACCACTATATGGATGACATATTGATTTGTGCATCAGAAAAAGCTTACCTAGATAAAGCAGTTAAAGAGACTATTGAAACCATAGAAAAAGCAGGATTTGAGATCCGTGAGGACAAAATTCAATACACCAACCCATGGACTTATCTTGGATACCAGATCCGTGAGAGGACCATCGTTCCCCAGCAGCTCACCATCCAGGACAACCCAAAAACCTTTAGAGACTTGCACAGTCTATGTGGATCTATAAACTGGGTACGTCCTCTGCTAGGGATCACCACAGAGGTTCTTGCTCCTCTATTCAACCTTCTCCATGGTAAAGAAGATCTGGACTCTCCACGCACTCTCACAACAGAAACCCGAGATGCCATCACCAAGGTCCAAGAAACCTTGTCTTCACACCGAGCCCATCGCTTCGAGCCCAGCCTGCCTTTCCAGTTCGTCATCCTAGGAAAAGCGCCCCGCCTCCATGGACTGATTTTCCAATGGGATTCTCAGATTAGAGACCCTTTGTTGATACTTGAATGGATCTTTACAAATAACCAACCTTCAAAGACTATTACCACCTTCCAAGAAATCATGGCACATCTAATAAAAAAGGCCAGAATCCACCTCCGTTCTCTTGCAGGGTGTGAATTCACATGCACATACTTGCCATTAGAGACCAGTGGAGATCTGGAGCATTTGCTTCAGACCAATGAAAATCTCCAGATTGCCCTAGATAGCTATACAGGCCAGATTTCTATTCATATCCCAAAACATAAACTTTTCAAAACAGCCTTTAATCTGACCCCAAAATTGGTACAGAGTAGAACACCACTTAAAGCTCTAACAATTTTCACAGATGGCTGTCCTGGGTTGACAGGCGACTTCTACTCTATATCCTACATCGTGGGGCTCTATTGTGTCTGGCAGTGTTTTTCTCTCCCCCTTCAGCGAGGACTGTGGCTGATGGGCGGACCCTCGCTGGGGGGGGAACGGCTGCGGGCTTTTTACTTTCACTTTTGGCTTGCGGCTTGCTCTGCTTGCTACCTGCTTTGGCGTGCTTGCTGTTTGCTTGCTATTCTCGCTATTCTTTGCTTGTTTTTTCCCTCTTCCTTTTTCCTTTCCCCTTCCCGAAGATTAGGACCGGCTCTGGACTGACCTGACCTGAGGAAGTTTGGGAATTTCTAGGGTTCGACACAGAAGCTCGGCGCCTCTCTCCGCACAGTACCTGTTTTCTTTTTTTCCTTTTGTGTGGGGAGTTGTTAATAAATAGCTTTTTCCACTTTCCCTCCAAGGAGTTTTTCTTCCCTCCCAAACCCAGGTCTGGGAGTGGGGGAGGGGTGGTGGAGGTTTGTTTTAAGGGTTCTCCCCCTAATCTGTTCCAAACCGGGACAATGGCTCAGGGTCATCCCACAAGTCTGTAATGACATGGAAGGACTCTAAGACTCAAAAATGGGAATCTGATGTCCAAATAGTGGAAGGATCTCCACAGATTGCAGAATTAGCAGCTGTTGTCAGAGCCTTTGAGAAATTCAAAAATGAACCCTTTAATCTGGTCACAGACTCAGCTTATGTTGCAGGTATAGCTATGAGGGCAGAACAAGCTCTTGTCAAAGAGGTTCCTAACCCAAAGTTACACCAATTGATTTCTGCATTAACACGCTTAATCTCCCACAGAAAGCAACCTTATTATGTAATGCATGTAAGATCACACACAGACCTTCCAGGATTCATCACAGAAGGAAACAGGAAAGCAGATGCTTTGGCCATGCCAATAGAAACTGCAAACATTCCTGACATCTTTGCCCAGGCAAAGTTGTCACATGCATTTTATCATCAAAATGTACCTGCCCTTATTAGAATGTTTAAGCTTTCAAAAGATCAAGCAAAAGCTATTGTTGCCACATGCCTGAACTGTCAAAACTACCAGATACCATCTATGGGAACAGGGGTTAATCCCCGAGGCCTTAACAGCTGCCAACTGTGGCAGACGGACATTACTCACTTCCCATCTTTTGGAAGGTCAAAATATGTGCACGTATCAGTTGGCACATTTTCTGGAGCAATATTTGCATCAGCTCATCCAGGAGAAACTACACAGCATGCCATAAAGCACTTCCTCCTTGCCTTTGCCACCCTGGGAGTACCAAAAAAGATCAAAACAGATAATGGACCTGCCTATGTCTCCCGTAAGTTAAAAGAGTTCCTCAGTGAGTGGGGAATAGAACACAAAAAGGGCATACCTGCAAATCCCACAGGACAATCCATCGTCGAAAGATCACATCAAACCCTCAAAAGGGTCCTCAACCAGCAACGAAGAGAAACAAAAACTGTGTCTCCAGTTGAAAGACTCTGCAAGGCTCTCTATGTCATAAACTTTCTAAATGGTACAACATCAGAGCCTGACCCTCCAATACTGCGGCACTTTGCAAATACCACCCAAGCAAAGCTCACTGAAAAACCACCTGTGCTAGTGAAGGACCCAGAAACACATCAAATTTCTGGACCTTTCCAGTTAATTACCTGGGGAAGAGGATATGCGTGTGTTCTATTACCTACGGGCCCAAGGTGGTATCCGGGAAAAAACATAAAGCCATACCTAGGCACTACAAACACCACTCAATCAAATGCTCCTGAATCAAATACAAAACCACCTCAAAATCAGACAAATTCTGCCTGGAGACAAAGACGTCGCCGAATATTCACATACCAACGAAGGGACCGTCCCGCCACGTGACAGCAGACGAAACAGAAAGCTAAACAACGTCCTGCTGCAAGCCAGACATAGCCTGAATGTAGATTATTCTCTTAATTATATGTTTTTTACCCCTTTTCACCCCCAAAATCCCTATTATTCCCTTTCTCAACTCTTACCTAACCTCATACCCACTTACCCATCCATTGCTTATATATATATATATATATATATAAAAAAAAGGGGGAGGGGGAGGAAGAAGGAACAGAGGAAAGGAACAAGGGAGGAAAACCCTCCCCTCTCACCTTTAAGATAACAAATTTTGCTTATATTCCTATCAGAAGCCCCATTCCTGTCCAGAGATGAAAACTATCTCCGTGGATGTTCTCCTTACCACTGCCTGGATGTTCTTCACCATACCATATGCCTGCGGCTGGATTAGCCCACAGCCTAGCCATAATGTTTGGGTAACTTTAGCAAAAACATTAAAACAGGATAACATGTGCTTATCCATGAGCAATGTTGATAACCCACTTTCCACATGTCTAGTAGGGATTCCTTTCGTACCAGATGATTGGCCTGTCTATAACTCAGAACTTCTCCGAACCACAGGTAAGAGACCCAATGCAGTAGATACTTGGGATGAGTGGACAAAAATGCTGCCTGACGCTCTAGAGGAACCCCAAGAATTGGACCTGCTGGGGTCCTCCAAAGCATCATATTGTGTCAAATTTTACTTTAGACATCCAAAAAACTCCTGGCCAAACATTGATCAGACAAAAAACACATACAGAAAAGACATATCACCCATTAGCAAAGCCTACAACTATGTGGATTGGTGCAATTACACCACTCGCGTACTATCTGTATCCTCTCTCCATCCCAAAGTACTACCTAAGGGAATGTTTCTCATCTGTGGTGACCGAGTATGGGCTGGGATCCCCTCACGCCTCCAGGGAGGTCCCTGTAGCCTTGGGAGACTTTCTACCCTCACACCAAACATCACTTTGTTACATAATTGGAGGAAAGAAAGTGAGGCAAATCGCCACAAAAGATCCTACACGGAATTTGATGAAAATTTTGATCCTAAATTATACAATTGGAATAAACCAAAAAAGATTGCTGTCTCCCTATTCCTACCATGGGAAGCTGCAGCTAAAGCCCTTGGTGAAATAGATCACCTAGGGTGCTGGCTTAGCAAGCAAGCCAACGCCACATCTGCTGCCCTGAGTGATCTCCTAAAGGATGAGGAAACCACAAGACACGCATCACTTCAGAACCGAGCTGCGATTGACTTCCTGCTCCTCGCCCACGGTCACGGATGCCAAGATTTCGATGGGATGTGTTGTTTTAATCTTTCTTCACGCTCGGAATCCATCCACGCAAACATCCAGAAATTGAAGGACTTTGTGAAGGACTTTGTAAAGGACTTGAAAGTAAAGAACCCAGACTGGGTTAATGATCTCTTTGGTCAATGGGGAATGACAGGATGGGTTGCATCCTTGGTTAAAGGGATTCTGTGGATTTTTCTTGTAATTGTCATTGTGTTAGCTATGTTCTCATGCTTTGTCCATTGCTTTAAGAGAACTATTGGGAACGCTTTTTTTTTTAAATACAGAAAGTGGAATTGTTGCAGCCATGGAGGCTGTGAGGCCTCCCTGGCAGTCAGTGGCCTGAGATAAGGAAATGCAAGTCACGATGAGTAGCCAAAAAGAAACCCCTTGGAGCCCCCGGACCTCTCTTATCTCTCTGTAAGACTATAGGCCAAATTGTACCCAACTCCCCCACTGGTCCACTTTTCAAAACCCCTCTACCCTATATAAACCCCGAATATTGCCCTGTTAAGCCAGAAGAGCTGTTACTGCAACCCTTCAAAGAGAATGCCAGAATAAAGGACATCATCTGAGGAACTGCATACGGCCTTCTCCTCTCTCTCCCTGTGTCTGCCAGGGCACTTAGCAAGCAAGAGCTGATATTCACTGCTAAAGAGCTGATACACTGCTAAGAGCTGAATTCACTGATAGTTGCTTGCTAAGTTTGCCTGAGGCTGGATGCCTTGCCTGAGCTTCGGGTCGGGTGATTCCTAACGGTGTCATTCTGTCCGGGACTTGTGGCCAGGATTGGACCCTCCATAGAGGTATCAAAAAGCTTTGATAACATATAATGTTGGAAATTTTTGCTGTATTAATATAGTTTCTTTATTTTCTGCTATTAATGAAGCTTAGAAATAAGTCATGTGATGAATATATATATCTATCTTAGGCTATAGCATGATATTAAAGTAGACTGCTTTTGTTCATATAACATCTAAACCAGAGAATGAAGAAACCCCCCCCCTCCCCCCCGCATTCCTGAATTATCCAGATGAAGATAGCGGTGACCAGAGATCCAGGGGAGGAATTTATTAAACCTCTGCTATCAGAGAATGTGAGATGGACAGATTTATCTGCAAGGAGTAATAAAATGTTGAATTGGTGAAATGGGGGCAGGTTGGGGCGGTTGAAACTAGGAGAGCATCTGAACTCAACGGAATGTTTGAATAATGCATTAGGGTCTCTTGAATATGTAACATGTCGATCCTTTTAAAGAAGTGTTCTGAATGGGTGAGGTGTACTTTTTGGCTGAATGCCAGGCACCCGGCCGTACTATTTTGCTTCATTCTGTCTCCTAATTTTCTTTTTTATTATTATTACTAAACTTTTAAATTTTACTAAGAAAGTGAACCTTGTTTTTCACAAGGATATTCTTCAGGCTTTTGGCATGGGAAAAATGCTGAGGAGAGCAATGTTCAGAGCAGTGTTTGGGGGAGGGACGGGGAGGCAGGGGTATAGCCTCAAGCTTCTCAAGTAGTGGGCTGGCACAGGCTCATCCCTGCTCAGCATGCAAAACACTCACCCCTCTGATCCAAGCCTGGGGGAGGCCCAGCCCTCCCCTTCTCACCCTCACTATAATAAACAGGGCAGGAGATTTTTCTCCTTTTAAAAGCCTTTGTTGTGATCAGCTCAGGGTGGGGGCCCGAGTGCACGCCACCACTGCTCCCAGAAGCAACTCGGAGGAGGAGGTGTGCCGTAGCTTCGTCCACTGGAATGCAGGCAGGGTCGGGTTCACGGTCCTCATGGCCAACCCGAGGGCTTGGTTGGCTCTGAAATTCCAGGGGGTCCCTCTCTGGGCAACGTCTCCACGAGTCAGGGTGAGGGGTGAAAACCGCTCAGCTTTGGGAGGAAGCAGTCTCACTCCTTGCATGGTCTATCCATGTGTCTTGGTGGTTCAGTCTAATAATTTTTTCTGGTCTGGAGCAATAATTTCTTCTCCCAGCTGGCACTGCATCACTTCTATTTGCATGTCCTCTCATTTTCCCCTCCCTTGGATTCCTGGTTGCTATGCTGGGGGTAGCTACAAGGCTCAAAGGTGCAACAAAAGGTGGATGGCCCGGTATTCAACAGAGGGGGTGAACATTTAACAAGGAACATTGAACTGACAGAGACTTCATTTGCAACACAATTACCTGGTCTATCTCACTCACCAAACACTCTGTAAAGGAAAAGGAGGGGGATGCAACTTGCTGTTTCTGAGGTATATAGTGGGATATTCTGCATCGCCTTCCCCAGGAAAAGCCTCTAGTGGTAGAGCAGCAACAGGCACCAGGAGAAACATCACTTCTCATGCTGTCCACTGGCTCAGGGCTCATGGCTGCAGCTTTTACAGTTGAACCAGGGCTTTACACCACAGCAATTGAAGAGCACCTGTGTGTTGGAGAATGAATATTACAATTTATGGCTTAAACATCTTCATGAAGGACCTTTGCCTATTATGACAAAACTGTATTGCAAAAGCTGCAGAGAAGACCGCCACACCCTGAATAGGCCTTCTGACTGAGGCCCTACACTGCTCGATGATGGAGATAAGATAAATTCAGGTCTGGAGAAAGAAGAAATACATTCACAGAGGGATCAAGCTTAGCACCTTTGGGGTGGAGACCATAGCCCCAGGGCTATCAGCTGCCAGGCTGAAACAGACCCTCACACCAAAGGGTGGGGGGGGATGAGCGGTTTTGCAGGTATGGTTAAAAAGCCTCTGGTCAGAGGCAGTTAACACCCATCCTCCGCTGTGCAGAGGAGCTCAGCTGTGGGGCCCCTTCATCCGGGAGAAGCCGCATCCACGAGAAGGACAGCAGAGTCATGGCCCACTAAAGGCCCTCCCAAAGGGGTCCCCAGATCCTGCACCAGAGCACTGCAACCTGATGCAACAAATTCACAGTGTTGCAAGGGACAGTGTCAAACCTAGCCCCCTCAGGAGGCAGGTGGGTGTTCCCATCTGGCCCAAACGTATATTAATCCATTGAATTCCATACTTTTCAGCATGGCGGCAGCAACAGGGTACCCTCACCACCAAGAAGACCAGATGGAGGGGAACAACAAGACATCATTGGGACCCCCAGAAGGGTGATATGTTTCTACCTAATCCCTGTCACTCTGTCCCTGTCCCCTAACCCCCACGCACATTTCTTTTCTATTTCTTTCATTTTTCTTTTTTCTCTTTGCCTCTTTTACTATTAAATAAAATATATCAATTTTTTGGCACCAACATCTAACCTCGTTTGGCTTAAATCATATTTTTTGGGTATATTTCGAACCTTTCTGGGTTCAATCCATTTTATTCACAGAGACTTAGCTTCCTTTGGTCTTGTGTTAAACCGGTTTGTAACATTGTGCCAGAGCCAACTCTTGGGCTCCACTGAGCAGAGAACAGGAGAGCTGGAGCCATCTGCTTGCACAGCTCCTCTGCTCAGTGCGTCCTCATGGGAAGAGCTTTTCTGGCTGCAGGATGATGCCCATTGCCATCTTCATAAAAGCAGTGAATGCTTGGCTGGATCTCTAGCAGGTTGGGGGGGAAGTGAAGGACAATCTCCCCATCTCAATGCATTTCTGCCCCATGCTTAACCAAGGATGCTGGAGCCCTCCTACTTTTTGGTGCCCACTGTTATGCACCATAGAAGGCTGTATGGGTTCATGTGTGTCAGAGAAAGGACATTTTTAAAAACACCTGAAGGACAACACAGTCATTGGTCACACCCAGCACATATTCCTGAGGGGAAAGTCCTGCTTGTCTAACCTGATTTCCTTTTACAGGATGACCCACCCAGTTATCTAGGAAAGCCAGTAGATGTAGTCTTTTGGACTTCAGCAAGGCTTTTGATACTGTCTCTCACAGGATCCTTCTGAACAAAATGTCCAGCACACAGCTGGATAACCATGTTATTTTATGGGTGAGCAACTGGCTCATGGGTCAGGCACAAAGGGTTATAGCAAATGAGGCAACATCAGGTAGATGACTGGTCACTAGTGGGGCTCCGCAGGGCTCCATCCTCAGCCCAGTGACCTTCAACATCTTCATTAACAACCAGAATGCAGGACTCAGAGGAATACTAAGTAAATTTGCTGACAGCACTAAATTGGGAGGAGCTGTCAACTCCCTGGCATCAGAGAGGCCCTGCAGAGAGACCTGAACAAATGAGAGATGGACAATCACCAACTGTATGATGTTTAAAAAGGGCAAATGCTGGATTCTGCACCTGGGACAGGGCAACCCTGGTTGTGTGTATAGACTGGGGAACGAAAGGCTGGAGAGCAGAGTTGCAGAAAGGTACTTGGGAGTCCTGGTTGATGGCAAGTTGAATAAGTCAGCAGTGCCCTGGCAGCCAGGAGGGCCAACTGTGTCCTGGGCGGCATCAGGAACAGCATTGCCAGCCCGAGGGAGGTGATTATCTCACTGTACACTGGTATGGCCTCACCTTGAATACTGTATGTAGTTTTGGGCATTACAATATGAAAAAGACATTAAATTATTAGAGAGCATTCAAAGGAGGGCCAGGAGGATGGTGAAGGGTATGGAGGGAGAGCCATATGAGGAGCAACTGAGGTCACTTGGTTTGTTCAACCTGGAAGAGACTGAGGAGAGACCTCATTGTGATCTTCAACATCCTCATGGAGGGGAAGCGGAGCGGCAGGTGCCAATCTCTTCATTCTCATGACCAGTGACAGGACTCGAAGAAACAGCATGAAGTTGTCAGGAGGGATTTAGGTTGGCTATCAGGAAAAGGTTTGTATTGGTTTGGCACGGCCTGGTTTTAGGTAGCAGGGGGCCCACAAAGATGGCTCCTGTGAGAAGCTACTGGAAGCTTCCACCATGTCCAGTAGAGCCAATCCCTGATGGCTCTGAATATGGACATGCTGCTGGCCTAAACTGGGACAATGAGAGAGGCTGGTAATGCCTCTTTGATGACATATTTAAGAAGAAAATCAAAACAAAGTCACATGTTTTGCTTCTAGTCAGAGAAGAGAAGGAGGTGAGAACACGTGAGGGAAAACAACATGGAGACACCAAGGTCAGTGGAGAAGGAGGGGGAGGAGGTGTTCCAGGCGCCAGAGCTGAGATTCCTCTGCAGGCCGTGGTGATGACCATGGTGAAGCAGGTTGTCCCCCTGCAGCCCATGAGGATCCACAGGGGATGCAGAGATCCACTTGCATCCCGTGGGGGAGGTGCCCATGCTGGAGCAGGTGGATGCCTGAAGGAGACTATGATCCAGTGGGAGACCCAGTGGAGAGAAAGGGCCTTTGCTTCCAAGCTGAAGCAGCCTGTCCTTGGAGGACTGCACTCTGTGGAGAGACACACATTGCAGCAGTTTTGGGAGGATTGTCTGCCAGTGGGAGGGGTTCACGTTGCAGCAGGTGCAGTATGGCTGCTGCTTGTGAGAGTGGACCCATGCCGAAGTTCACAGAGAGCTGTATCCTGTGGGAGGGACCCCACAATCTCACAAGGGAAGGACTCCTCTCCTGGAGCAGCGGAAGAAAATCTCGGTGATGAACTGACCAAAACCCCCATGCCCTGTCTCCCTGTGCTGTCGGTGGGAAGGAGGGAGGGGTTGGGGGAAACGGTGTATTAAGGGCTTATTCTATCTCTCATCATCCTCCTCTGATTCTGTTAGTAATAAAATCACTTTTCAACTAAAGTTGAGCCTGTTTTGCCCTTGAAATATTTCTCCCGGTCCTTATCTCACTCATGAATGTCGCAGTAGAGCACGCAATGAAAACACAGAGCCCAGTTCTTGATGGCTGATCAGAAGGCTAAAGGCTTTATTTTTCCTCATCCCTTTTATAGCATGTTCCACTAACAGGGCACTCATTGGACAGAAGGGCTTGACTCTCTTCCCCTTTGATAAACACCAGGTGAAGAAGAGTGTTTTGAGAAAGAACACAGCCCACATAGAAATGTTTACAAAAACAGGGAAACTGTTTTGAGAACGGAAAACTTGTTTATCATTTTCCCATGGGAACCAGCAGGTTAGCAGCAGAATTCCCAAAGCCCAGAAAATACCGAACCCACACATGAAGCCTTCATTAACCTTTTTTTTTTCCTTTTCCCTCCTTTGCCCAGCTGTGGCAGGGGAGGGTGAGTGACTGAGTGGGTGCCTGGCATTGGGCCAGTGTCAAACCAGAACAAGGTTCTTCACCCAGAGCGTGGTTGGGCACTGGAATGCGCTCCCCAGGGAAGCGGTCATAGCATCAAGCCTGCCAGAGTTCAAGAAGTGTTTGGACAATGCTCTTTAGGCATATGGTATGATTCTTGGGGTGTCCTGCATAGGGCCAGGAGTTGGACTCAGTGATCCTGATGGGTCCTTTGAAACTCAGCCTGTTCTATGATTTTATGATTTTCAGCCATAAAATGGGGAGGTCAGCAGGAACTCCCCATGGAAACATGTTGATGAGGCAGGCAAAAGGATGCAAGCAGAAGCAGGCAGTAACAGTCCAGGCAGACATGATCTTAATGTTTCCTTCCTAAAGCCAAGGTGCAAGAACCAGAGGTGATTGTTCCTCCACCGTATATTCCTGCTTTTTTTCTTCTTGCCAAAATTCATTGGCATTTGGGACACTGATTGCTGAAGTAACACCAGTAAATCACAAGATCTGCCCTGCATCCTAGAAAGAGGCTTAGTATTATTATTAAATCATCACAGGTTTGATAGTTGAGCTCTGCACTGAGAGTCATCATCCATTCACAGCAAAGCTGGGGGGGGGGGGGGGGGGGGGATGGGAGAACTGTCACCAATTATTGCATCTCAGCCAGGTGCTGATGCATAGATGCTTTGAGGAAGGTTATGCCAGGTAAATGATGCAAAGTGAGCGGCTGTCGAGGGCAGGTGCTAGGCAGGCAGCCAGGCACATGCAAGCCCCTGCTGGCAGTGCTTCCTGAACACCTATAGGAACTCTGTTTCCTATATATCTGAGGGTGTCCAGCACCTCACAGAAAATGGCTTGAATAATTAGTGAGACGGAATGGTCAAGTATGTCTTGAAAATCAAAAAGGTTTAATACAAGAAGAGAATAATACAAAACAAAGAACAAAGCCGAGCACGGTATAAGGACAAGCCTTGTATAGCTGCTACAAACACCTCGAGAATGTGTGGAGCACCTTTGTTCTCTCTCTTCTACTTAATGATCGAGGATGGTTCTATTGGCAAACTGCCAATAGAAAGAGGTACAGACTTTGATGAACAGTAACAAGGTCCAACAGGTGCTTGCCTCTTGGCACTGATCCAATCACTATGAGAAGAACATGGAAAGTTCTAGCTAAAACTCCTAAAACGTCTAGAGGCAAACTGAAACCTTTTCCCTTATTTAGAAATGTTCACTCAAGTGTGGGAGTGCCTTCCTACAAACACCTGCCTCCCAAGAGAGGCAGCTGTTTGCAGAGCAGCGTCACTCTTCCCTCTCTTGACCTCCCACTGTTATTCACACCTGTAATTTTAAGAACAGACACTTACTTCCTTGCAGTCTACAAGTCTCTGGGGAAGACCTTTTACACCTCTGGCTTCTGCAGCAGCCAGGCAGTGGCAGCCACCAGGCAGCGACCACTCCATGCTGCCCTGGCTAGGGGGATGTGGCAGCCAGCAGGGCATTGCCTCCCCAGGCTGCTCTGAGGAGGGGGGTCTGTGGGATGGGGGAGGAGGATTACCTCCAGTACACCCAGTCACAGCCCCAGCTGAGATGCAGAGCTATCACAAAGTTCTCCCTACTCATTGGCACACTAATGAGTTCATGTTTCCCTACCCTGTCTGGCCCATTGAGCTTATTTCTATCAAATGCATTTGAGAATGTCATAAATGACAATATAGTCACTGGCTGTTATAAACGACAGTTCTCCAATATTCCGTTTTAGAGGTTTATTGGAAAATGACAAAATGAGATCGAAAAGAGACAATTCCCACAATCAAACGGCAGCTCTGAGCCTGGGTTTCGAGCTGCCGGGTGAACTAAGACCCCAGCCTCTATTGCACTGGGTCCCCCATAGTTCTGTTATAAATGATTAGAAGCCAATTCAAAATAACAAGATTTATTTAGCAAAATTTCCAACACCGAATTAAAAGCCACAATAAAAACGAGACAACAATCGATCGAATGCTGGGTGGAAAGAGTGGGGGTACAAGGGTACCCTCCAAACTCGACCACGTCTGCCAAGCTTCAGCCTGTGGGTTTTATACAGTTTTTTTACCCTAAGGCCAAGTCTATTGAAAGTCCAGGTATGCATGTGTTTCTCAATTTCCAAAAGGAGTCCCCGTCTGCTTGAAAAGATTACTTGATAGTCTTTCCCGGAATTCATCTTGGGAGGGGTGATATGATCATCCCGGATCTCCACCAAGGTTGATATCAGATGTTGAGGAGCTGTGAAGTGAGGGTCCACCCTTGATGAATGGGCCATCTTCCTGCTGGCCTTGTCGTTTCAGTTGCAAATGTGTTTGCCTGCACAATGGACTCTGGAATCTTGGAGACACCCTTGGGTAGCTTTTTAGTAAACTAAATCCGTAATACACTATTATATACATGAATTTATCCATTATATTCATTACAGTCTCCCACCTTTTTATTTACCCAATAAATTCGTGTGGGTTTTATAATTTCGCTTCTTATTTACTAATCATCCTGAGACCCATCATATTCGTCCCATTCTTTTTGTGTTATCTGGCACTATTTCTGGAAGGATGAAATCTCTTCCTTGACTCTATTTTCAAATTCTCTCAAGGCTTCTGCAGCCTGGTTTCGTTCTTTCAACTCCATCAGTTTAGGAGTTTTGGAAAGCGGTCCAACTTTTCTTCCAGCTAATTCAGGGTCAGTAGGTAGGGCTGCAATTTGCATGCCTTGTACTACCGAGTGGATTAGCTGAATGAAACACGGTATTAGACAGGGTAGAAATATGATTCCAGCTATTGAACATAAAACAAAGAACACCAGCTTTTTCCACCAGTTACCCTGCCCAAACAGCTGATCCCACCATGAGGCCTGAAGTATGGAATTCCATTTTTGGACAGGTACATAGGCTACCTTTTTAATTTTGGCTGCTAATCCCTTTATTGTTTCTCTATAGTCATCAATTTCAATACAACATTCTGATTCATTAAATCTCCCACAGGCCCCCCCTTCTTCTGCTAATAAGTAATCTAGAGCCAATCTGTTTTGATAAAAGAATGTTCTCATTTGGGAGTGCTGTTTGGCCAGTAATTCCAAAGCCTCTGAGGTGTGATTAGAGACTATTTCTACCACTGCCTGAAGCCTTATCAGTCTATTTAAAAGATAGATAGGGGTCTGGTATCCCCAACTCCCATCGTTTGCCCAAGTTGCAGGACCATAATATTCTATTGTTCTCTCGGTAGGCCATTCTTCTTCTCCCCATTT
Source organism: Acrocephalus scirpaceus scirpaceus (assembly GCA_910950805.1). Lineage (NCBI taxonomy): Eukaryota > Metazoa > Chordata > Aves > Passeriformes > Sylviidae > Acrocephalus > Acrocephalus scirpaceus. Next base: position 3,716,685 of record CAJVGK010000018.1, on the reverse strand, counting down.
CTGGCTTCCCCCTGCTAAAGGCAATACTTTTTTCAAGTCTCTTTTCTGTCTATCTAGAGTTTCATATAAGGGGGCCCCCAGCAGATTGCTTTCTGTCCTGGGTAATATAAAAAAGAAGGGCCTAATCATTCCCAAAGTGCAAGACCCCTTCCATTTTTGAGGTAACTCACTATAAGCCTTCTTTCTACATATCCAATAGATGCCATCAGGGGCTTTCCACCTCATATTTACCTTTTCAGGTTCTTTCCAGTATTCTCGCTGGCTTTCAAGGGACTGGTAGGGGTTGGCTCCAAGAATGCTATACCAACATAATTTAATTGATTCAAACCATTCACATTTGTCCTTTTTTTCTTTGCTCCAAAACCCCATTGGAGGTTCAGGTTGCCAGACCTTTGATTTGTTATTTGAATTTACTGTTAAGGTGGAAATGCAGGGGGTGTAGCCCACTAACTCAGTGTATTCTCCACCTTCTCTGCTGATACAAATAGTTCCAATAATTCTTTTTTCTAGGATCCACCCTTCAGGTCTCTGAATGGTTCTTGATATCTGAGTATTATCCCATTTTAGGAGCATTCCTGGAGTCAAACCCTCACCTTTCCATGGCTATTTTTCTGCTGGTTTTAATCTTCCACAAATCTAGCAATTAGCTAGACCTAATTCAGTGGCAATTTCCTGCATCAAATCTATAAATAGGTTCTGATTTGGGGCAGGCAATCCCCAGTCTTTATATTGTTTTTCCAACTGCTCGTAATGTTCACTCAATGTTTTTAGTCTTTCTTGTTCTAGTCTTTTTTTCTTTATTTCTGCTTCCTGTCTCCTTAATTCCTGTGTTAACATTTGTACTTTACTTTCAGGGTCGAGTTCTTCCTCATTTTTTGAAAAACAGGTGGTCTCATCAAATTGAAAACATGTCTTGTCATCATCCCATTTTAGGAGATCTAATACTATGTGTTCATTTCCTGAGAGGGTTTTTCCTTCATGTTTAAGGTATTTTCTTACCCAATACATTTTTCTATCCATAGTACATATATTTAATTTGCTTCTATCATAGCACAGTCCATTAATCTGATAGTATCCCAGAAAGATAGATTTCTTTCTCCCACCTATCCACACAGTCTGATTACGTTGGTCACAAACAGGGATAGTTGGTATCTTTCCTATCTCCCGTTTGTAAATTTTGTGTGTCTTGGACTGCCCGTCCTTAGTAATTGGTTTTGGGTCATGGCATACTACCCCTTTGTCTGATTCGCAAATTTTATATTGAGTGCCATTAAAGAAACAGAAGCAGCTGCGCTTCAGTGCCAATTACTTCTGAGGCAACTTGAACTCCTTCATAGGCAGCCAAGATTTCTTTCTCCATGGGAGTGTAGTTGGCTTCGGACCCTCTGTAGCTTTGACTCCAGAATCCCAGTGGTTGACCCCGAGTCTCACCAGGCACCTTCTGCCAAAGGCTCCAGGACAGGCCATTGTTCCCGGCTGCTGAGTAAAGCACATTCTTCACATCTGGTCCTGTCCTCACTGGGCCAAGGGCTACCGCATGAGCGATCTCCTGTTTGATCTGGACAAAGGCTTGCTGCTGTTCAGGGCCCCAGTGGAAATCATTCTTCTTGCGGGTAACCAGGTAGAGAGGACTCACAATCTGGCTATACTCAGGAATGTGCATTCTCCAAAAGCCTATGGCGCCTAGGAAAGCTTGTGTTTCCTTCTTGCTGGTTGGTGGAGACATTGCGGTGATCTTGTTGATTACTTCTGTGGGTATCTGGCGACGACCATCTTGCCACTTGACTCCCAGGAACTGGATTTCTCGAGCCGGTCCCTTAACCTTACTTCGCTTAATGGCAAAACCAGCTTTCAGTAGAATCTGGATAAACTTCTCTCCTTTCTTGAAGACTTCCCCTTCTGTGTTCCCCCATACAATAATGTCATCAATATACTGGAGATGTTCAGGAGCCTCACCCTTTTCCAATGCAGTCTGGATCAGTCCATGGCAGATTGTGGGGCTGTGCTTCCACCCCTGGGGCAGTCAGTTCCAGGAATACTGCACACCCCTCCAGGTGAAAGCAAACTGAGGCCTGCACTCTGCTGCCAAAGGAATGGAGAAGAAGGCATTGGCAATGTTGATGGCTGTGTACCACTTTCCTGCCTTGGACTCCAGTTTGTACTGAAGCTCCAGCATGTCTGGCACAGCAGCGCTCAGTGGTGGCGTGACTTCATTCAGACCACGGTAATCCACAGTCAGTCTCCATTCTCCACTGGACTTACGCACTGGCCATATAGGGCTGTTGAAAGGTGAACGAGCCTTGCTGACCACCCCTTGGCTCTCCAGTTTACGAATCATCTCATGGATAGGAATCACAGAGTCTCTGTTGGTGCGGTATTGCCAACAGTGCACTGTTGCTGTGGCGACTGGTACCTGTTGCTCTTCAACTCTCAGCAGTCCCATAGCAGAGGGGTCATCTGAGAGACCAGGCAAGGTATTCAGTTGTCTGATGCCTTCTGTCTCTACAGCAGCTATCCCAAAAGCCCAGTGATATCCTTTTGGGTCTTTGAAATATCCATTTCTGAGATAGTCTATGCCAAGGATGCATGGGGCTTCTGGGCCAGTCACAATGGGGTGTTTTTGCCACCCCTTCCCAGTTAAACCCACTTTGGCCTCTACTACAGTCAGCTGCTGGGACCCTCCTGTCACTCCAGAAATAGAAACGGATTCTGTTCCTACATACCTTGATGGCATCAGGGTACATTGAGAGCCAGTGTCAACCAAAGCCGTATACTCTTGTGGGTCAGATCTGCCAGGCCATTGGATCCACACAGTCCAATAGATCCGATTGTCCCTTTCCTCTACCGGGCTAGAGGCAGGGCCCCCCTATTCCTGGTCATGGTACACGCTACTCTCTTCCTGTAAATATGTTCCTGAGGTTCCTTCGAGAGGATCAGTCATATCATCATTCCTATCCCATCTGGAGTTTTGTGCTCGAGAGACTGGAGCAGCATTGACTCTAGATGAACTTCTTGTGGTAGGTGTCTCTCTTTTCAGTTCACGTACCCGGGCTGCTAAGGAGGAGGTGGGTTTTCCATCCCACTTCCTCATGTCTTCTCCATGCTCCTGAAGAAAAGACCAGAGGTTACCTCGTGGAGTGTATGTTCTCTCCCTGGCTGGGGGACATCTGCTCCTAATGGCAGAGACTCTTGTTGGTTCTGGCGAGACGTGGTAAATTTCTTCCTTAAGTTCTTTTTTCAGTTTCTGATGGCCCTCTTCAATCAAGCTTCGGACTTGCTCAGCCAGCCTTGTTTCCACGGATGAGACATGGGTATGAAATGGAGCAGTGACAGTGTCCTCATAAATTCTTAGTTTATTGACCAAGACTCCCACCCTGTCCTCGCCTGCCCTCCATTGCAGCGTTGCCAGGTAACGGGAGTACATCTCTGGTCCAAGCCGTGTGAATCTCAGCCACACCTGCGATGTGCACTGGACTTCACCTGGGCTTTTAGGAAATCTCTCGTCTTCTGAAAAAATGATCTCCAGCACAGCCAATTCCCTCAGGCATCGGATACCTTGTTCCATTGTGCTCCACTTTCCTTGGTGCACCTGGAGATCTTCTTTACAAAGGTATCTGTCCTTCACACTTGTTAGCAGTCGTCGCCAGAGGCTGAGAGTTTCTTGGGTTCTCCTGATCCCCTGGTCAATGACCACATCCCGGGACAGCGATCCCAGTTGCCTGGCCTCACTTCCATCCAGAATGGTGTCATTGGCTGCAGCGTCCCAGATACGGAGCAGCCAGGTCAGGACGGATTCATTTGTCTGATGGGTGAATTCCCTCTGCAGGTCACGTAGCTCACCCAGGGACAGAGAGCGAGTGATGATCTCTGGCTCTGTCTCTTCTGCTGGGTGCGAAGGTCCTGCTGCATCCTCGTCAGTCACTATGCGGACTGATTTGCTCTTTGCTTTCTTCTTCTGAACAGGAGCAACTGCTACCGGTTTAGGCTGTTCCAGTTCAGTGATGGTTTGTGTGGAGATGCTGGCATTTTTGGCTTCTTTCTCCTCTGTGACAACCTGCACAGACACAGATGTTGTGGCTTTGCATGTGGCTTCTTTCTCTTCTGTGGCAGTCTGCGTGGACGTGGGCACTGTTGCCTTGATTTCGGTTCCTTTCTCCTCTGTGACAGTCTGTGTAGATGCGGACACTGTTGCATTGCTTTTGGCTTCTGTTTCCTCTGTAACAGTCTGCGTAGACTGGGACACTGTTGCCTGGCTTTTGGTTCCTTTCTCCTCTGTGACAATCTGTGTAGACACGAAGGCTGTTGCTGTGCATTTGGTTCTTTTCTCCTCTGCCTCAAGAAAACGTTGCACTTTAAGCATGGTGCAGGCTGTGCAGAGAAGAGAAAGCAGTACTAACAACATTATGCTGTCTTTGGTATCCAGAGAGAACTCAATATTTCCAAAAACTGCTGTTTCAGGCCTGAAAGACTGGAAAAAATCATTCTTTACCCCTCCCCACTGCGGCTGGGTGAGATTGTTGAGCCCCCAAACAAAGCATCCTAGACCGGGACAAGACAACAAAATTGAGTACATATTCCAAATTGTGATCATTGCCTCAGAGGTTATCATGCAATAGACATAATAGACCAATAAAGCAATTTTAGTGCCATACCCTGGTTTACACCAGAATATTAAGATCTGCAGATACTGCCCCATGTGCGGAAAGATATAGAGAGCTAGGTACAAGACAGATGTGAACATGCTGAGCATCATAGTGAACAGGTGTCTTTTTTCTAAAATTGTAATTCTGACTTTTCTCAGTACCTCCCGCCCCACATTGGGCGCCAAAAATATGTGCTAGTTTGAAAGCAAAACCAGTAAAGGACTCCAAGTCAGAAACACAATTTAATAAGATGAAAAGAAAATAAAGGAAAGTAAAATAAAATAAAAGTAATAGTACAAAAAAACCCCTCACTGACAGAGTCAGAATACAACCTGACACCCTGTTATTTAGGATGGTAGTAGCAGTCCAGATGAGATGGTCTTGTCAAAGCAGTGATTCTTGTAGAAATGTCTGGCACCTCTTGTCTCCTCTGGGAGTCCAGTGGATAAAAGCTGCCTGGGCTGTCTCAAACCCTGGATTATATCCAGGTGGGAATGCTTGGCTCCTCCCCCTGGGAGGAGCATCTCACAATGGGGATGATCTCATTCTATGAGTCATGCAGTGGGTCCTTGATGGCCCATTAAACAGAGATAACTCCTGGAGGGAGTTATCTATGAGTCATGTGGCAAGGCATTGTTAGGCTCATTAACAGAAGATAAGGAAAACACTTCCCCACCTTGGCTCCAACGGCTCATGGGGATAGAATACATACCTTGGGCACAATTTTACATTGTAACCTAGGACAGTAGCTCACTGTAAAAGGGTATTTAAACCTAAAAGATTGTGTACTAGGTGTCTAGAGGAGGAGCAGGCTTTGAATACTCGTTTTCTAGATATCTCTGTCGAACTTGATCTATGGCGTTTTTACCCTCCGTGGATCACTGATCAGTGATTCCTTTGCCGTGCCCGGCCCCTGGCCTGAAGCGTGCTCAGCAGTCGGTAGGGCCCACTGGACAGATCTGCAGAACACCCACGCGGTGGGCTTTCTGGCTTGCAAGCACTAGATGTAAATTAGTAGCTATGGCGATGGAGGAAAAGGAAGGCTCTCTTCTGAGGTGCAACAGGAGATGTTTATTACCTGTCTTCACCTCATAGATGGTGGATGAGAGAGCGAGAGACCCCGCCCGGATCCCCGCTTAAGAGGACAGGTACCAGGGGGCGTGTACAAAAACTTTACACCAATAGGGGGATACAAAGGGAGGAGTTGGGGGGTAGATTGACACACAAAAGGGCCAATCCCTGGAGAAGGGGGGGGGAGGGGATTTCCAGAACCTGTTCCAATCAGAAGCCAGGTCTCCCCCGAGATTTCCAGAAGGGGGAGAGGCTTTCCTGGATGACTGGCAGGCTCCGGGGGAAGGGACAAACATGGATAAATAGGGGGGTTTGGAATAGACCATTTTCCCAACATAAATAACATTAATTATATAAACCCAAAACTTGTGAGCACAGCTCACGCACCACTACATCTCCCCCTTTCTTTTTATATAAAGATGGTAATTTAAACCATAAGAAGCTAGTCGGTGGCCACAGCTCGGGGTCTTCTTCAGGGAGGTCCTTTCTTTCTTCAACTCTCACTTCTGCTTCCGGTGGAGCTGTGACGACCATGACTAGGCTTGCATATGGGGGGGAGACAGTTTGAGACTAACTTTTTAACAGAATAACGAATGCAGCTAACCGCGCCAAGAATACACAAAACCATAAACAGAACAATCAACTCAGGACGAAAAATAGACCTTGCCCACCCAGGCAGCCCCCAGTCCTCAAAAAGTCCCTCCAGCCAGTCAGATGTTTGAGGACAGCTTGTTTGTGACATGGATGCCTCCGACAGGTTTGCAGACTGTGGTACAGGTGTCTCTGACAAGTTTGCTGTTTGTGGCATGGATGCTGGCACTGTCCACGCCACGGTCGGAGACTGCAGGCTGGAGAGCAGCAGCAGGGATAGAAGTCTGGCTGCTGTCAGTGGGGCCATCGCTCTGTGTGGGTTTGACTTGAACTAAATAGAATGTGAGACAAGAACATAATTAGTGACAGACCAGTGGGGTAGGGGTAGGACAAATTCTTCCCAGCTTGTCCATTTGTGTCTTTTCCGTCTCCAGGACGCCACGGACACCTGTGAAACCTTAACTCCTTTTCCAGAGGCCTTTGGAATATAGGGTCTCACCCACTTTGAAGGGATCCACCTTAAGCCACTTGGGGTGGACACGCAGGCATACCCACGTCCCCAAGTAACCAGGTGGTGAGGGCCCTCTGTTCCGCCGGTCTCTGGGTCCTTTATAAGGACGGGTGGTCGAACCTTGGTGGAAAACTGATCGCTGCTGCCGAAGTGCCTGACGACTGGTGGGTTCAAAACCTCAAAGGAACAATTTAGAAAATTGATTGTGAACAGTGCTCTGGACAGGCGGATAGCTGGAGATTCTAATTTCAGGACCTGTTGTTGCTGGCCCAGGACCCTTTTGATTTCCCGGTGGGTCCTTTCTACCACCGCTTGACCTGTGGGGGAATGGGGGATGCCTGTTTTATGCTCCACCCCCCATTGCTGCAGGAAACTGCTGAACTCCTTGGATCTATATGCAGGCCCGTTGTCAGTTTTCAGGGCTTTTGGGACTCCCATAAAGGAGAAAGCCTGGATGAGATGGGTAATCGCATCCTGGGACCTCTCCCCTGCGTGGGCAGAGGCAAAGACTGCTCCGGAGAAGGTGTCCACTGAGACATGCACATATTTCCTCCTTCCAAACTGAGGGATATGTGTCACATCTGTCTGCCACACCTCACAGCTGCCTAACCCTCTGGGGTTAGCACCAGCGCTCAGGGTGGGGAGCGCATGCTGCTGACAATTTGGACAAGTTGCCACGATTGCCTTGGCCTGTTCCCGGGTAAGGTGGAACCGGCGAACTAAACCTGGGGCATTCTGATGGAAAAGCTGGTGACTGATCTTTGCCTGCTCAAACACATTTGGGAGCGGGGCCATCTCTGCAGGGGCAGCAAGGGCATCGGCTCTCCTGTTTCCCTCAGCGATGAACCCGGGCATGTCCGTGTGTGACCTCGTATGCATCACATAAAAGGGTTGCTCTCGGTGGGAGACAAGCTTAACTAGCTTTGAGAGCAACTTGAACAGGGCAAGGTTGGTCACTTCCTGGAGAACAGCATTTTCAGCTCTGGATACTACACCTGCTACATATGCAGAATCGGTTACCAAATTAAATGGTTCAGAGAACCTCTCGAAAGCCCTGACAACTGCGGCCAACTCAGCAATTTGAGGTGATCCTTCTACCTCAGCGACATCTGACTCCCACCGCTGAGTCTGAGGGTCTTTCCAAGTCATAACTGACTTGTGAGACTTTCCGGACGCGTCTGTAAAAACTGTCAGGGCCTCTAAAGGCCTTTTGCTCTGAACGCTTTCTAATTTTAGCGTGAATTTTGCTTCCGAATTAAAAATTCTGTGGGCAGGCCTATGAATAGAAATTTGTCCTGTGTAGGAATCCAGAGCCATTTGCAAAACCTCATTCTCCTGGATGTATTTTTCCAACCTTTGGTCTGAATTGGAATGTGAATGCATTTAAAATCACAGCCAGCCAGGTCCCTAATACGGGTTCTGGCCTTCTGGATTAGATCAGCTGCCAGCTCCTGTGGCGTGGTCATTCTTTTGGACCTTTGGTGGCTAAGAAAGACCCACTCTATAATGAGAAGAGGATCTCTCCCGCCTCTGTCCTTGCGGGGTAATTTGCTTACCTCCTTGTCCCACTGAAAAATGACTCCATGGAGGTGTGGCAGATCTAATACAATGAAACTGAAAGGCAGTTCAGGTGCACACCTGTTTGCCTGTCTGGTGGACAGTTTTACCTGGACCTTCTCCAGTGCCCTCTGTGCCTCTGGGGTGAGCTCCCGCGGAGAATTCAGCTCCTCTCCCCCTTTCAATAAATTGAAAAGAGGGTCTAGGTCCTTGGTGGTCAGACCTAGCCAGGGCCGCACCCAGGACAATGCCCCACACAGCTGATGGACGTCAGCAAGAGTCCTGATTTTAGTTTTTATTGCCAATTTTTGCGGAACAATGGTCCGCTTACTGATCTCCAGGCCTAAATATTTCCAAGGCGGCACCCGTTGAATCTTCTGCTCCTGCAGCTCGAACCCTGCAGCAACCAATGAAGAAATTGTCAGGTCAAGCGCATGGGACAGTACATCCTCGTTCGGGGCACAGACAAGCACGTCATCCATATAATGATAGATGATCGCCTTGTCTGCGGCTGCACGTACAGGGGACAGCAAGGAAGAGACGTACCACTGGCAAATCACGGGCGAGTTTTTCATGCCCTGCGGCAAAACTTTCCAGTGATACCTTTTCCTCGGGGTCTCTCGGTTAAAGGTGGGAACCGAGAACGCGAAGCGTGGGGCATCGTCAGGATGAAGGGGAATTTGAAAGAAACAATCTTTAATATCAATGACTGCCAATTGCCAATCTCGAGGGAGCATTGTCGGGGAAGGCATCCCTGGTTGGAGAGACCCCATATCTTCAATTACATTGTTAATTTGTCTGAGGTCGTGAAGGAGCCGCCACTTGGTCTTGTCAGCCTTTTGGATGACAAAGACCGGGGAGTTCCACGGGGAGGTGGTCTCCTCTATGTTACCCTTGGCTAGTTGCTCTTCCACGAGCTCATTCAGCGCCTTTAATTTTTGTTTTGAAAGCGGCCACTGCTCTACCCAAACTGGAACATCTGTCTTCCAATTCAGTTTTTGGGTAGGGCGCCTCTCAGTGACCGCCGCACAAAAATCCTGTGGGGGGTCGGGAATGTCAATTGTGACTCCCCACTGTGCCATGAGGTCTCGCCCAAGCAATGGTTCCTTGTAATCTAAAACAAATGGGCGGATATTTGCCAATTGCCCATTTGGCACCGTAATTTGCACAACGCTCTTTGATTGTTTTGCCAATTGAATGCCCCCAACACCTTGAACGTGTCCGGCCACGCTTTGCAGAGCCCATTGTGAAGGCCACTCCCGGGACGGGATCACGGTTACATCGGCACCCGTGTCCAGGAGGCCTTTGATGTTCACGATCTCCTCCCCCATCTGCATCTGGCATTCTAACTGCGGTTTCGCGGTAGAAATTGCCTGCACCCTCCCCACCGATGGACTTCCTTCTGTGAGGAAATCAGGGATGGGAATTACCTGGGCGATTATCTGCCCCTTCGGGAGAAAAGCAGGCGGGGAAGTACAATGCAGCCAAACCACGAAGCGCTCGGGATCAGAGTCAACGATCCCTGGAGCGACTTCGAGGTCGAACGGGGTGTACTTACAGTCTCCGAGTACCATGTACTTGCATCTTATCCGATGCCAAGTGCCCTGTTCACTGGGGTTCACTGAAACCAAATGCCAATCGCTGTCCTTCAACAGCAGCGAGTCAGTGAGTTTTAACCTAAACGGCTCGTACTGCGAGTCGGTGGTTAAAACTGAATCGGAGAGGTCTATCTCCCTGGGTGTCAAGTCCGGTGGATCAGAGTCCAGGGGGACTCTGGTGTCAGTCCTGGTAGACAGAAAAGAAAGGTCAGCTTTGTTTCCTCTTTCCCCCCTCCCCCTCCTGGTCCGGGCCACCCGTTTTGCATCTTCACGCAGGGTGGTCCCGCGCTCACCCCCTAGTTTTTTGGAGCCGCTTGAAGGCTCCCCTGCAACCCCCCACCTCCACCTCCACCCCCACCCCCACCCCCTTGAGTGGCCACAAATTGCTGGAAAGCAGTCCGCATCGGGCAAGCGTGCTGCCAGTGGCCGCTTTGCCCGCAGAGACTACAACGGTCTTTGCCCACCCGAAAAGGATGTTTCTTTGCCAGCTGCTTCCTGGAGAAACCCTCTGAGTCCAATGCTGCAGCTCTCGGATTGGCTCGCTGCAGCTGCCTTGATGGCTGCTCCGTTGTAGCAGACATGAAGGGAACCTTTGCCTCGCAGACGCGGAGAAAGTCCTGCACAGTGGGCGGAGGGTCCAGAGGCAAGCTAAGGATGGCTGCCCTGCACTGGTCATTGGCATTTTTCCGGACCATCACTTCTAACACGCTTGCCCTTGCGTCTTCTTTCCACACCTGCGTCTCAACGGCCCTCGTCATCTTCTCCACGAAGGCGACGAATGACTCAGCAGGTCCCTGCCGGATGTTGGCGTAGCTGGGCAAAGGCACTTGTCCCTGCAGCCCTAAAAATGCCTTTTCGGCCGCTCGTTTTATTTTCTCCAGCACCGGCGCCGGAATTTTTCCAGCCTGGTCTGAAGCCTGAGCCCATCTGCCCTCCCCACACAGATGATCAAGGGTAATAGGGTCCCCCTCCTCATCGGTAGCAGTTCCAGGATCTCGTAACAAGCCAGGCAAGTCAGTCCGCAACAGGTTTTTCCATGCCGCCTCCCACAGCTGAAACTCTGTGGAGGACATGAGGCAGGAAAAAAGCTGCCGCAGGTCAGATGGGACCGCGACTGTGCCGGTGAGGTTGGCCTTCAACAATCCCCTGAAATACGGGCTTTCCCTCCTGTAATCTAGGTGGGCCTTGCACAGATCCTTAATGATGTTCTGTGAAAAGGGTTGCCAGGTGGCTTGAGTGACGTTCCCACTCCTTGACCTGTTATATGTAACAGGCGCAAGGGAAGGAAGCTCACCGCGGCATGGGCTTTGGGTTCCCGGCCCCCCCCCTTCCGGTTTCCCCACCGTGGGAACCGGATGCGGGACCGTGAGAACCGGAAGACCAACGTGGCTCCGGCGCGGGCATGGGCGTGGCTCCGGGTGCTGACATCACTCGGGGGGTTGGGACTGGGGCGGAGCTTTGGTAGGGAGGAGTTAGAGGAGGGGCAGAAGGAGAAGGGAACAAGGAATCCTGGGAAGAAGAAGGCGCGAAATTTGCATGCGACTGCACCATGCGGTCGCCGCCATTTTCCGCTTGGGGAGAGGGGGAGAAAGGGGAAGTGCCGTCCCGTGACGCACCATCTTTTTCGGCGAAACCGAAACGGACTCGGGGTTTGGGAACTGGGTAAGAGGGGGGAAGGGTAGAAACTCGGGAAGCCGAGCCAGGGCTATGCCGAGCCTCCTGAGCAGTCCGGCTAAGACTGTTCAGGCGGGGGAATTCGGATACTTGCGGGAAGCCAGGGCCGACAGGAGAGATTTCTCCTGCCGATCCCCGCAAGTTACCCATTTCGGGTAAAGAGGGAGCGGTAAAAAGGGAAGGAGAAACTGGGGAAGACTGCCTTCGCTGCTCTTCCTCTACTTTCTGTTTTTCTAAAAGGGCAGATCGAATCTGCATAATCCAATAAATTAATTTAGCTGCGTGTTTGTCCCCTGCTTTGCCTAATTGAAAAAATTTCGAATAGGCTGCATCCCAAAACTGAATGCACACCACTTGTGCAGGGGGCATTTTCGGAAAGTACAGGAAGAGCAGTTTTACGAACTTTTTGAGCTCCTTTTTTGAGAATTTAAACTCGGAGCCCTTCAACACAAAAACCAATAATTTACAAACTTCCTTTTCTTCGGTTGAGAGCTTCGCACCCATTTTTCTCAACCGTCACGCACGCGCACCTCAAAAACTAAAATAGCAAACGAAAAGCAAAAAACCCGCGACTTAAAACCCGAGACCGGAGACCACTTCCCCGCGCCCTCGGAGCACGGCTAATTCAAACAAAAACCGACAACGGGAAAACGAATCCGTGCCCCACGCGACGGAGCCCGCGTCTGAAACAAAACGAGAAAAAAACCGAAAGAAAAAAAAATGCCGCACTCAGACAACCCGACCCTGGGAGGGCATAAGGCTTCTCCACAGGGGAAACGCGTTTCTTGGCTCTGAAAGAGCCCCCCAAAATTGTCCTAAGGGGAGGGAAAATCCAGCTCCCCTAGGAACCCCAAAATGAAAGGTGAATTTTACTCACCCGTCCGGTGCTGGCGAATAAAAAAGAGGTGCTGGCGGTCCTTCGCCTGAAGAAGACTTTCCGGGCGCAGGAAAGCTGTCTTCTTCTCTTACCAGAAAGCGTACTCCACGGAGCTGCTATTCTGGTAAGCACGTGGCTGTCTGGAAATCCTGCAGCACTGCGTGGAGGCTTCCAACGCAGGCGAGAATCAAGTCCACGGGGTCTGGCGGTGTTCTCAGACCTTTTTCCGTGCAGAGAGCTCACGCTGCCACTTCTTCGTGCTTTGCCTCGTGCCGCAGAAGTTCTTGTCCACGTGGTTGGCCCCACGTTGTGGCGCCACGTATGGCGTTTTTACCCTCCGTGGATCACTGATCAGTGATTCCTTTGCCGTGCCCGGCCCCTGGCCTGAAGCGTGCTCAGCAGTCGGTAGGGCCCACTGGACAGATCTGCAGAACACCCACGCGGTGGGCTTTCTGGCTTGCAAGCACTAGATGTAAATTAGTAGCTATGGCGATGGAGGAAAAGGAAGGCTCTCTTCTGAGGTGCAACAGGAGATGTTTATTACCTGTCTTCACCTCATAGATGGTGGATGAGAGAGCGAGAGACCCCGCCCGGATCCCCGCTTAAGAGGACAGGTACCAGGGGGCGTGTACAAAAACTTTACACCAATAGGGGGATACAAAGGGAGGAGTTGGGGGGTAGATTGACACACAAAAGGGCCAATCCCTGGAGAAGGGGGGGGGAGGGGATTTCCAGAACCTGTTCCAATCAGAAGCCAGGTCTCCCCCGAGATTTCCAGAAGGGGGAGAGGCTTTCCTGGATGACTGGCAGGCTCCGGGGGAAGGGACAAACATGGATAAATAGGGGGGTTTGGAATAGACCATTTTCCCAACATAAATAACATTAATTATATAAACCCAAAACTTGTGAGCACAGCTCACGCACCACTACATTGATCTAATTAGGCTTCACTCCAGGACCTGGTATTTTCTGAAGTGGAACGGACTGAGAGGAAAATTAAACACACAGGCAGAACCCCTGAGAATTGAGCGCCGAACTCTGAACAAGACCCCCTGCAATGCAGATACAGTCAAACCTGCCCGCTGGGAAGCCTTTAAGAAGCGATATGCAGCCAGGGTCCAGCACAGAGCCCCTCAAGATGACTCCTGCTGCACAGAAGATAGATTACCACGCTGCTGGCTGCACACCAGCAGGCGTAGGCAGAAGCAGAAGAGCGTACCAGTAGAGAATCTTGATGACCCTGTGGCTAGCTTCACTCCCGACAGCGGCATGGTTCTCAGGGAAGCAATACCAAGTGCTTCCACAAAGTCTGATCGACAGCTGTGGTGAGTGCAAGATGAGATCAAGCCAAGCAAGCTGTGAAAGTAAGCAGGTGGGATTCTGCAAGAGAGATAGCACATTATATGGGATCTGCAGGGAAGGAGAAAAATATGTATGTTTTAACATAGAGATGATGAAAACGAGAAGTCAGATCAACTCCCACCAAAAGACGAAAGAAAGCACCGCAAGCAGAAAAGAAATATTAGACTAGATATCCCAATCTGTGATCAATGTAACCACACTCTTTAGATAAGAGGGAAAAAGAATCGATTTTCATAGCATATTTTACCGTAAACCAATTGTGCTACAGAAGTGAGCAGTTGGGAATGTGTAAAATAAGAAGAAAGACATATTGGGTGGGCGAGAATCTAAAATATGATGAGAAATCGGTGCAGAAAGATAATCAAATAATAATTAATAATTAATGAGATTGCTCACAATTAGATAAAACATTTTGCTTTTCACGAAACAAGGAAAGTATAGAACCTGAAGTAAAAATTTATGAAATCTCTCAAGAATTAAAAAGGCAGGAAGCAGAAACTAGAAGGAGGATAGAACAAGATAGACTTAAGTCATTAAGTGAATGATATGAACAGCTGGAAAAACAATATAAGAATTCGGGATCACTCATCTCTAACAAGAATTTATTTTTAGATCTTATGCAGAAGATTGCCTCCGAATTAAGTCTAACCAATTGTTAGATTTGTGGAGGATTGAATTCTGCTGAAATGTGGCCCTAGAAAGGTGAAAATTTATCTCCAGAACAATTGTTAAAGTAGAATAAATCAGAAATTTCAAAAAACATATTGCAGCCCGAAGAGTAGATAATTGACCACCAGATAATTAGAACCTTTTGTATCAGCAGGGAGGGGAAAGAATTCGATGAAGTTGTAAGATATACCCCGTGTATATCCACATTAACTGTAAATTCAGATAAACAAGAAAAGATATAGCAACCCGAACCTCTGATGAGATACTGAGAAAAAGAAAAAACTAACCGCTGCAATTAGTCTGAGAAAATTAGTTTATGTTAGCACAAATATTCTGGAGCTAACCCTTTCCAGGCCATAAAAAAACATAGCTAAGTACTAAGAAACGCCAGAGATGACACATGAGGTCTGGAGATCTCCCAGTAGAATATATTGGATCTGTGGGAAAAAAGCGTACAGCAAACTACCAAGGAAATGGAAAGGCTCATGCACTCTAGGTATTGTAATAAGTATAATAGATAAATTCGTGTATGTAATATTGTATTATGGATTTGAGCTACTAATAAAAAGCTACCCAAGGGTGTCTCCAAGATTCCAAAGTTCCAAAACATATTTACAACTGAAACGACGAGGCAGAGCAGGAAGATGGCCCATCCATCAAGGGTGGACCCTCACTTCACAGCTCTTCAACATCCGATACCGATCTTGGTGGAGATCCTGGATGATCAGATCACCCCTCCCAAGACGAATTCCGGAAAGACTATCAAGCAATCTTTTCATGCAGACAGGACTCCTTTGGAAAATTGAGAAACGCAGCATACCTGGACTTTCAATAGACTTGGCCTTAGGGTAAAAAAACTGTATAAAACCCAGAGGCTGAAACCTAGCAGTGTGGCAGAATTCGGAGGGTACCCTTGTACCGCCACTCTGTCCACCCAGCTCTCGATCGATTGTTGTCCTGTTTTTATTGTGGCTTTAATTCGGTGTTGGAAATTTTGCTAATAAACCCTGTTATTTTTGAATTGGCTTCTAATCATTTATAACAGTATGATCCGCCCTTCATTTTTCACACTCCCCAGGTCTGAGAGTAATATGCTCAGAGCCCCACTGTATGAGACCTTAAGTAGAGAAAAAAGAGAAGTAAAAACAAGCCTCCCAATGGCGGGGGGCAATCATAAATAGAGAGATGAAGAATGGCCAGCAGAACGTATAATAGCATATTATAGCCCGGCTACCTGGGCACAGGATGGGAGTTGGGGCTATAGAACCCCAATTTACTTGCTAAATAGGCTAATCAGACTGCAAGAAGTAGTAGAGGTAGTGTCTAATCACACCTCTGACGCATTAGAGCTGTTAGCCAAGCAACACTCCCAAATGGGAGCCTTTGTGTACCAAAACCGAATAACATTAGATTACCTGCTAGCTGAAGATAGAAGAGTGTGCAAGAAATTCAACGAGTCTGAATGTTGTGTAGAGATAGATGATTATAGGGAGACGATTAAAAACCTAGCATCAGAAATAAAAAGGGTAGCTGATGTACCAGTAGAGAGATGGAATTCAATCCTCCAAACTTCTTGGTGGGACAATTTGTTTAATGGGGCATGGTGGAAAAAACTGATTTTCTTCATACTTTGTTCTCTAGCAGATATCATATTCATGCCTTGTCTCATCCCATGCCTCATCCATTTAATACACTCTGTGGTTCAAAGCATGCAAATCGCAGCAACAAAATATCAAAAATCATGAAACTAAAAGAACAGACAGAAGAAAGTGAAGTCGCAAAAGTATTAGCGAAATTTGAAAACCGAGTAAAAGAAACCTCTTATAAGGAATATTACATTCCTCCACAAGAAGCCTGGGATGACTACAAGGATGAATTTTAGAAAAGGGGTTCTTAAATAGGGCATGAATTAAGATTCTGAAAATACAAAGTGGGGGATTTTGTTATGAGGAAAGCTAAGAATTAATTCATGCCTGTGATGATATTTTATATAAATCGCTGAAAGTTAAATATAGTGAATATACTAAGCACTCCTCGCCTTAGTAAAACTCAGATTGCAAAACCCAAACTCAAGGAAAGCTTCATTAGCATTTGAAGACAGAAGTCGAAGCTCAAACTCCGAGGGAGACTTCATTTGCATTTGAAGACACAGAGCGAAGTAACACCTTTTTGGAGTGAGGCAACGCCACAACAACGCAGATAAGAACGCAGATAAGAACGATCATCACCCCTTGACAAAATAACGATGCCATCTAGACAACATCACCAGACCCGAGATAGAAACACAAAGGGCTTCCAATAAGCCCAGGAAGGACTATTCAACGCGAGCAGAGAAGAATAGAAAACACCAATACCAGACAGTTGAACAGATTTACATCACTGAGTCCAGCCTGAGGGCACAAAAACTGTATAAAACCCAAGCTCCAGGGACAGTTTCTCGTGAACTAGGGGAGGGCTGTTTGCCAGATAGACCGCTGAACCGACCCTGTTCACCGGTGCCGACCCCGGGCTCGGCATCTCTTTTTTATTTTAGTAGTAGATTTTTATTTCTTTGTAACCAAATTGTCATTAATAAATTTCTTCATATAAAACAGTTCGGCTATTTTCGCTTATAACATCAAGATAAGAGGAACAAAACCTATTGTCAGCAGAAAAAGCTGACCAGAACCAGCCAATGAAAGACTGCACATGCTTCAGAAAGAAAGGTGAAAAGGGCAGAGTGAAGAAGACTGCCGGCCTTCATTGGAACAACCCCTGAGGAAGACTCAGAGCCTTCCTCAGTGTGACCACCAGATTACACTGTGCTTGCATGTCACGTATGCTAATGATATTAATGACTTCTGAGAAGTAATTTGAATAGCCACTCCTATCTCAAGAAATATAATGAATATGCATGAAATTTAACCATATATTGTGCTGTGTAAAAGTGCTGTGTGTGCGTGTTAGGAGGAGCGATCTCCCATGTACCTGGCGCCAAATAAAGCAAATACCAACCTCACTGAATCAGTCTCTGAGGTGACTCTTGGCTCAGCATTGGAGCGAATCACCACCACTAGTTAAATTCTGCTAATAGCTCATTAGGGGATGCACCTGCCTGCTGGCCCCACAAAAAGGGCTGCATCTTCCACCCAGCATCCTGATCCTGCCAGACCTCCTGATCTTTTAAGCACCCAAGCCCTGGGCTGATTAATGCAGATGATATTTACACTCTTCTATTTTTGACTAATAAGGCCACCTGTGGTGGAGTGGATCTCCTCTTCTGTGCCAACCCCCTGACAACAACAGCCACTTGGTTTCAAAACAAGGACCTATTACTTAAATTGGGAAAAGCTTTGAGTCCTGTAGATCAGCCTGTACTGGGGAAGACAGTAGGACTAGTGTCCAAATGTGGGGGAAAATGCAGGTAAAAGCAATACTGGGAAATTTAGGTTGCTATTGAATTACCCCAGGCATGACCCAGGAGATGAGCTCCTTCCACTTCCATTGTCTCAGCTGGCTGCCAGGCTCTGTGGCAGAGGGCAGGGAGACTCCAGCCATCCTGGGAAGCAGGGTGGCAGGTTGGAAAAATGGAGCAGCCTGGGGAGGAGCGGGTTGAGAGGTGTTTTCTGGTATCGGCAGAACCTTTGCTCTCCCTGATTCTGCAGCTATCAGCCCCATTTCAGAGGAAAACATGAATCATGAGGACAACTCCAGCTATGCTGAGGGTGAGACAATATTCCCTCACCTATAAAAGCCTATTTGGACTGAGCACCCCTACCTTTGAGTGACAGCACTCGTCCCCTTACCTTCCTCCTCATACTAGTCATAGATGGCTCATTTCTTGAAGTCATTTAGGACATCTCAAGCCTCTGTGATCTCCTTGAACTTCTCAGCATTGGGGTCTTTATTCTTTTCAGGGTGATATTTCAGGGTCATTTTCTGGTAGGCTTTCTTGATTTCATCCTCATTGGCACCAGACTGGATGCCCAAAATCTTGTAATAGTCCTTTTCCATGATGGCAATGCTGCTGGGAGCCAAGTACTTATTCCTGAAAGCAGAAAGACAGCTCTTCATAAGGTGAATATCAAAGTCAGGGATCAGACTGGCACTCATTTGTCACAGAGCTGCCGCTCACTGTGTTCCACCAGCCAACAGTAGCAGAGCCAGCTCAAGTCCACACTCCCCAATAGAGGTCAGTGACAGGACATTTCCCACAGTTCTCCAATAACACTTCCCACTGCTTCTTGCTCTTCAGTTTGCTAATGGCAAATTCCTGTCCCTCCCAAACCTCGCCTGACATGTCCTGCCTCATGCAGAGAATCTCAATGCTTGCTCCTGGCTCTTTGTCTTCTCCAGGCATTGCCCCAGCAGATCCACTGCTCTCTGCTGAGGCAAGTTCCTCTGCCCGTTGAGAAGCGGCTTCTCAGCTAGTCCCGGCAGCCCTGGCAGGGAACTGTCCCAGCTCCGGTTAGGCAGTCGCAGGACGGACCGGCAACTTCCCCCCGGTGGGTAAGGCTTTTAGCTACACGAGCACTGTTGAGGAGGCGATGACGAAGGCAGGAAAAGGAGACTTTGTGGCAGTGCTACAGGTTGGTGTTTATTGTCAGCCTGCACCTGCTCCAGGCGAGGCACGAAAAACGAAGCCACGAAGTACTGAGCAGGGGCAGGGTAAGAGATTATAAAGGACCAGAAAAAAGGGGCATACACAAGATGAGTAACCAATCTGGGGAGTGGGGTGGCAGTGGGGTGATCGGCAAATAGCAAATCAAAAATGAGGGGTGGGGGATTTCCCCAGCCTGTTCCAATCAGGGATCGATCTCCCCCGATCTTTCCAGAAAGAGGGGAGAGTCTTCCCGGAGACTGACAGGCACAGGGAAATGAATACATTTGACTGATAGCAGCAGGTGGTGAAAAAACAAGTGCAGGGACAAACCATTAGGGGAAAGGGATAGGGGGAACATGGACTAAACCATTGCATAACTGTTACAGAACCGGTGAATAATTACACTTAACAAACATCAGCAGCAGAACATGAAAACATAAAACGCGCTGCTACACTCTGCTAAGTCCTTGTGCTCATGTCCTGCTCCCTGATATGGTCCAGGTTTTATCCTCTCACCCTGTAAAGGGTTTTAAATTGAAACTGGGCGGAAACACCAAATTATGTAGTGGTTTCACATTCGCCCAATTTTGTTTGCTAAATTTAGTGTAGTGGTCTAAATATTTTTCTACTGTGGAATACAATTAGGAGAAAAGAAGGCAAAACAGGCCTAACTTAAAGATAAAAACAGGTAGATTTAGTAATGCACACCAAAAGAAGGAAAAAAAAAGAGAATAATACAAAAATGAAATCTTTCAAAGCACTCCCCTCCCCCCACTAACTGTTCACTTTCCCACATACAACATAAAGAGACAAAACCTGTAATTTTCAATCAGTTTCACCATTTAAAAATAATCTTTCATCAGTTCTTTTAGAAAAGGAGTCTCTCTTAGAACACTTCCATGGAGAATTCCCACTGACAACATAGAACAGTTCTCTTGCGGGTCTCACCTCTCACAAAAACAGCCGCTCAGGAACCTGCCTTTGTGGAGTCCTTCCTAATAGCAGCTTTCCCAACACTGCATATGGGCCATATCTGCTTATTAGGGGTACTGTTTAAGAATGCCTCTTCTAGTATAAAACAAAGATTCTCTTCTTCTATCTCCAAAATCATCTTCATCTCAAAACCAAAAGATTTCCTTTTCCTTAGGAGCAGACGGTTT
This sequence comes from Acrocephalus scirpaceus scirpaceus, assembly GCA_910950805.1. Taxonomy (NCBI): domain Eukaryota; kingdom Metazoa; phylum Chordata; class Aves; order Passeriformes; family Sylviidae; genus Acrocephalus; species Acrocephalus scirpaceus. The sequence goes on along the minus strand of CAJVGK010000018.1, from coordinate 3,696,390 downwards.
TTTATCACTTCCAACTAGAGCTTTGCATCTCCCCTAAACAGTATTCATATGTTACAGGAAATAGTCCATTCTCCATAGTTTACTAAAGACATCCAGCCAAACTAGGCCACTCCTCTTCCTTTTTCTTACTAGTCTTTTCACTCTCTCTTCACTGACTTTAATCCCATGCTGTCTTCTTATAATTCAATCACTTTGTCTGTCTTCATGCTGGGAAGGGCCAGTGCTGTGGAAGTTCCATCTGCTGGCAGGAAAGAGTTAACACTTGCCCAAGCCTGTGGTGGTCACGTGGTTTCTGCTGGGCAGCAGCTGCAAAAATCTCAAAGCCATGCCAGTGAGGAAAGCCCAGAAATGGCAGCCAGGACCTCAGTAGTTAAGTAGACTGATGGATGCCTTCCTCTTCCACCCCTTGGTCTCATCTGGGGTGGCCCAAACTCGGAGATGCTCTCAGGAGCCTGGGAAAGGAGGAGGGAACATCTCCCCCCGGCCCTGGCCGGCAAGCGAGCAGCTGCCGGGGCGAGTTTAACACTTGCTAGTTGTTAATAGTTGGGGCTTTTTCCTCCCCCGCTGCTACCGGGCCCGGCCATGGCCTGGCCCCGCAAGCCTGGTAGGCAGCGGGGCCTGGCCCGGCCCGCCCGGCTGCCGCAAAGATGTTACCTCTTGCCACGCCAGGAGAGAAAGAGGGCGGCCTCCCAAAGTCCTCCTGTATTTAAGCTATGTGACCCAGAGGTGTACATTTGTATCCAGTTGGCCAATCTGGCTGTCAGTTTTAAAGAATATTACTAATTTGTTTTTACCATTCATGCTAAACCAATACACACCCCATCCTTAATCCAAACACTCCTGGGCAGCCCCAGACAGTCAAGCCCCTCCAGCAAGCAGATTTTTTCATCAGGTGGGAGCCTTGGGCCCTTTCCTTCACCATCACACAAGTTACCAGATGTTCCCCCTGTTCTTACTCTCAGTGGAGGTTACAGATGGACCCCTCCCCCAACCACAGCAGCTTAGATGAGAGTCACTGGATACCCCTGGGGGTGCACATCTGCAGTGCTGCACTGAGCCCCTGGTATCCATCCCAAGCATCCAAGGCTTGCCTTGAGTCATGCCTTCAACAGTAATCCCTCATCAGCTGGATAGCTGCAACAGGGGCTTGGAAATTGGCCCTCTCAATCCAAACCCCCAAGTTCTGCTCTTTTTTTACTCCAGATGCAGAGTGGGTACTTTGCTGTAGCCAGGAAGGAGAGCTAAGGCATTCAACACAGAAGGACTGATGGACACAGGGACCACTGAAAGACAACAAGGAAAGATGGGGGCACTCACGAACATGCAAGGCAGACTGGAACGGCAGAGAGAGGCATATAAGAAAGAGAAGGTACCATCCAGGAGTCAGTATAAAGTATGGGCCACTTTTCTCTCTCAGCAATCTCTAGGGCTAGTTGAATGGCTTTCACCTCTGCAAATTGACTTGATTCACCTTCCCCTTTAGCAGCCTCAATGACTTGTCATGTGGGACTCCACACAGTAGCTTTCCACCTCCAATGGTTTCGTATCAATTGGCAGGATCCATCAGTAAATAAAGCATAGCTTCTTTCATATTCTAGGAACTCGTTATATGGTCGTGCTTCTTGGGCACAAGTCATCTTCTCAGGCAGTGCTCCAAAATCTCTGGCTTCTGGCCAGTCCAAAATCTCTTCTAGGATTCTTGGGAAATTGGGTTTTCCCATTTGGACTCATATAATTAATGCTACTCGCTCCATGTAGCGCTGGTTGCATGATGTGTTGAGGGAATGTTTCCTTTGAACATCCAGTGTAGGATGGGCAATCGTGGAGCCAAGAGGAGACATGCTTCTGTCCCAACAACTTCTGAGGTGGCTCAAACCCCCTCATAAGCTGCTAGCATCTCTTTTTCAGTTGGAATATAGTGGGCTTCTTATCCTTGATAATTTGGGCTCCAAAACCCTAATGGTCAACCTCAGGTTTCTCCTGCAGTCCTTTGCCAGAGGCTCCAGGTGAGGCCCTGCTCCCCAGCTGCAGTGTAGAGTATATTTTGCACAGCTGGTCCTGTCTGAACAGGCCCAAGAGCTACCGAGCAAGCTATTTCCTGTTTGATCTGATCAAAGGCCTGTTGTTGCTCAGGGCCCCACTCAAGTGGTTCTTCCAAGTCACTCGATAAATGGGCAAGGCAAGTTTCAGGCCCATACCACTGATTAGTAAGGGAGGAAGAAGAAGAGGAAGAAGAAGAAGTAATAGTAGGAAAGGAGGGGTTAGATCAAGAGGCAGGCCCTTCAGCAAAGAAATTGAAGGGAGTGAGGCAAGTCAAACAGGAAACTGAAGTTACTCAGTTCCTGACCTCATCAGAACTTTGAGACTTGTGAAAACATTACAGCCGCCAAACAGCAAGCAGCTCCTGGATGGTGACTAATTCCCTCTTGGGATAGCTGCAGCAGTTGAAGGGCCTTCAGGTACATTTCAGGCAAAGTCCCCCCAGGGGCTACTCCCAAAAATGGACAATGGGTCATGAGTTTTCACACCTTTATAAGTTTGGTCCATTTGCATATTGGGGATTAATCTTCCAATTACAGCTTCAGGTAATGAAGTCATTTGCCCCAAGTTTGCTCCCTGTCGTAGCTAATTTATTAGCTAGACAAGATAAATCTGGTCATAACAAATCGAATTTGGCTGGCCTGGCTCATTCTGGAGGCAGGTCCCTGGGTGAACAATAGAACTCATGCAGAGACCTCAGCCAGTCAGTGAGTCTAGAGAGCAGACATATCACTAGTCAAGGAGCTGGGCAGGGCTAAGACAGACTTCCTATATAAGGGAGTTTCGAACAATAAAACGAGGCTGTTTGTCTCATGATCAAGAGGTCTCGAGTCATGATTTCTGTCTCCCTACATACGACCGTTCACGTTACGGCTCCTCCCCAACTCACTTTTGTTTACATTTCTCGGGGCCTGAGACAGTAAGGTCTCCTTGATTCCCAAGCCTAGAGAGGAATTGTTTTGTTTGATCAAAATGTGAAGATAGTAGCTAGCACTGTATTTGGAGTTAAGAGCTATACACTAAAGAATTACAGGATTACAAATATATATATATTTAAAAAAAAAAAGCGCTAAAATCCTCAGGCATCACCTGGGGCCATAAAGAGCATCTGACAACATTTCCCACAACAGCTCCTGAATGTCAACACATTTCTGTTCCCGCTTCCCAGCAGGAACCCACCAGCTCCTGTATGCAGAGCTGACATCACCACCCAGCCCACATAGGTGCTAGGGCATGTTCTACCCTCTGCCCACCTCTGCCTCCCCATCTGCCCTCCCTGTGGGCCTGGGAGATTTAGGAGACCCCAGGGCAAGCAATAGGGGAGGATGTCTGAGAGGTAACCTGCCTATCCCCCTGTCAAAGGTCATCCCAGCATCTCCCTACCCTGCAGCAGCCTCCAGTATGGTACAGGGGCTCCCCAGGACCAGGATTTGGGTCCCTCTGAGGCAGCACTGAAGACAACCCCATTGCCCTCCAGCTCAAGAGACAGAGGTCACAAACCTTCAATTTTTTCCCCCTGGGGATAGCAGCAACTGGCTCCAACTCTGCGCAGCCCAATCTAATGGCACCACCAAGACCATCCTGTCATCCAAAATGCCATGGGACCTACAAAAGTATGTCTTGCCCTAGCAGAATACTGTTGCCTCCCTCAAGATCTCTGGTCTTGACCATTTGTCCTGGGGTAATCCATAATGTAATCCCTATCTATCTGTGCCCAAAAATTGTTACTGTCTCCTTAAGACCCTGCAGCCAGGAACCTTGTGGGGGGGCTGCTATTGCGGGCACTTTTAAAGTCTGCTGAAGCAGGTGTCTCATTCCCTTTAGCCGCGTGGTTTTTGCTTTGCTGGCTGCTTGGTCTTTGCTTAGGCAGAGACTTTTCCCTTTTTGGGTTCTCCTTTTTTTTTGTCTTGAAGAGACTGCAGTTAGTGGTTTTGAGCTGCCTTAGGGTGAATTTTGCAGCTGCCTGTCTGTAGCTGGGGGCATTACACCGACAGTAGCGAAGCAGCTGCACTTTGGTCCGAGTCGCTGGTGGCTCAGCAGCCATGCCTGGCCAAAGAGAGAAAACACCAAGTAGCCCCAGCCCAGCTGCTTTGCCTTGCCATGCCTGCTCTGCTGTGCCTTGTGTGAGGAGGGTGCTGACCTCGGCTCTTAGTCTGCCGCTGGAACTTCTCCATAAGCTCCTGCCTTCCCAGGAGGAATCTGACACCATCTTGTTGATGCCTTTTCCTTAGTCCTAAAATTGAGAGCCAGACACAGTTAAGGGATAAAGGGTTTTTACCTCGGTATTTAAAAAGGATCCTTATGGTGCAACACTTCGGCATGGTGGAATACACCAAAATGCACACACATGATAGAGCACGTATACAATTTTATAGACCTTGCAAATTAGCATATCTAACAAAGATGCCCCAATGAATGAATAGTATGATATCCCCCCATCCCAAAGAATTCCCCCCTGGATGAGCCTAATCCTAGTTTACAGTATGTATTCTAGAGAGGACCTTGGTTTCTCAAGGTAGTGATGCCTTGGGAAGGCTGACCTGAAACAGACTGGACACAGCTAGAGAATAAAGTAGGTATTTATTGAAAGGCCTCCAGGATCCACCTTGGGCAAGACAGGAGCCTGACCAAGGCTGCACCCAGGGTGGACTAAGAATGGTCACACAAATGGCTGACCAGTCACGAGATCTTACATTTCTATAACTTTGGTCCATTTGCATATTGGGGTTTAATTGTCCAATTATAGCTTCAGGTTGTGAGGTCCCATCCTTCTTGTTCCTCCTTTCGGTCCACCATTGTTTATGCTTTTGGGCTGAAAGTTGTCCTTGGTCCTCAGCAGGAAAAGGATTTGTTTTGTCTACCTACTCTGTGAAGAGAGCTTACTGGCACTTAATATGAGACTCAGAACTACATCCCTAGGCAGCACAGAATCTGAAAATATGAAAGCTAAAGCTTAAGGCATCAGTAGCATAGGGCTTTCTGGCCTCCAACTGTGAGGCCTCTAGGATGTTTGGTCTTCTGGCCTAACAGAATACCAGGACTATGCTAAGTTATCAGACTTAAGGAATTGCAAGTATGCATGCTAATAGCACTGAGGATACATAAAAGGGATATAAAAGAAAAGGCAAAAAATTATCATGGCATCATTTTTCCTTTGTTTTTCAAGCCATGAGGCTGCCCCTGCTGTGCGCCATTTTGGAAAGAGTATTTCCAGCATTTTGTGTCTCTGTTCCCTTGGGGTTTGTGAGATTTGGCAGTTTTGTATTTAGCAGTTATTTACTGTTATTTTTTGCCTGTTGATGTTCTGTTTGTTAGTAAATGTCAAGCTGATAGAGTCTTCATAGAAGACTAGGGCAGCAGAGTTGTTGTAAAAGTTATTTATTGAGTGGCTAGAAGATCAGTCACAAAGGCGAAGAGTTCAAAGGATAACCGTTCATGCTATTAGGCAGAGCTGTTTGGCATAAATTCCCCATGTCCCAAGCAGCAGCAGCCTTCGCAGCAGCAGCAGCAGCAGCAGCATTCATCCATGATCCCTAGTATTCTCAAAGCAGTGCATTTTTATTCTTTTTTTTACCCAATCAGCTACAAACATGATTCTACTATTGTCTTCTTAGACCTATCCAGGTATTGATGTATGAAAGTGGTTGTAATTTCTTACACAAATTCTTCATACATAGTTCTATCTGTTCTATCTAGGAATGCTAGCAATGCTACATTATGTTTTCATTATGTCTAGGACTTAGTTAACTTTGTAAAAGGTGCAGCTACTGAACTTTTAACTAGGCTTTAGGGCTTTTCTTACTAATAGTCTCTTATTTGCTTAAGGTACCTAATATATTCTCTACTTATTTAAAACTAAACGTACATTTCTACCTCATGTCTGCATGGATTTATGTATTTTAGTTTCTCTGAAGGTTTTAATTCAGTCCTCACATTTCTGAGTACTTCTGAGTCTGTGTGAATAGGGCCTAGAGGGTTTTGCATCCCAAGTAAACTTATTTTTTCATTTATATTTACTCATATTTTGTTCCTTTTTGGTGGAAAGGTGTTGCGATCTGCTCTAATCACAGAAGAGCAAAGATAACTAACTCTCTGTGAATAGAAGAGAATGAACCCAGAAGGTTTGAATATTCCCCAGAGACAAAAACCAAATAAAATTAGATGTTGATATCAAAAAAATGATGTATTTTATTTAATAGTAAGAGAAGAGAAGAGAAGAGAAGAGAAGAGAAGAGAAGAGAAGAGAAGAGAAGAGAAGAGAAGGAAAAGAAAGAAAAAAGAGGTGAGGGGGACAGGGAGAGTGACAGAGACAGATTTAGTAGAAACATAAAAGGAATGAAGGACTTTTCTTTACAAACTGTGGGTCTGCTGGTAGATAAAACTAGCACTGAGAGATAAAAGAAACAATTGGAAGGATTCCACTGATTGATGAATGGAATGAGACAGACTTGTCTTTACAAACTGTAGGTCTGCTGATAAATAAAATTGGATACTGAGAGAAGAAAAAAAAAAGGGAAAAAACATAAATTGCATAAGGAATTCCACTAATTGACACAAGGAATAGACAAAAGGAGGGCTATACATTAGAAGGGGGTCTTAGGCATTAGGCGATTTGGCATGTCTGTACCTCTCAAGTACCTCAGCCAATGGGGGAAGAGAGAGGGACATGCGGCTGGGAACTTCGGGTAAAAAGGAGGCTGTGTCTGTCCTCCAAAAATTTGAGACACCCCAGGGGAAATGCCCCATGGCCTGTCCTTTTATTCAAATAAAGTTTCAGGACTCCTCTGTCTTCTTTTTGGACATAAACCTCTGGTGTTTGTGGATTAATTTTCCTGACAATTACCAAGGAGCAACAAGCAATGGCCTAAGGTGCTGGTCAGTGCTCATCTCCAGTGTGTGGCATCCTGCGGTGGCCTTGCACCCCAAGATGAAAAAATATCTCTGGTGCTGCTGCCTGCATGGATTTGTTCCCTTACATGACTGCCAAGCACAGTGATTATGTCAAATGATTGCTATTCCGCTGGCACACTCGTTCAGAGGCTGCATAGGCTGATGTCTCGTCTCTGAAACTTTGGGGAAAACAAAAACTCTCCAACAGCATTTTTTGTGTTAGAGAATCAATGCATTACTTTATTCTGGCCAGGATGTTGTTCTGGCCAGTATGTGCAACAGAAATAATTTCATCCACACATTGACCAGGTTGTGCAGAGAAAATAATTCCATCACTCATGATTTTTACTAGGTTTTTCACATACCTTTTGTTATAGATGAGTAATGCCATGATTGGCTCTCTCAATTAAGGGATTAATATTATGTGTGTGTTAAGCAAAGTTTTATTGATGTATAGTTATATTATTGTGATTTTTTTCTCCACATAGTCCCCTTTCCCCTCCCCCTTGTATTGTTGACATTGGATGGCCTTAGTAGTCGGGGCATTTGGGAGGAGGGCAGGCTTGTTACTAGGAGGCGCAGCATGGCAACATGTGACCTCCAATCAAGTTGCAAGAAAGTAGTCTCCACCAATGGACAGCGAAGAAGAGTTGACTGGCAGACTTTGGGAGGGGCCAGGGTTACCTTATGAAACCCCCGGGGGTATAAAAGGCAGAGCAGCCATTTTCTCAGTGACCACATGGTGGTTTAGTTCCATGCTCCCAGGGCTGCTCTTTTTCCTTATTAAGTCCTTCTTTGTATTTGTTAAGGTTTAATAAATCTTCTAAAATTTTTAAGTGAGTGGTCGTTTCTCACACTTATAACAGTCAAAACCCAGAGAAATTTATTGGTGTCGCAGTAGGAAATGGCGATGAAGGACACACAGACAGTTCGGTGATGATCAGAAGGCTTTACTACATTTCATCTCTGTCACTTTTATAACATGGTGCGCTAAAAGGGCAGTGATTGGTCCAAGAAGGACAGCTTCTCTTCTCCTTTGGTAAAACACCAGGTGAAGGAGCATGTTTTGGGAAAATCCTGAGAAGAGTCAAGGCTCACATAAATATTTACAAAAAAACAAAGACAGTGTTATGAGAACAGGAACTTGTTCCCATGGGAATCAGCCTGCAATAGCTAGCGGCAGAATTCCGAAGCCCAAAAATACAGAGCTACACATTAGTTCAATGTTCATTGGTCCCAAGTTACACAGGTTTTAGTATTTGGTTTCCTATTGGTTATTGATCCGTTCACCTTCAATGTTAATTAGGTTCTCATTCTTTGTTCTCTTATCTATATTTTCCCAGGCCAGGTGTCTCCAACCATGCCAGGGGTGATGTTTGGAGTTAATGGCCGTTAATAGTCATTATCTTTTGTGTATCTTCTGTGCTACTCCCAGTCTGCTGAGATGTTAACTTATCAGGCCTCAAGTGGTGAAACAGTCCTTTGAAAAGAAACTTCAATTCTTTTTCCCCTGGGCAAAGGTGAACAAAACCACTGACTGAAGTTATGCAAAAAAAAAAAAAATTAACTTTGTGTCATTTCCAACAATATGTGGTACCAAAACAAGGACCTAAGTTTTTATTTAATTCCTGTGATTACAAGAGGAGAATGGAGGCTGAGCTGTCATGGTAGGGCTGGCCCTGACTGGGGGATGCTTGTAGTTTTCTCTACAGATGGGTGGCCACAGCTTATCTTCAAACATCCTGTTTGAGAGGGTGAACGCAGAAATCGCTTGCCTGCCTGAAACCCACTCTGCAACACCTTCCCTGCAGCTCCCAAGGGGGTTAAATGGGAAGGCAGGAGAGAATGATTGAGCAGAAGGGGAGAGAGAAGATATAGTGGTAGGACAGTACAGCTGATCCCCAGGTGGGAGGGATCGAAGGAGGCTCTTGTGGAACAGTCCTGTTTTACCACTATACATGTAAGTGTTGACTCTGGAGCATGTTTTAGCCCACCAGGTCACCCTCTGGTGTCTGGTCCTCACCAGCATGGTAAAACTACACAATGAGGCTGTGTTTCAGAAGATAAATTGCCCCTTCCCTGAGTCCAGCCAGACAAAGGGTTCCCTAGCCATGAGAGCATCCCCCAGTGGGCATACCCACCTGTGATGGGTTTTAGGTCAAACCGGGCAGAAACACCAATTCATGTAGTGGTTTCATGTTCGCCAATTTCTGTTTCCCAAAATTAGTGTAGTGGTCTGAGTGTCTACCAGAATTATTTACTCCTTTTCTGCTGTGAGATAAGATCAGGAGGAAAACAAAGCAGGCTCAAACTTAAAAGGTAGAAAGACAGGTTCATTAACACAACTACAAGAGAGAAAAAAATTAATAAGAATCAGAATAAAACTTTCAAAACACTTCCCTCTCCCCAACAGCTTCTTTTCTTTCTCACAGACAATGTACAAAGACAAAACTCAGAACTCTAGGTCAGTACCACTTATAAAATAGTCTTTCATCAGTCTATTTAGAGAGAGAAGTCTCTTTTGGTCTATTATGGTAACTTTCCACAAGAAAGAACACCCACTTGTGGTTTTTAACTCTCACAAAAAAAGCCGCCAGGGGAAATCTGCAATTGTTACACCCTTTCCATATTATGCAACCTTTCCCACGGTTGCATATGGGCCATGAAATTCATTGGGGGATCATTTTTTAAAGATGAACTGTTGCAAAATTCCTTAGAGGGCACAGTCTGCTTTAGGATTGGGCCTGAGCTATCCTGGGCTAGGCCTCAGAGTTGGGCCTGGATATTAGTGAGTAGAGCTGTGGCGCAGCAGAAAATTAGATTAAGGTATGCTTAGAATTAATTAGTATAGTTTTAGACATTCTACCGTGATGGCCTTAAAGGTAGGATTGTTTACATTCCTTTCTGGTCAAGTGCCAATTAAAATGCACCTGTTAGTGTAAATTATATACCACTGTATATAACCCACCATTTTGTAGCAATAAACAGAGAATGCATGCATTAACCATATTGGTCATATCGTGCATTGCTCCGTCCAGTCTCCCACGAACCCCTGGCTTTAATGAACAGTTCCAAATGTAAAGGTTTTTCTTCATCTGTCTCTAATATCACCTCCATCTCAAGATGGAAGGAAGAGGGCTTCATATCACTTTATCTTACTCTGTTCAAGCTTCTCATAAGATCACAGCTACTTCAGTATTTACTTAGTCCATCACAAATACCTCTGCTCAAATCTACAATCTGAATACTCTCATCATCTCCCCAAATGCTTTTTTTCCCACAGTTTAAAGGGATATTCTAGCATATTACAGTCTGTTACCATGGCTCACAAAAGACTTTCAGCCCAAAAACCAAGGTCTCTTCTTCATCTCCACATTTAAGATATAACTTCTCTTTCACTGACCCTGAGATCTTCATATTGTCTCTTTACATGTCTCACTCTCTGGCTGTTCTCTCACTCAGAGAAAGGTTAGTGTTTTGTAAGTTTCATTTCTGTAAGGAAAGAGTTAACATTCTCTCAGGTCTGCAGAGAGCATGATTGTTCTTCCCTGGGAAATGGCCAAAGGTGGTAGATTCAGGCCGTGCCAGGGCTGGAGCCAGGATCTCTCGCGCAGCTGGACCTCCCCCCCCTTCCAAGGGGGCTTGATAGCGGCATCCAGAGCTGTCTATGATGGAGGATTCTTCAGAAAGCTGTGCTGGGGTGGGTCGATAAAAACCATTATGATCACGGACAAAGACCCTCTAACTAATTAAAGTTAGAAAGTGGTATGTTTATTCACCGGTGGGCAGCATGGGAGGTGTGTCCAAAAGGTGTGACTGCCCCGAACAAGGTTCTTTGCCCTCTATTTATTTTCTAAGATCTTACATACAATACATATGCAGAACCCCAGCACCTCCCATACCCGCTCGGTATTAAAATGAGGCTATTAGTCCTTCACGGGTGCACAATTTTTCTCTTGAATTAGGTCGGTGATCTCGAATTGGGTCAGTGGTCTCAAAGGATGAAGTCAGAAGAGTCTTCATCGGGTCTCTGTGACCTTCTGGCAGGATCCAAGGTCCCTTGCTTCGTGATTGATTGATATAAAGTCCAGGTGCTGGCCATTGTTCTTACAGGTTTCAATCTGTTCTTATAACAGTTCACTTACTCCACTTCCTTCTAAAAACAAGCTCATAATGGTAAACAATATAACAATTAGCTGTAGCTTAAGCATCTAATAATCATTAACCTACCATTTGCTTATTTAACTTACATCCTGATTGTAATATGTGTCATGGAATAATTCGTGTTTTATTGGAATAATTCGTGTTTTATTGTAATAAACGGTATAAAATCACTCACAATTGAGAAAGCAGTTCCAGAAACCATGCCACCTCCTTTCCAGTAACCGGGGAAGAGACTCATTTGCAACAAAATGACAGGTGGCACTGAAAATAGAATAGGCCTTCTAAGGAGATGAGCTGGACAATGACCCAGTGATCAACACCTGATATGCATCTTATCTGCATCGTCAAGGGTGTGCATCCCAATACCTGGTTCCAGTAAATCGAATCAAGCACCCACCTCTTCCCGGAAAGCTGTTCAACAGACTGGTAGCAGAGAAAAGAAACTACATGAATATGCAAAAGAAATCAGACAAGACAAAGAGAAGTGGAACTACTCCCTGTCCAACCGAAGAACTGTATAAATACAGTCACCGAAAGGACTGCACTTGTGAACCGTGGGGGACTCGGTGCGATAGAGGCCAAATCTGTGGTTCACCCAGCTCCGATCCCCGGCTCGGAACTGATTTTGCTTGTGGCTTTTCTTGGATTTTTATATTTCGATTTTTCAATAAATTCCTTTATAAAATAATTGGCTTTTCATTTATAACATGAACCAACTAGAAAAAGGGCACCAAAATCCTCCAGCTTCATCTGCTGTGAGGAGGAGACCAACACCAGAGGTTCAACAGGTTCCCATCTGTTTTTCCCGAATTGCTGCCGAGTTAACTTTTTTCGTTCCCTGAGACAAAAGCTAGCGCCATTTTGTTCCCCTTTTCTACACAGCCATCCAGTTTGTTTCTGGAATTTTGTTGGGGGTTTTTTTCTGCTGGGGAGGGAATGTTCTGGTGGTTCGATATCTGGCATTTATTCATTTTTTTTCCTTTGCTGTGCGGGCACTTTGTCAATAAACAGTTGTGGGTTTTTTTTCACTTTCATCCACTGGTATTTATTTTTCTCATTGACAGAAAGGAGTTACTGAAACCCTTTTCTTTAGAGGAATGTCTTGGTTTGAAAGACAGGTGTCTTCTAAGGAAAGCAAAAGCCTCCTCTGGAATGGAAAATATGACCCTCTTCCCTCCAAATTATAACGTTGAAATTAAGGGGCTTTCAGGCAAAGATATGAGAAAAGGAATAGCAGTTCTTTAATAGTTCCTTTAGTCTAGCAAGGACACTTTGTTTTGTACCATACATTGTAGACATAATAAAATGTTGGGCTAAAAGGTAAAGGAGGGGCTCCAATGGAGCAGTAACCAGGGGGAAATTACCCTACCAACTGCTTTTCTAATTGTGATGCCTGGAAATAGAACAAAACCTTCTCAAACAACGTTAAAATGATAATATAAAAGCAAACCCTTACTTAAAAGCTTTCAGGTACACAATATGATGAAAAACCAAGCCGATTTAGATTCGTACAATTTTATAAGATTGGATAATTAGTATATCTAGCAAATATTTAATTAGAAGAACAGTTGGTTAGGTAATCTTCCCCCTGGGTTCTGTCTGTTTGAGTTGTTTCAGGGGCTTTCTTGTTATGTCTTATAAGTTCTAGTGGAAAACGAAGTGTCCTTACTAGCCTAAAAGCAAAACTAAACAGAATTTCAAGAATGCATCAATAATAGCTTGTTCACTGTGGGAAAGAAAGAAAAGAACTAGAAGTTATACCTAGGTATTTAACAGTCTACAAAGTTACAAATTCATGAAGAATACATAAAAAGCTAAAAATTTTTAGGCATCATTTGGACAATATTTATTAAATATACTAATTAACTGTTAAAAATAACCCTATAATATTGGCTTTTGCATTTGTGTATTAGTCTTTACATGTTGTTATTGATTGTAAGTATAGCGCAATTTATAACCCTTTTTAGCTGCTTGCTAATATAACCTAATTTTTTCATTTTAAGTATGCACCGTATAGCCCATGGAAATAGTAGTGTGATAAATATATTATGTTAATGTATACACCTTATAGCTTATAAAAATAATAGTGTAATAAATGTATTGTATTGTAGGCCTTAGCAAAATATAAAATGTTAAAATACTTCTATGTAACCGAGAAAACTGTATAAAGCAATTAAGTTATTTCCCACATCTGCTGACTGACCTCTAAGTGATAAGATAACCGTGACACAAACCAGAGCACCAGAGGACAACTGGAAAATACCATCTTAAATTTAAAGAGGACATACTAAATCCTTATCAGAAGATGTAGAACAACAGAATGGAGACACAAGGAGGAATAAAATTTATTTACTTAACACACAGGATGTCATGCAGATAAGCCAGAGTATGAAGAAACCAAACAGAAAAATTCCCGTAATATCAAACAGTTCACAAGAATGTTTGAATAATGTATGGACTCTATGAATATGCATATACCTCAGTGTCTCAGTTTGGAAAAGACGGATGTCTGCTAGGGAGAGCAGGGCCTCCCTTGGAATGGAGAATTCAAACCCCCTTCCTCCAAATTATTATAATTTCGAAAATTAAGAGGGCTCTCAGGCAAAGATATGGAGATAGGAATAACAGTTATTTACTAGTATATATAACAAGGCAAACAGAACATCAACTACAGCATTAACAACAAAACAGAACCAGGAACCTCGAGGGGCTTTGCTTCACAAAGCCTGGGGCAGTCTGATCTCAGTGCCCCTGTAGGACTCTGAGAGCACCAAGCTGGATTGGTGGAAAATCCCAGGCTAGTGGATGAGATATATCAGAAGCTCCTCCAGTGGTAGCTGGAACGGCAGGATGTCCCGGCAGGGCAGGGGAGTGCGGGGACACAGCATAGCAAAAAAAAAAACTCAGAGCAGTGCCGAAGAAATGGCGGCAGTGGGACAGGGTCAGCCCAGCTCCAGCAGGGCAGGAGGAGGTGAGCTCAGTATTCCTGGGCACACGAGCAGATGGTGGTAGATTTCCCAGAACTGGACTTGGTGGTGACAGTGAACTCCTCCAGCAGCAAGCAACAGCCTGGCCTTCCTCCCTCTGATGTCGAGAGCAAGAAAGAGCATAGCTGTGCCCAGACCTGTCCTTTACCTGCCCCCAAAACTTGCGTTATCTTCCTCGTTTACCTTCTCTTGCTCTCATCTGGGCAGAGGAGGGAAAAAGAAATTAACAAAGGGCTCATGAATTGAGATGAAGACTGGTAGAAAACACTCGAAGGGCAAAATAGGTTCAAATTTAGAGGTATAAAGAAATTTTTTTATTAACAGTTAGTGGAGGATAATGAGAAGTAAAATAAGCCTTTAAAAGATCTTTTTTTTCCCCCAGCCCCTCTCTCTTTCTCTCCGACAGCACAGGGAGACAGGACATGGGGGTTTTGGTCAGCTTGTGACCCGAGATCTTTTTCTGCTCGCTTAGGGAGAGGAGTCTTTCTTCTGCTATGCTGTGGGGTCCTTCACAACATGAGTCCCTCCCACAGGCAAACAGTCTCTCCGAAAACTGCTGCGGCATGGGTCACTCGTCCACAGGGTGCAGTCCTCTAAGGATAGGCTGCTCTAGTTTGGAAGCAAGGGCCCTCTCTCTCTGTCTCTGGAAGCACGGGCCCTCTCTCTCCATTTGGGTCTCCCACTGGATCACAGCTTTCTCTTGTATCCACCTGCTCTGGCATGAGTACTTTTCTCACAGGCTGCAAGTGGATCTCTGCATCTCCTGTGGGCCTCATGGGACAGTCTGCTTCACCATGGTTCTCATCACAGCCTGCTGGGGAATCTCGGCTTCGGTGCTTGGAGCACCTCTTCCCCTTCTTTTTCCACTGACCTTGGTGCCACCATGGTGTTTTGCCTCACATGTCCTCACTTCCTCCTCTTATCTGACTAGAAGAAAAACTGCTGCTCCTAGGTACTATTGCCAACAAGTTCCACCAATTCAAAGATTCTTGTAGGATCCCGCAGTGCCGAGAAGTTGATCTCATCTAGGTTCCGCATTGGGGAGTCGCTTGTCATGTTTCTGGCCAGCAGCTGCTGGCCAGGCAGCGCTGCTGCCACCCCATGGGCAGTGGCAAACCACCACTGCGTTGGAGCTATTTAAGGATTCTCCTCATGCGGGGTGCCAGAAAGGAGATGCAGCTGCCACCACCCCTGCCCTTCTACCCATGGCGCAGCTAGCTAGGGGCGGCCAGGCAGGCAAGGCTCACCACAGGCTGCACCAAGATGGCAGTGGCCAAGGCACATCGCCATGCACAGTGCTGAGGTTGGCCCAGGCGGCAGAGCATTACCACCCCTGGAAAAAACTGAACGTGTGCTGTTTTGATTTTCTTCTTAAATATGTCATCACAGTGGTATTATCAGCCTCTCTAATTGGGCCAGCAGCAGGTCCATCTTCAGAGCCATCAGAGATTGACTCTGTCAGACATGGTGGAAGCTTCCAGCAGCTTCTTACAGAAGCTATTTCTGTGGCCGTCCCCTGCTACCAAAAACCAGGCCATGTCAAATCAACACAACCTGGCAGAAGGTCTCTTTTCCGTCTTTTCCAAATCTCTTCTGTCCTGGGATTATTTCAAACCCTAGGTAGGAAACCTGCTTCTTTATGATTTAGGCCCTTTCCCAAGATACTTTGTAGCCTCCTTGGCCTAGGAATTTTTGAAGGTTGATAGTCAATTCCATGCACTTTTCCTTAGTTTCATTTGCTAGCAAGATGTCATCAACATATTGTAGAACTAACCCTTCAAGGTTCTCTTTTTTCCTGGTCTCTAGTTCCTTTGCCAATTGATTCCCAAGAATCCTTGGGCTATTTTGACATTCTTGTGGTTATACAGTCCAGGTAAGGTGAGTCTTCTAGCCGGTTTGGGGATTGTCCCATTCAAAGGCAAAAATGCCCTGACTTTGCTTATCAAGAGGTATGCAAAAGAAGACATCCTTCAAATCTACTACTGTAAACCATTGGTGAAATTCCATAAGGGCTGTTAACAGGGTATAAGGATTGGCTACAACAGGATGAATATCCTGAGCTGTTTGGTTGCTTGTAAATCTTGTACTAGTCTATATTATCCTGTCCCAGGTTTTTTAACTGGCAAAATGGGAGTGTTATATTTTGACTCACATTCTATCAATAATCCAAATTTTCCAAGATTCTTTATTAGACTCTACTCCCTTTCTAGCTTTGATCCAGCTTTTAGGGTAACACTTATAGGCTGAGTTCATCAGGAGGATCCTGAAGTTCTGCTGGCCCAAACCAAGGGAGTTACTGCATTTTCTACTGTTTCCGATATTCCTTCAGAGTTGTCTGGTTCCGGTATTTTCTGTAACATAAAGTTTTTAACCTCAACGGCTTTAGTCTAAGGTACCAATAATTGTATCTCTCCATTTTTGAATATAATATGAACCTCCCATTTACTTAACAGGTCTCTTCCCAAAAGAGAAATTGGACACTCCAGAATATATAAAAATTGGTGTGTTATCCATTGCTTGCCAAACTTGAAATTAATAAGGTTAAAGAATGTTCATTTTTCTGATTTCCCTGTTGCACCAACAACATTTACAGTTTCTTGGCTTAAATTTCCTTGGTTCATATTTAATACTAAATAAGTAGCCCCAGCATCTATTAAAAAGTAATTTTTTTCTTTCTCCAGCTCTATGGTAACCAGGAGTTCAGCTGGGGTTTCCACCCCCAGTTCCCCTTGTTGCCTAATATCAAAAGACCAACTCTTGAAACAGTATTAAAATGGTAAGATAAAAAAGCAGATCTTTATTGGAAGCTTCCAGGTGCTTCCATAGTTATGGACTATGTGCATGCCCAGCATTGAATTTCTACTTTTTTTATAAGTTCAAAATTTAGCATATCTAACAAATGTTGTCCAGTTAGAAGAGCAGTTAGTTAGGTAATTTTTCCCTGGGTACTGCCCCATTGGAGCTGGTCCAGGGCTGCTTTGCCTCATTTCTTGTTGTGCCTTCTCAGATTCTGGTTCAAAAACATAATGTCCCTGTAAATTCTCTTCTTGAAAATAATACTAAACAGTATGTCCTGGGGTGACTTTATGATGCTTGTATCCCCAATCGTCTGTTCTGTTTATGCTGGATATTAAGTTTTGCACCTTTAAGACTGGTTCTGAGAGCGAAGGGGGAGAGAAGAAGAACAGTTATTTTTCAGCAACTGCACTTGCTCCCTCGCATTTTCTCTCACAGACTGTGTTGTCTGCAGCACGGACATCTGGGAGAGAGCTCTCCTCTGCTTTTAGTTAGTTTTTTTAAGCTAGCTGAGGCAGAGAAGTTCCCTGGACTGTGGCTTTTCTTTTTCTTGGAACTGATCAGCCTGCTCTGGACTGAAAACCCAGAAAAAACACCAGGAGCTCACACCTCTGGCCCACCAGGGCCTGGGACGCTGCATTTTCCAGCACAAGAAGGACTGATAAGAGACAGAGAGCCGAGCTACACCTCACGAAAAGGACTTCCTGAATTTGCCATCTCTTCACAACAGGGAGAGGTTTTACTGTTTAATTTTTTTTTTTTTTAATGCTTGTTAATACTTTCCTTGGTAAATGAAGTTTTTTCCACTTTTCTCCAAGGAAATCTTTTCCCAAACCAGTTGGGGGAGGGGCCGCTTGAATTTTGCTTTCTAGAGGGACCCCATTCGGAGGTTTCCTCCCAAATTTGCCCTAAACCAGGACACAATATTTCAGGAATGTGTTAGAAGGCTAACTTATTACTCTAAAATCTAAGAGAAAGGGTAGGAAAAATACCAGGAGCTGTACAACTATGTATTAACAGTCTACAAAGCTACAAATATATGAAAAATGTATAAAAGCTAAAATCTTTAGGCATCAACATCAGTCTTGGTGTAGGGGTAGCTCTCTCACCCCCTTCATTCTCTGAGGACAGTCCCTTTTCCAGTGCCCAAAACCTTTACATTATGCACATTGATTCAGCCAACACCCTCCTGGACCAGGGCCTCCCCCTGCTCTGCAATTGGAGGGCATCCTCTGCAGGGCTGCTGCCAACATTGCATCTCTACGTTTTTCTCTCTTATCCCTTTCCTGCTCCTGTTTTCCTTTTCCTCTCTCTTTCCTGCTCCAGTTTTCTTTTTCTCTCCTTTTCCTTTTGCAGTTGTCTTTCTCTCTCCTCTCTTTTCTTCTCTGGTGGTCTTTCCCTATCCTCTTTTTCTTTTTCCATCTCCTTCATTCTATTAATTTCCTCCTCTACTCTATAATTAGAAGTTGTTTAGGCTACTTGTAAAAGTTTCCCTAAGTCTTGAGAGTCATTTCCCTCCAGTTTCTGTAATTTTTTTCCAATATCCAGGGCTGAGTTCCCTATAAATATAGAAGTCAGTTGTACAGCTTCTGGCTTTTCAGGGTTGATATTAGTGTATTTCCTGGCAGTTACCCTAAGGGGTTCTGCAAATTCACCCAGTGTCTCCAGTGTCTTATGTTCATTGTTAAATACTGTCTTTATGTTAGAGTGTAGATATTAGTAACACCATCAAACAAATTTCCTCATATATACAATATTATTCTGTTGCCATCAAAGAAATCATAAAAGGTATCCGGATCAAAAATTTCCCTCACTTCATAACTGGAACAGAATTAAATCTCTGCTTATAGGCACAGAGGCAAGAGGTGACCAAACCGCCACTCTGTGGAGCAAGGGAAGATGACTTTAGGCACAGGGTGGATTTTGGTGGTGCATTCCCCCTTAACTCCTTTCCAGGCTGCAGTGATCTGAGAAAATGCTTGTTAGGCCTTGTCCTTGAAAACACCACCTGGACTCAGCTCTTTCTGAGCTTATCAAAAAACAGTCTGCTTTCAGGAGCTCCTAATGAGCTTCTGTTTTTCTCATGACCCAACTTGGAAAATATTTCTCTGGCCTGAATGGCATAACATTCCTATTCTCACACTTTCAAAGAAAGTGCCAACCCAAACTGTAACCAGAATGAAACATTCTTATGACTAAAGCCCATTCTCTTGCGACCATATAAACAGCAGTCCAAAATGGGGCCCGTTGAGCTCTCCTGGACCACAGTGGGCCTGTGGCCAGCAATCTCCCTCTGAGTGGGACATCTCTCAGAGCCAGAAAACCCTCAGGTTTGCTATACCTGGAGGATCGTCGAACCATGTTGTGTCCTGGGCCGATACCCTCACTCCTCAAGGCCCTATCTTTCCACCTGTCAGGAGATGCAAAAGCATTGGAGGTGAGTATTTTCAATGACCTCTGAGGGAAATATTTCCACAGGTACCTTATCTTGCACTATGTCTGCATGCACATATGCTATAGCAAATCTGGAAGTTAGGTTAAGTTATAATTTAGGCTAAGTGCTGTTAAGTGTTATTTCTCTGTTAGATTGTTAAGGTTAAGCTATAAATTAAGGTATAAGTTAAGTTAAAGTACTGCTAAGTTTAAGTGTTGTTAAGCTTTAGGCCACATTCCTTTTCATCATTGTTTACACTGTCTTTACACACAGACACACCCCTGTAGGTAGTTTCAATTAATTTCTGTTTTAATTGCCTGGATTTTGTTGGGTTTTGCTGTTGCTTGCTTCCCCCTTGTTGTGCCTTAGTTGCCCTTTGTAAGTAGAGTGAATCTTGCCAACAAATCTGTTGTGCTTTGTAGTTTAATATTAAATCTGACTTTTGCTCATATCCTTGCTAGTGATTTTTTGAGCAATCTCAAGCACATTCGTTTGGGACAGGTCCTTGCCTCACCTCACAAAGTTTAGACCAATTGATTGCTTTTGGCACTGCATGTTTAAAGCCAAATAATATCCAATTCTGATATTGTACTAGGGCAGCTCTCCCCATTCCTGTGTTGGGGTCCTGTTACGTGACGGTCGTAGGTCGGAGACAGAAATCATGACTCGGGTCCTCTTGATCATAAGACAAACAGCCTCTTTTAGTGTTCAAAGCTTCCTTTTATAGTGAATTTGAATTTCCCGGGCTTGGATAGCCGATTGGTTGAAAATCTCTCCACTGCCCAGATCTCTGGTCGGTGATGTGTCTGCATCCAGGGCTCTGATGGGGTTGGCTGAGGTCTTTGTTCACCTAGGGACTTCTAGAACAAGCCAGGTTAGCTAAATTAGATTTTTTACTATCAGATTTATTTTGCCCAGCTAATAGACTAGCTGCGACAAATCACTGTTTTCGGTTAAATATTAAAAAATGCAAAAGTGTTTTTTGTTATCCTACTTGCTGGCGCCTTGCAGATAGGACGACAAAGACAGTATGAACTTAATTTGAATGAGGTCTTTTACTCAATTTGATAGAATTAGTTCCCCTAGCCAGTGATGTGTTCCTTATTTCACTGGAGCTGCAGCAATCATGTCTAGGAGCTGTTAGGCGAAATTCACTAATATCACAATTTTTCAGACTAGCATGTCACAGGTTAATTGCTTAGAAGTTACAGAGTTACAACTTAACACTAAGAACAGTAAACAATTAAACTTCAAACTATTTCAGTTAAAACCACACATCTTTCTGTCACTGATGTCTCTCAAATGTTTGAGTCTTGGGGTTCAAGTTGGGTGATGTGTAAGTTGTCTTTCTATTGACAATCTACTTCTGACAAGCTGTTCGCTTGCTAGTTTATGTTGTGAATCAATTTAAAAGCATGAGAAAAACATGAGACCACCCAAGACTCTTGAGGGAGGTGTACATCCACCCCACATTTTTCCCCTTTCCTTGTTTTATCAATTATAACAGAAAAAACCACAGACTTTTGAAAAAACATAATAAGGTGAAACTTATAACTGCTTATATGCTTTACCATCACTCAGGGTTTGTCATTGCTGGAGAGCATCCTTTTCACAATGAGGACTTGGAGAGCCTCTTCCGTGTTGCAGCTAGGGAGGCTGCAAGGCCTCCATGGCAGTCAGCAGCCTGAGATAAGGAAATGCAAGTCACGATGAGTGGCCAAAAAGAAGCCCCTTGCCGCCTTCAGACCCCTCTTATCTATCTGTAAGACTATAGGCCAAAATTGTACCCTACTCTCCCATTGGTCCACTTTTCAAAACCCCTCTACCCTATATAAACCCCAGATATTCCCCTGTTAAGTTAGAGAAGCTGTCCCTGCCACCCTTCGAAGAGGATGCCGAAAATAAAGGACATCATCTGAGGAAACTGCACACGCTTCCCTCCTCTCTCTCCCTGTGTCTGCCTGGCACTTAGCAAGCAAAGCTGAATTCACTGCGAGCTGACCACTGCTAAGAGCTATCACACTGCTGAGCTGAAACTGCTTGCTAAGTTTGCCTGAGGCTTTGATACCTCGCCAGAGCTTTGGGTTGGATGACCCCGAAAAGGTGTCATTCTATCCGGGACTTATGGCCAGAATTGGACCCTCAGAAGGTATCGGGAAAGCCCCAATACTTCCGGACAAGGCTTTTCATGTTTATCTCAAAGGGAAAAGGATTCAGCTTCTGCAAAGCCAAATCAGCTAGTAAAAGTGACTTGCTTTCATTTTTAGCACAGAAACACCTGGGTTTGATACTTTTCTTGCCAGTCAAGGCCATAGTTTGGCCAGAACTAAGACCTAGACTGGGAGGGCTTGATGGCACACTTCTCCCACCAGTCAAAGCCAAAGCTTGGCCAGAGCTGAGACTTAGACTGGATGGGCTTCTCTATCATATTTTTTAAAGAAATCTTTTAGTAATAACTCACAAAACATCTGGCTTTGTCATCCATCCTTAACTAAATAATCAATGATATAAAGAACTTACAAATAGCTATAACTATGTACATATATATACAACTCCCTTGAAAATACTATTTCCTTTTCTATCACAAACTCATTTAAAACTATAAAAGGAAACATCTCTTTGTTTTCTGTATAAATCAAATTATACTTTAAAGAAATGAGCATTTTTTGGAGCTATGTATAAAAGAAACCAATAAGCACTATTGAAATGAAATGCAAAATGTTATTGCTAATTTTGCTGTTTAAAATACCTTTGAAATTAAGTCAACAAGATGTCAAAGATAACTGAGAATGATGATGAAGAAGAAAGGCATATGTGTATTTGAATGAAATACGAAAGGTAGTTGTTAGTGGTTTTTAGTATGAAAAGGCTTTTGCTGAAGTCCTATAACTGAAATGGTAGGATTTTTGGAAGAGGAAAACAAACATCAAGATGCTTCCTATTCCTCTTTGGAGGGTAAAAACAGCTTGTAAATTATAATGAGTTTTAAACTGAAGAAAATGATCAGATTAAACTAAAATCCTTAAATATTACACAGTATTTTATTTAAACTTCAATGCACATTTGAAAAGAAAAGAGTATAGTATTGTTAGGACTAAAACTGTTGACATTGTGTCCCCCCTCCCCGTCTTAGGAAGCAGGAACGGGACTGCAGCAGCTGTTGGAGGACCCCCGGTCCTGGGGTTGGGGGAGGGCTACTTGAGACTCCTTCAGGATGGTGATTACTCATCCAGGTAGGTCTTTTCTCTAGCACAGTATCAGCCTACAAGGGTCTGCAGTAGACGGAGCTCAGAGATCGGGCTGTTGCAGGAGCGGTGGGAGTGGCTTGCAGGGCTTTGTTAACCCACAAGATGCTGGCCATGCTTTACCGGGCAAAACTTGCCATGTGCAGGAGGCAGAGATGTGGTGCTGCCTCCGCTGGGGCCGCTCCTGCTGGGGTCATTGGGCTCCTTGGGTTGCTTCCTCACTGCTCACACGCAGAGTTGCAGGCATTTCACCGGACTTGTTGATAGGATGGCTTGCCGTTTGACGCTGTCTCTCGGCTGTGCCATGTGCTCAGTGGCCCCTGCGGCCCCCCATCCTGCCACTTCTGCCACCGCAGCTCCTCGCTGCTTTGTATGCTCCCCCCTCTGCCGCCTCTGTCGCTGCAGCTCTGCTTTCGCAGAGGGCCAGAGGAGGGGAAAACACACTGCTAGGAAGTGTAATAAACAGGGCAGGAGATTTTTCTCCTTTTAAAAGCCTTTATTATGAGCAGCTCAGGGTGGGGACCTGACGGGTCAAGCACACGCCGCCGCTGAGCCCAGAAGCAACTCGGAGGAGGAGGTGTGCAACAGCTTCGTCCGCTAGAATGCAAACAGAGTCGAGTTCACGGTCCTCACGGCAGATCCCGAAGGCTTACCCTGGCTGTGAAAGTCGAGGTGTTCCTCTCTGGGCAATGTCTTTGAGAGTTAGGGTGAGGGGGTGAAAACCGCTCAACCTTGGGAGAGGGTAGTCTTCCTCTTTGCATAGTCCATCTATGTGTTTTGGTGGCTCAGTTTAATAAAGTCTTTTTGTTCTGGAGCAATCTTTTCCCAAATTTTTCTCCCAGCTGGCACTGCGTCCCCTCTATTTGCATGTCTGCTGTTTTCTTGTATTCTTTGGTCGCTATGGTGGGGGGCAGCGCAGGGCTTGGCAATTCAACACAACTCACAATTCGGCAACAATAGCAGGGTGATTAACAAGGAGCATTGAACTTAACAAAGACTTCATTTGCAACAAAATTGCCTCATTTATCTCAGGAAGGGTTCCCCTCAGACCCAGCCACATGCCGCTACATGGTTCTGGTTGATGCTGCATGGTGTGGCACAGCAAGAGCTTTTTTGTGATATTGTCAGGGTGCCCTCTATGATTAAATGGATTGGGGGACAAAGGGCTATCTTCTGGTTTTCTTCCCATAGCCCTGGTAGACTTATGGTTGTCCATTGGAGGCGCAGGAGGGGTTGATATGGTTGTCGCGGTTGTTGCTAGGCAACGCGGTTTGTTGGTGGCAGTATACAGCAGCTTGTGGCCCTGGGTGCTGGCAGTGGCACACATGGCTCAGGTGGCACTGGAACAGCTCCAGCGGTGGGGCTGCCAGCTTCTCTTCCGACCTCTGGAGAGTGCACTCCGCCATCTTGAGCGGGCACCTCCCGTGCCGTGTGGCAAGCACCTTCTTGGGTGAGTACCTCTTGTTCCATGTTCTCTCTGCCATCTTGGGGTTTTTCGTCGGGCTGTCTCTGTGGCGCATTATGGGGTGCGCAGCTGCAAAGATGGTCTCTGCAGCTGGGGCATGGGTGGACCTGGGCATTCTAAGGATGGACCTGGTACAGGCAGCAGCGGGGAGCTCTGGCGAATAATGGCTGCTCTCGCCTTGGTTTTTTACCTGCTGGTCTGCCCTGCTCCTCTTCCTTGGCGGGCTTTTTGGAGGGCAGTGTCCCCGGCATCTTTACTGCAGTCTCTGCATCCTGCTCGGCTTCCAACCACCTCAGCAAGTCCAAAACAATTTTCCAGGATTTTACAACATTTAGTCTGTTGTCCTGGGGTGACTTTGTGATGCTTGTATCCCCAGTTGTCTGTTCTGTTTATGCTGGATATAAAGTTCTACACCTTTAAGACTGGTTCTGAGAGTGAAAGGGGGGAAAGAAGAAGCACACAGTTTGTTTTCAGAAACTGCACTCGCTCCTCCACATTCTGCTCCTGGACTGTTATCTACAGACGGACAGCAAGAGAAAGCTCTCCTTTGCTCTTAGTTTTTAGATAGCTGAGGCAGAGTTAAAATTTTAAAGTGAGGGGTTGTTTCTCACAGCTGGGACCTGAATGTCTGCCCAATTGGGGATCTGGGTTTTGAGAATGGTTTCAAATACTTTTGCTGCTTTCCCTGGGTCTTCCCTGTAGGGGTCTGCCCATCTTGCCTATGCCTCGAGATCCATTAGGGAGAAAGGTACTTTAACTACCACCAGACCACTAGCTCCCACTCCCTCTCAGAGCAGAGCTATCAACTCCTGTTCACCCCTTTACTTCTCACTCACTTCCTTTACACTCACTCACCCATTTCCTTCCTTCTCCCTTCCTGTCTACCCTGGGTCTGCCCCACCATCAGGCTTGAAAGTTATTCCTGGCTGTCTCCAGATTACTTGTCACTTCTTTGTACTCCCCTAATCACACAGACAAATCCTCTATCTCACTATCTTCCACATCTGGTGCCACCATCACCTCTAGAACATCTTCCCGTTGACTATTGCATTTTAGACAATGGTGCCCGATACTACAAGAGGAACAACATCACTTCAGTCTCCTATTCTTTGTCCTTTTGTCTTAGGGTGACTTTATGATGCTTGTATCCCCAAATCATCTGTTATGTATATTGTGTTCTGTACCTTTAAGACTGGTTCTGAGAGTGAAACAGAGAAAGAAGAAGTGCGCAGTTTGTTTTGAGAAAACTGAATGACTCCCACACATTGTCTCTCTCTTCTCCAGACGATGTGTTCGACAGAGTCTTGGACAGACTGCAGACAGAGATTTCCTGTGCTTTTTAGTTAGTTTTAGCTAGCAAGGGCAGAGAAATTCCCTAGACAGTTTTTTTCTTTTTTTCTTGGGACTGTTTAAACCTGCTCCAGACTAAAAAACCCAAAAGAGCACCGAAGGCTCTTGCACCTGTGGCCCACCAGGGCCTGGACCTCCAGAAGCCTAATAGGAGACTGAGAGCTGAGCTGCCTACAGCAGAGACTTTCTGAGGTTACCATCTCACTTCAGAGCAACGAAAGTTTTTATTGTTTCATATTATTCACTCTTTGTGCTTGTGGGCACTTTATTTGTTAAATAAATTGTTTTTTCCACTTTTCTCTGAGGAAGTTTTTTTCCCAGACTGGTTGTGGGGGAGGGGCCATTTGGGTTTACTTTCCAGAGGAACTCCATTCAGAGGTTCTCTCCCAAATTTGCCCTAAACCAGGACATATATATTTTTATTTGTGCCCAACATGGGGCACGAGAGACTAGAAAAAATTTTATTGATTGCATTTTAGTTGCACTTTGTGTAGAGATAGAACAGTCAATAGCCATGTTGCTTTTTGAATTCAGAATGTCTCTTAAAATAGAGTCCTTCTTGTGTTTCTGTTCCCTAAGCTTTTTTTAAAGTTTTAATACCTTTCTAATCCCTAAGTTTGTTTTCTTAGCCAGAAATAACTACAATATTGTCCCTGACACATAGCTTTTACACTAGAAGTGCATGAGTTAAAATTGCTATTTTGTTAGACTCAGTGATCATGATTTATAGAAAGTTTATACAAGTACTAGAGTTTGTACCAGGTATTTTTATTTTATAGTCTCTTTGTCCTACCCTGCATCCTAATTCCAATAGCATAGTTTAGTTTAGAGATTTATTAATAATTGCACCCAGTTTGTCAGAGGAGGAGTAGGGGATGAAGCTTTTAAGTCTTTCCTTTCCTTCTTTTTTAAATCAGTTACATCACTTTTAGAGAATAGTCATTTTCCCCTAAATGTTAAAAAGACCACCTTACTAATATTTAATCTAGTCAGCTTCCTCTATTCAGTCTGCAGCTTGTCTAGAGTAAAGTCTGAGATTTCCAAAAGAACTGATGAGACTGCTGACCCAGAATTAAACCCAAGTGTGAAAAATCTTGAGTAGTGTAGAGAACAAGAGAGAATAGACAGAACTTTGAAAGAATTTTCTAATCCCCCAGCTTAAAAATTTTCATGTGAACAAATTCAGAACCCAGATGAAGTGGGGAAATAACTAGAGCTGAACTGTCATAATGACTCTAAAGAGAAAAAGCTCATTGCAATAAGCTAGGCCCTAGCATATGCTTATTGCACACTGCTAAATACTGTAAGGCAACAGATAGAAGCAGAGAGGCAAAGAAATAAATCAGCAGCTACCCCAATCACTCAGGCTGCAGCCAACACCCCAGCTAGTCAGGTTGTAACTAAACCAGACAGTGAGCCTAAGTCAACAGCTACACCAGATAAGAAGCCTAAAACAACAGCTAAACCTGATAGTGAGCCTAAAACACAAGCAGTCACTGCAGCAAAGAAGAAAAAGAAGCACACAAGCAAAACCAATTGTAGCGGCGCGTTTTCTGGTTTTTACTTATTGTTAATAATCATTTGTTCGGTAATGGTTTTTCTCAAGTTCCCCCTGTACTTCTCCCCATCTGGTACAATCTCCCACCTGGGAAATTCCCTTTGTTCCCCTCTGTTGCAATATGTTGTCAATCATCTGTTGCTCTCCTCCCAGTGCCTGCCCCCCTCCGGGAAGCCTCTCCCCCTCATTCCAGAGACTTCGGAGGAACTCAGTCCCGGATTGGAGCAGGCTGGGAGTCCCCCACCCTTCGTTTCCTATTTGCTGTCTATGTGCCATCCCCATTTCCCTGATTGGGTTTCCCTCTTGTATCCACCCCCTTCCCCTGGTCCCTTATAAGCAATGAGCCCGCCTCCTTCTCTCTCTCTCGGGACGCGTGGCTGCCCCCACCATGGGGTGCATGTGACAATAAACTCTATCTTGCCACGAGGCCTCCTTCTTCTTACCTTCATTGAGCCTCACTAACAGCTCTCGTGTGGCTTCTGAACTACCAAAGAGGTATTGGCCGGTCCACTAGCCACTGCCCAACCAGACTTGAAACAATTCCCAGCCAGGGCAGCCGGGATTAGCTGGAAAACTATCTCCAGCGGACCAGGGAATTATTTCAACCAATCAACCAGTAGACAAAGATCCAAGTGAAAGACCCTCAACGCTTCCCGACACCCAATCAGAAGCCGAACCAACTAGCACACAATCAGAAGCTGAAGCAACTGACACACAGTCAAAAGCCAAACCAACTGACATACAATCAGAAGCCAAACCAGCTAACACAAGATCAAAAGCCCAACCAACTAGCACAAGATCAAGAGCCGCTATAGTCCTTGTCCCTAAAAGATCTTCGTGACCTAAGAAAAGATTACACTCAACAACCTAATGAATCTATATTTAGTTAGTCCATCTTTAAGATGCAGCAAGCAAAGCTACAACTCTAGACAGCACTAAAACGAGTCATTTAAGATCCCTGTCACATAATCCAGTTTCTAAAAATAAAGTAAAAAGTTAGCATCAAATTCCCACTGATGTCATCAACAAGATTACGTCTCCACCAACCAACAAGAAACACAAGCTTTCTTAAGTGCCATAAGCTTTTAGAGAATACACATTCCTGAGTACAGCCAAATTGTGAGCACTCTCTACCTAGTCACCCACAAGAAAAACATTTTCCAGTAGAACCCTAAACAACAACATGCTTTTTCCCAGATCAAGCAAGAAATTGTTCATGCAGTAGCCCTTAGCCCAGTCAAAACAAAATCAAATATAAAAAACGTACTCTACTCTACAACCGAAAGCCGTAACCTGTCCTAAAGCCTTTAGCAAACAGTAACTAGTAAGACTCAAAGCCAACCACTAAAATTCTAGATTCGCAGCTACCAAAAGTCTAAAACCAACTACACTCCAACAGAAATAAAAATTTTAACAGCCTATAAGATTACAAGCCACCTCAGAAATAATAAGCACTAAAACACAACTCCTCCTCGCACCCTGACTACCAGTGCTAAAGTAAATATTCAAGCAGAAGTTCCCTCCACCCACCATGCCACCAATGCCACACAGAGTAAGTAAATTACTCTCATCACACAGCACGCCTGTATTGAAAAACTAAATCACCCTGAGATTTTAGAGGTGATTACAAATTAACCTAAAAGTAAGAACTTTAGTCTCACTGATGAAAAAGAACAAGAGCAAGTGACACGTACTAAAGAAACTCCACCATTCAAACAGCTAGCAGCAAAAAAACCACACTACGCTCTTTTTACAGATAGTTCTTGTTGCATTGTAAGGATGAAACAAAAGTAGAAAGCAGCCATATAGAGCCCCACACCACAAGTTACACAAGCTACTAAAAAATAAAGTAAATCAAGCCAACTTGCTGAACTCAAAGCCGTTCAGTTGGCCCTAGACATTGCTAAAAGAGAGAAGTAGCCAAAACTCTATACTAATTCATAAACAGTAGTCAATGCTCTGTAGAGATAGCTAGAGAAGTAAAAAAAGGCTAATTGACAGTGTAAAGAAAAACCAATTTAGGCAAGTAAAGAGTAAAAAAACATTGCTACCAGATTAGAGAAATTACCTGTAAAAGTTCACCATGTAGATGCTCATGTTCCCAAAAGTCGAGCAAATAAAAAGCACCAAAACAATGAGCAGGTAGATCAGGCTGCCAAAATAGAGGTGTCAAAAATAGACTTAAATTAGCAAAACAAGAGAGAGTTGTTCTTAGCTCAATAAGCTCATGATACCTCAAGTCATCAAGGTAGAGATGCCACCTGTAGGTGGGCATGAGACCAAAAAATAGATCTAACCATAGACAGTATTTCTTAAGTTATTCATAACTGTGAGATGTGCTACAATCAAACAAGCCAAAAAAGTAAAGTCCCTATAGTATAGTAGACAGTAGTCCAAATATAAGTATAAAAAGGCCTAGCAGATTAATTATATTACACTTCCCCAAACATGCCAAAGTAAGCACTATGTGCTTACAATAGTAAAAGCCACCACAAGATAGCTAGACATCTACCCTGTACCTCACACTACAGCCCGTAACACCATTCTAAGCCTTAAAAAACAAGTCCTTTAAAAGCATAGTACCCCTAAAAAGATTGAGTCAAACAATAAGGCTCATTTCAAGAATAACCTTATCAACACCTAAGCTAGAAAACATGGCATTGAGTGGGTATACCATGTCCCCTACCATACACCAGCTACTAAAAAAGTAGAAAAATAAAATAAACTATTAAAAACTACCTTAAAAGCATTAAGTAAAAAATCTTTCAAAAATGAAGAGCAACATTTAGCAAAAGCCACCTAGTTAGTTAACACCCAAAGTTCCACCAACAGAGCAAGCCCTGCCCAGTCTAAGCTCCTACCTACAGTAAACAAAAATAAAGTCCCAGTAGTACATGTGAGAAGTTTGTTAAGAAAGACAGTTTAGACCAAATCTACGTCAAGTACAGACAAACCCATCCGTGAGATTGTTTTTGCTCAGAGACCAAGTTGCACATAGTAAATAATGCAAAAAGATGGAACAACACGATGTGTATATCAGAGAAATCTGATTGTAAGTGAAAACTATGAGTAAATATCACTATTTGCTAAATGTTACTGCCATTGTCTGTATAGAGTTGTATACTGTATATATATATATATATATGCATGTATAAAGTATGTGTGTATAGAGTTAGAATTTATTTAGTTTTGGTAGTAAGTTGATGATATGGGGATAAGGGGTAGAATGTCCTAGGGTGACTTTATGATGCTTGTATCCCCAAATCATCTGTTATGTATATTGTGTTCTGTACCTTTAAGACTGGTTCTGAGAGCGAAACAGAGAAAGAAGAAGTGCGCAGTTTGTTTTGAGAAAACTGAATGACTCCCACACATTGTCTCTCTTCTCCAGACCGTGTGTTCGACAGAGTCTTGGACAGACTGCAGACAGAGATTTCCTGTGCTTTTTAGTTAGTTTTAGCTAGCAAGGGCAGAGAAATTCCCTAGACAGTTTTTTTCTTTTTTTCTTGGGACTGTTTAAACCTGCTCCAGACTAAAAAACCCAAAAGAGCACCGAAGGCTCTCACGCCTGCAGCCCATCAGGGCCTAGACCTCCAGAAGCCGAATAGGAGACTGAGAGCTGAGCTGCCTACAGCAGAGACTTTCTGAAGTTACCATCTCACTTCAAGGCAACAAAAAGTTTTATTGTTTCATATTATTCACTCTTTGTGCTTGTGGGCACTTTATTTGTTAAATAAATTGTTTTTTCCACTTTTCTCTGAGGAAGATTTTTTCCCAAACCTGTTGTAAGAGAAGAGCTGTTTAAGTTTACTTTCCAGAGGAACTCCATTCAGAGGTTTCCTCCCAAATTTGCCCTAAACCAAGACACCTTTTCTTTTCTAATGTTAACACAAAGGGTTCTGACGGGATGTGTAAATATCCCTTTTGCCATTCTCGGGCTTTCTCAACCTAAAAAATAAATCTACTTAAGGCATCTTGTCCCATTTCTCTTTCCTTCTTCAAAACAACATCAACTGTAAAATGGTGGTGTACTTTAATGCACCATTCTTTGGCCTTCTAGCTTGTTCTTGTCATTACAATACTGGATTACTGCAGGTTTACTTAGTGCTTCTCCTATCTTTTTCCAGTGGTTCAATATACATTTCAATGGAGAATTTGAAATATCATCTTCCACTTTATTTTTTTTTAGAAGAACCCACCCCCTATTCAGTAATTAAAAATACACAAGCTCTTACCTTAGAACAGAACAGTGAGGGATAAGGGGGATTGCCATGCCTGCAATCACTAAAAATGACATGAAAGGGCACTCCACAAATGCAATCTCAGTCACAATTATACAGCGACTTTTGATAAAACTCCACTGCAACACCCTCTCCACCAAACCGGTTTTTATACTTACCATGGGCATCTCCGTGCTCTTAAATGCTGGCAAACTCAAATCAACACACACCACTCTCATGCACAAACATAGTCCGAGTTCAAGAAAAATGTAAAGAGTGCAAAGCAAAGAGTTTACCACTCTTCAGCTAAGGCAAGAGCCAGGCTCTGCTTGTAAACAGCATGTTTTTTTCCTTTTCTTCTTTCTCTGCATGAATCAAGATAGCAACCATGCTACAAGACAGTGAAACTATGAGCTCAGTCTGACACAACCTCTAATATTACCAGGAACCCCTAATACCTTATGGGCTAAAATCCAGAAGGGGAGAAACTCCTTGGGGGGGGTAACTCAAAACCTCTCCCTGCCTTCTTGCCCTCTTTTTTTTTAAGCTTACCCAGGGGCTATGCAACCCAGGTCACCTGTGAACTTGTGAAACCTGCCCCCCTTTTCCTGTTCCGGGGCCTTGAACCCCCCTGTTATAAACAAGGCAGGAGATTTTTCTCCTTTTAAAAGCCTTTATTGTGATCAGCTCAGGGTGGGAGCCCGACGGGTCGAACACACGCCGCCGCTGCTCCCAGAAGTATCTCGGAGGCTGGGGTGTTCAGCAACTTCGTCCACTCGACTGCAGGCTGCTCTCAGAAGCACCTCGGAAGGGAGGTGTGCAGCAGCCTCATTCACTCGGAATGCAGGCAAAGTCAGGCTCAGGGGTCCTCACGGCCGCCCCGTCCTGTCCCGAAGGCTTGCTTGGCTCTGAAATTCTAGGGGAGTCCCTCTCTGGGCAACGTCTCTGAGAGTCAGGGTGAGGGGTGAAAACCGCTCAGCTTTGGGAGGAGGCAGCCTCACTCTTTGCATGGTCCATCCATGTGTCTTGGTGGCTCGGTCTAATAATGTTTTTCTGGTCCGGAGTAATAATTTCTTTTCCCAGCTGGCACTGCATCTCTCCTATTTGCATGTCTGCTGGATTTCTCCTCCTCTTGGCTTCTTTGGTTGCTATGTGGGTAACCAGGGGTAGCCAGGGGGTTCGGCTCGGTTCGAAGGTATAGCAGAAAGAGAACAAAAGAGGCGATTAACAGGGTGGGGGTGACACATTTAACAAGGAGCCCTGGGCTAACAATGACTTCATTTGCAACAAAGTTACTTTGTTTATC
This sequence comes from Acrocephalus scirpaceus scirpaceus, assembly GCA_910950805.1. Lineage (NCBI taxonomy): Eukaryota > Metazoa > Chordata > Aves > Passeriformes > Sylviidae > Acrocephalus > Acrocephalus scirpaceus. The sequence goes on along the minus strand of CAJVGK010000018.1, from coordinate 3,663,935 downwards.
TCAATCCCTCCTCTAAGTCTTTGATCGGGTTTAGACCCGCATCAATTTGCTACCTTGAGATCTTGAGCATAGATCTTAACTTTTGGAACTTGATATAAATTTCTTCTCTAGGAATCTATCTGGTTACTGTGTCTTTAATCGCTAGGTAACGCTCGTAGGCTATATTCTTTACTGGTGTGTTAAATCTTTTTCTTCTCTACAAGATAAGTTCTTTACTTATTACTTTAGTCTTTAAGTTCTATTGCTCTTGCTTTCTCATCTTTATGGATGGAAGTTCTGGCTTACTTTGTCTCTACTTGAATAGCTCTAATGGTCTTAAGCTGCTTCCTTCCCATGGCCAGAGGTCTGTTGTTCGAGTGTTCTCCCATACTTAACAATTGGTTATGTTTAATTCTTTCTACTAAGTTTACAAATTAATTCTTTCTTTTAGTATTTCTAATTTATTACGTCTATGAGGTTATTTGATTTTTTTTTTTTTTTTGGTTTTGTTTTTAGTAGGAAAAGCTTCTACTCAGTGGGTCAAGTGGTCAGCTATGACTAAAAGGTGTTCGTAGCTCTGCAGTGAGGGCATTTCTGTAAAGTCTATTTGTATACTTTGGAATGGTCTTTGGGCTAATTCTCTCTTTCTCGGTTCAGCTTTCTTCATCACTTTTTGACAAATTAAACACCTCTTAGTGATAGTTTTAGCTAAACTATACACTCTTAAGCATAAGTTCTCTCTTAAGAAATGATCACATAGTCTTTGCATACCCCAGTGTGCTGACTTGTGTAGCTCGGCGGGTATTTTTCCTGGCTAATGGTCCATTTAGAAACTGACGCTCATCAAGGGTCAACTACTTCTCTGCCTCCTCTGGGTGTAATCTCAACTCCCTAATTGCTCTCATCTCTCTGGCACTAAAGATGGGCTCTCCCTTCTCTAGATGCTTCTCTTAGCTTGTGGATTTTCACTGTAACGCTAGGTCTAGGCCCTGCTTTGTCGGCTAGCTGATGTCTTCTTACTTCTAGAGTATTGCTCTTCTGATGTCCCTCTACAGACTACAGCTACTCTGGCCAGCTGCTGCAGGGCTTCTAGAGCTGGTCATACTAGATTCTCATGAATTATACTCTTATTATTCTTACTTCTTCTGCAGAAAACAGTATATTTAGAATCAAATTCAATTCACTCTAAGTATAAATATTTGGCTTTAAAAAAATTGGTCTACCTGGTTTGATATGCTTACAAGGTCTTTTACGAGATTTCTTAGATCGTTTTTGAACCCCTTCACTTCTGTTGATGTTAGTGGAGTATTCACAAATCTTACCCCTCCGGCTATCCCTCCCATTGGGACTTCCCGAAGAGGATATAACTTTTCTACTCCTGTTATCTTTGACTCTGTGTTGTGGTACAGGTTATTGGATATATCAGGAGTGCAGGTTGTAGGGGTTTGATGGTTGCATGGGGAGGAACTTGAGTTAGACGGGGATAGACTCAACTCGCAGTTTGGAGAAGGTAGAGGGACAGTGGTGGATGAAGGAGAAGGGACTGAGTTGGTTGCAGAGGTCATGGAAGACAGAACTGGGGAGACTAGTGATGGGGTTAAGGGAGCGGTTGGAAGCATAGAAGGTAGGGGACTTGGACAGCTTGGGAGAGGAGTGTTAGGTTCAGGTGGTAGAGGAATGGTAGCTGGAGTCACAGCAATTGCTGCGGAAGTTTGGTTAATTAGGGGAGAGCAGGTTGCTGGGGCAACCGGAGAACGTGCTGGATAGAGAGGGGGAGGGGCCTGTGGTATGTGGGCAGTATATGGGGGTGGATTCTCAAGGGGATCCCATTTCTCATAATTGTCATTTCCTCCTTCAATTCTGTGGTTTCTCTTGTAGTTTACAGACCTTTGTCCCCTTGTCTCTTCTAGCGTTCTTTAGCCAGCAAGCAGCATACACCAATTCTTCTAAATCAGGGTCTTCCCTTGCTTTCAAATATTCATTCAACTGTCTACACATCCATCTATCCTGTGTTCCTACCTAAGGCCATTCTACCTGTAAATCTAATTCTGGCCAAACCTCTACACAAAAGTACACCATCTTTTCTTTGTCTAGTTCTTTAGTCACTTCCCAAATGTCCCATTTGGCTAGTAACCTTCCTAGGGGACTATTGGGAGGAATATTCTTAACCCTCTTCTCTTCATTTTCACTTGTACTTGCGCTTTTGCTTATGTAATTTCCCATAGCTTAAGCTGTAAATTAAACTACAAAGGTGCTCCTATCCAGATTGAGACTTAACTATTGGCAATACAAATCTTAAGGCAACTGAAACTACCCTGGCTTCCAGTAACGTAGTGCTTTCAATATATCTATTATCCTTCTTAACCTTCCCTACACGAACACAAATTGAAAGATGGGCAACTCAAATTCTGAAATTTCTCGGAGTTAAAGATAGTGGCACCTGGAAAGCGTATCCACACTTGGGGACACCCCCAACCAATGCCTGCGCTGGCATCCGGAAAGCGTATCCACACTTGGGGACACCCCCGACCAATGCCTGCGCTGGCATCCGGAAAGCGTGTCTACACTTGGGGACACCCCCGACCAATGCCTGCGCTGGCATCCGGAAAGCGTATCCACACTTGGGGACACCCCCGACCAATGCCTGCGCTGGCATCTGGAAAGCGTGTCTACACTTGGGGACACCCCCGACCAATGCCTGCGCTGGCATCCGGAAAGCGTATCCACACTTGGGGACACCCCCGACCAATGCCTGCGCTGGCATCCGGAAAGCGTATCCACGTTTGGGGACACCCCCGACCAATGCCTGCGCTGGCATCCGGAAAGCGTATCCACACTTGGGGACACCCCCGACCAATGCCTGCGCTGGCATCCGGAAAGCGTATCCACACTTGGGGACACCCCCGACCAATGCCTGCGCTGGCATCCGGAAAGCGTGTCTACACTTGGGGACACCCCCGACCAATGCCTGCGCTGGCATCCGGAAAGCGTGTCTACACTTGGGGACACCCCCGACCAATGCCTGCGCTGGCATCCGGAAAGCGTGTCTACACTTGGGGACACCCCCGACCAATGCCTGCGCTTTATTGTTCTGCTACCTTCTAGCAGGGGAGGGGGGTCTGCCTTATACTCTGGGAGACCCCTCACTCACAGTTTTCTTACACTTCTCTTTGTTCCCAGCCAGCCCCCTTATGGGAGTCTAGAACCTTGGTGCAATAAGGGGGGTCGACACTTGCTCTGGGAATCTGAGCTGCTGGCTTTTTGCCTCAGTCACACCTTACTCTTGCCTCGGGGATCTGAACTGCCGGCCCCCTGTCCCACTCACACTTCACTCTTGCTCTGGGGATCTGAGCTGCTGGCCCCCTGTCCCACTCACAGTCACTCTTGCTCTGGGGATCTGAGCTGCCAGCCCCTGTCCCACTCACACTTCACTCTTGCTCTGGGGATCTGAGCTGTACTCACAGTCACTCTTGCTCTGGGGATCTGAGCTGCCAGCCCCTGTCCCACTCACACTTCACTCTTGCTCTGGGGATCTGAGCTGCCGGCCCCCTGTCCCACTCACACCTCACTCCCTTTATCTCACCAATCTGTCGCTGCTCTTTTGCTGATCTAGGTCCAGGTCACCAGCGATTCCTGAGGGTCCCTCGAAGCAGGCAGTCGTCGTCTCCGGGGGTCCTCCTCAGGCGTGGTGATCCGGGACGAGCCCCCAGCTGTTATAAACAGGGCAGGAGATTTTTCTCCTTTTAAAAGCCTTTATTGTGATCAGCTCAGGGTGGGGGCCCGACGGGTCGAACACACGCCGCCGCTGCTCCCAGAAGTATCTCGGAGGCTGGGGTGTTCAGCAACTTCGTCCACTCGACTGCAGGCTGCTCTCAGAAGCACCTCGGAAGGGAGGTGTGCAGCAGCCTCATTCACTCGGAATGCAGGCAGAGTCAGGCTCAGGGGTCCTCACGGCCGCCCCGTCCTGTCCCGAAGGCTTGCTTGGCTCTGAAATTCTAGGGGAGTCCCTCTCTGGGCAACGTCTCTGAGAGTCAGGGTGAGGGGTGAAAACCGCTCAGCTTTGGGAGGAGGCAGCCTCACTCTTTGCATGGTCCATCCATGTGTCTTGGTGGCTCGGTCTAATAATGTTTTTCTGGTCCGGAGTAATAATTTCTTTTCCCAGCTGGCACTGCATCTCTCCTATTTGCATGTCTGCTGGATTTCTCCTCCTCTTGGCTTCTTTGGTTGCTATGTGGGTAACCAGGGGTAGCCAGGGGGTTCGGCTCGGTTCGAAGGTATAGCAGAAAGAGAACAAAAGAGGCGATTAACAGGGTGGGGGTGACACATTTAACAAGGAGCCCTGGGCTAACAATGACTTCATTTGCAACAAAGTTACTTTGTTTATCTCACCCCCCTTTTCAGTAACTCTTATATACCCCTTACCAATAACCCAAAAAGAATTTAAATGATGCCTCTACTGACACAGGGCCCCAGGAGATGATCAGAAGTCAACGCTCTTCCTGAGAATCCCTTAGAGCCAGATGGAGATCTATTGACTGCTGACCCTCTGGGGCTCAAGGCTGAAGTCCCACCTGGGTCGCCAAGTTACTGTTGCCAAATATCCAAAATATGGGAATCAAACTCTCCAGCACTAAAATTATGTTAAAGAAGGCATCATTTATTTCAGGCCTGAAGGTGCATGCAGGAGTGTCTAACCTAAAGTGGACACAATTCTACAAGAGGGTTTCTTATATACAGTCAGTACAAGCATAGTACAATTCACCCATTACCATAAATCCCACCTGTGCTGGTTTCAAACAGATTTGGGAGAAACCCTCCCATGGGGTCCCCCTCCCCTCCCCCAACTGGTTCGGGAAGAAAGACTTCCTGAGAGAGAGGTGGAAAAGACCTGTTTATTACACAGGCAAAACACTCCCCAGCACAATACCCGATGACAAAAGCTTCGTGCCGCTTATGGAGGGATAACAAACTTGGGAAAGAGCAAGTGTCCTCTTGCAGATGTTACTGTTGCCCATCTCCGCTGGTGCTGAGAGGAAAGGGAGTTGTTATGCAGGGCTGGTCTTGATGGGGGTGGGTCCCCTGTGGAAGCCCCCGGCGCTTTTCCAGGTCCCCAGTCCGGAGAGATCGGTACAGTTCAGAGGAGAGGGAGAAAAAGGAAAAAAAAGGGAAAGAAAAAACCTTCTAGCTATTCTATAGATCTAACTATGCTAGCTCTAAGTTACTACTAACTACCACTCTCCCAGAGAAAAACAGCTTCTTTTGTCTTGCGAATTCCTCCCCCGCTTCGTCTCAAGGTGCGTCCAAGGAGCAGAGCTTTCCTGGGGAAAAACAAACTGCGCCTCCCCCCCCTTTACACCCAACAGACGATTGAGGGATAAACACATCACCCTAGGACACCACCCCAAGTTCCCAGAGATTCAGTCCTTTGCATTGTCTATCACTGCATTCTTGGGCCTGTTGTCTTCTTATCGCCCAACCATCTTTGCTGAATGCAGCTTTTGTAGGCCTTTTTTCTCTGCTAAAAGTTTTCACAGGTACAGTAAAAAGTGAACTAACCCTTTTGGTATCAAATAGAGGATTCAGGTTGGGAACTATATATGGACAGAAGGAACTTTGTTCACAACAGAAAACGCATGTCAGTATGGACAGTAACTCCCCCAAATGAGGTAATTGAATCTAAGGCCCTAACGTCAGCTATTTCAGAGCAGAAGGCCAAACTGATTGCTCTCACCCTTGCATTGGAACTAAGCGAAAGAAAGAAAGTAAATATTCAAAGACTCAGAAGCATGGCACATGTAAAAGAAATAACTCCAATAATGGAAATAAAGTGGCAATATAGGCTATCAAATCTGGTAACTCCCAGGGAGATTATTGGCAAATTGACTTTACAGACCTTCCAGATAATGAGATCTATAAATATCTTTTAGTTTTAGTGAATACCTTTTCTGGGTGACTGGAAGCATTTCCTTATCCCACCAACATGGCAAGAGAAGTAGTAAAAATATTGCAAAATCAAATAATTCTGCACTTTGAAGTTTGTCTAGGGATGTCATGGGACAGAGGGCCTCATTTTATAGCAAAAATAGTGGAATAAGTAAGCAAGGCCTTGGGAATTCAGTGAGACTTGCATACTCCATACCGACCACAAAGTAGCAGAAAAGTAGAAAGGATGAATTATACTATTAAGTTGCAACTAAGTAAAATCTGTCAAGAAACCTCACTGACTTGGGTACAAGTACTCCCAATAGCTTTGTTGAGAATTAGGATCCAACCTAGAGGCACAGAAAAATTAAGCCCCTATAAACTTCTCTATGGTCGGCTGTCTTGGTTTTGAAAGAAGACAGGTATCTGCTAAAGAGAGGCAGGGCCTCTCTTGGGATGGATAACTCAAATCCCCTTCCCTCAAATTATTATAATTTAGAAAATTAAAACGGCTCTCAGGCAGAGATATGGGGATAGGAATAACAGTTCTTTACTAATAGTATAACAAGGCAAACAAACAACAACAACTACAGCAATTAATAGCGAAAACAGAACCAGGGACCTTGACGGAGCTTGGTCCCACAAAACTCGGGGCAGTCTGGTCTCTGGGGACTCCAAAAAAAAGGTACCAAGCTGGAACGGTGGGGTATCCCGGGCTGGTGGATCAGATGAAATTCGGAGCTCCGTCGGTGGTCACTGGGGGCAGGGATGTTTGGCAGGGAGGGCAGTGCGGGCCCGCGGTGCAGAGCAGCTCTAAAACAGCGCCGAGGCAGTGGGACAGGGCTGAGCCAACTCCAGCAGGGCAGCAAAAGGAGAGAGATCAGGATTTTCCTGGGCACACGAGCAGATGATAGCAGCTCTCTTCAGGACCAAATCCCGGTGGTGCCAGTGAGAAGCTCACGCAGCAACGGCAGCCCCCTCTTCTCCCGATGCAGACCACACCAAAAGTGAAGCTGCCCTCCAGCCCCCTCTTTCTCCCCCCCTCGAGAGAAACTCGAAGAGACAAAGGGTGTAGCCAAATGCCAGGGTCCATCTTTTTGTTTCAGCTGAGCACTGATAAGTACCAGCAATTAGCTGCCAAGCAACCCTTGGGAAAAAATTCTATAGGTGAAAAAGAAAGAAACCTAACCCCCAACATCGGCCCTATCAAACTCCACAGATCCCAGGGAGTGTGCGTGTTAAAGGTAGGGCAGACCTCAATAACTACCTCATATCTTTAGGTAAAGCATTGCAGGATTTATGATGGGCAGTTGACCTTTCCAGGCTGACAGGACTGGACACATCAGTGCATGAATTCCAACCAGGAGACTGGGTGTACCTTAAGGACTGGGACCCAGCACCTGGCCAACTGTAGTGGTTTTAGTTCTCGTATTGTTTGTTTCCTGGCTAACGCACCAAGTACTGTGGTGGGTTAAGCACCCACTTGAATTATTTACTCTTTTCTACTGCGAGATAGGATTAGGAGAAGAGCAAAGTAGGCTCAAATTTAAAAGGGTATAAAGAAAACTTTACTAACAAAACTACAAGAAGAGGGAAAAAATTAATAAGAATCAGAATAAAACTTTTAAAACACTTTTCCTCCCCCCACAAGCTTCTTTCCCTTCTTACTGACAACGTATAGAGACAAAACTAAGAACTCAGGTCAGTTCACTACTTCTAAAATAGTCTTTTATCAGTTCTTTTAGTGAGAGGAGGCTCTTTTGCTATGTCATAGTGACTTCCTTACAAGAAAATAGTTCTCTTATGGCTTCAATTCTGACAAATAGCAGCTGCCCGGGAACCTGCATTCGTGAAGTCCCTCCCATCTCATGCAGCCTTCCCACAGCTGTGTTCATGGGCCATGTCAAACTCATGGGGTACTTTTTTAAGGATGAGCTGTTCAATAACAAAAGTTCTCTTCATCTATTTCTGAGATCATCCTTATCTCTGGGAACAGAGGTCTTGTTCTTCTCTCCCTGAGGGCAGGTCTTCATCTCATCTCTCTCTTCATTCGAACTTCTCATGAGATCACAACTACTTCAACATTTACTTAATTTAGCACAAATGCCTTTGCTCATGTCTGTAATTTGAACACTTCATCTTCTCATGCTGTCTTCCACGAATTAAAGGGATATTTTAATATATCACAGTCCATCACCATAGCTTTGCAAAAGAATTTCAGCTTAAGACTAAAGCATCTCTTCATTCTCCTATCTGGGACTTGACTCCTTCACTGACCTTGGTGTCTTCATGTTGTTTCTCTACATGTTTTCACTTTGTCCTTTTCTTTCACTTAAGAAGGATCAATGGTTTGCAAGTTTCATTTGTGCAATGAAAGAGTTAATATCTTGCCCGGGCCTGTGGAGGGTCATTGATGGTTTCTGCTGGTCGGTGGCCGAAATAGTCATGGTGATAGATTCAGGTCGCACTGGGGCTGTGCCAGGATCTTAAGGGTCTGGTTAGAAACAGCAGCAGCCGCATAGGTGGTCGCTGGCCCCTGCTTTTGTTTGATTTTAGCTGTGAGCTGATAGCTTCCCCTCCCCATGCCTGGCAGTTTCTGGTGAAACTCAGCAGCAGCAGAATTTCAGCCAAGCTGAGGGCCGGTCTGGCTGTGCTGGAGGTGGGGGGGGTCAGCCCAGCCAGAGCTGCAGCAAAGGCAGGGCCTGGCCTGGCCCTGCCAGGCCTGTTACCTGTTCAAGATCCAGAAGTAAGAGAGCTTTTCCTGGGGTTTGTTCGTCTTAAAATGTGAATCTCACAGAGGCATATTCAGCTCTTTAATTGGTTTAACAGGGTGTCAATATTCAAAACTGGCCACTGATTGGTTTTGTCAAGCACGGAGGAACCTGTTAGCAGCTTCTCTTAGAAAAAATCATTTCTGTAGGTGGCTTCTTCCCAGCTCAGCAAATGTCAATCAATGTAAAACCAGCACATTCTACCCCTCGCTTCTGTGAATACACATTTTTAAAAATTATCGTCAAAATTACATTCAACATTCAACTTCTGCCTAGAACAATAAAACTACTAAATTAAACAGAAGCAAAAATTTCTTATACTAACTTCCACTCCTAGACGTTTCATTATAATTTTACTTAACCTTATGACTTAATATATGCTTTGCCCTTTATTTGTCCTAATTAATCTTTATCTTACAGCTTTTACCAATTGCCTGCATTCTCCACCAGAAGATGTCGTGGTTTAAAGTTGAAACCAGGCAGAAACACCAATTTTTAGAAAAATAGTTTTAGTTTGCCAATAGTTCATTTCCTGACTAATGCACCAAATACTATAACAAATTAAGCACCCACTTTAATTATTTACTCTTTTCTACTATAAAAAAAGATTAAGAAAAAAACCAAAACAGGCTCAAACTTAAAAAGATATTAAAAAAACTTTATTATCAAAACTACAATAAGAAAGAAAAAAATTAAAATCAAAATAAAACCTTCAAAACACTTTTCCTCCCCTCACAAGCTTCTTCCCCTTCCTACTAACAACATATAAAGACAAAACTTAAAACTCAAGTCAGTTAATTACTCCTGAAATAGTCTTTCATCAGTTCTTTTAAAGAAAAAAATCTTTTTTATGTCATAAAGACTTGTCTACAAGAAACAGTTCTCTCATAGCTTTAATTCTCACAAATAACAACTGCCCAAGAATCTACATTTATAAAGTCCCTCCCATCTCATGCAGCCTTTCCACAGCTGCATTCATAAGCCATATCAAACTCTGTGGGAATTCCAGGCCCAGAAAATTCTCAAAATCTTGTGCATGCAGGCCCAAATACAAAAAAAGAATACAGAGTTTAACCTGAGACCTTGGAAAAGGCTTCCAAGTTTAGAGACCATAAGTAAAAATGTGAAATTGTAGTTCAGATTAAGCTAAGTAGTGGAAAGTTTTAGAGTTTAACATTTAAGATATAGAAGTAGTTATAAAAGGTAATAAGAAGTTTTAAGGTGGAGTACTGTAAGTTTGTGTGTCATTAGATGATTGGTCAAGAGAGTCCGCACTGCAGCAGAGACATATAAGACAAATTAATGAAGGATTGGTGTGAAAGTAAAAACAGTGGCAGTAGTTTATTGTATATTAACCTTTAAAAGACCTTGTAACTTGTGGTCTTGTGACCGCTGACCACGGACTTTCAGTGTACGATGAAGATGTTCTCACCTCTCGATGAGACTGTGGCAATAAATAATGCTTTAAAATGTCTTGAAGTGATCCCATCTCTCTTAAAATCCTAACAAAAGTCATAAAATACTATTTTTAAAATAAACTGTTCAATAATAAAAGTTCTCTTCACCTATTTCTAAAATCATCTTCATCTCTGAAAACATCTTATCCTTCTCTCCCTAAAAACAAGTCATCTCATCTCTCTCTCTGTTCCAATTTCTCATAAGATCACAACTACTTGAACATTTACTTAACATAAATGCCTTTGCTCATGTCTATAATTTAAACACTTCATCTTCTCATATGATCTTCCACGAATTAAAGGGATATTTTAATATATCACAGTCCATCACCATAGCTTTACAAAAAATTTTCAGCTTAAAACTAAAGCATCTCCTCATTATCCTCTTATCAAAAGTTAACTCCTTCTTCACTGACCTTGGTGTTTTCATGTTGTTTCTCTACATATTTTCATTCTGTCCTCTTCTTTCACTCAAAAAAGATCAATGTTTTACAAGTTTCATCTGTGCAATAAAAAAATTATATCCCACCCAGACCTGCAGAAAGTCATTAATAGTTTCTGCTAAGCAGTAGCCAAAATAGTCACAGTAATAAATTCAAGCCATGCTAAAGCTATGCCATGATCTTAAAAGTTTAGTTAAAAACAGCAGCAGCCACTCTAGCCACATAAGTAGTCTCTAGCCCCTACTTTTGTTCAGTTTTAGCTATAAGCTAATTTCATGGGATAACACAGCTTGGTTTTTAGTTAAAGAGGAAACAGTTCCCTGTAGGGACCTTGGAGTTTCCTTTGAAGAGGACAGTGTGAAAAACGAGGTTCACTTTCTTGGAAAAATTTAGAAGTTTAATAAAAAAGATAAAAAGAAAATAGACAATTAGGAGAGATAAAAGCAAAATACATTTCTTTGGCCCAGGGTGCCTGGCACAGAACTAGCTAGCAGCACACTCTTAACAAAAGTTTTTCTTTTTAAAAACATCAGCTTGATGCATATTTAAAAATTCGCATGCATGATTCAAACATTCTTTTTGAGTGTGAATTCTTTTGTTTAGTCTTAACTCCCCCCCCACCTATTCTTTCTGGCAGACCGTCTTCGGGTGTCTCTATTCTATCTGATAACACAGGTCCATAAATTCTTCTCTTGGGGTTCTGGTCATTTTCATTTGGACAAGATACTCGATAACAGAAGTTTAATCACTTTCTTGGTCAGCAATCTTCATGCAGGAAAACAAAAGACTCTAGTGTTCTCACACTAAGATGCAATCATAAGGAGTATACATTCATCACATTTCTAAATTCTATTAATAAAAGAAAATACAGTACAATTTTCTTACATTCTACATACAGTATTCATTTTAATATTTGCGAAAAGCTAACTATATACTATGCATTTATAACAATATCTCTCATCTTTTTTTTATAATTCATTTGGCTTGAGCTAAGTTTCTTGTTTTCTAGCTTCTATTATTTGCTTATTTTTTTCTCAGATCAATTTTGCTTTTTCAAAGGGGTCTTCTATATTATTTCTGTTTCTGTATCTCTTGTGCTGTTCTGGATGTAGCTAATTTTGGGTCTATAGGCATTGTTACTACTTGCATGCCTTTGTTACCAATATAGTGAAATAGTGTGAATTTACAATGAATATGTAGAAAACTTATACAGTAGCAGTAGTTATGCTAAGGCTTGAGAACTTTAGTAGGCCCATGGAAAACAAGTTGAGACATGTCAGGTGTTAATGTTTAAAAGGGGGTTAGTCAAGCTTGCAGAGCAGGTAGAGTTTGTAAATTGTTGCTTAGATGTTAAAGTTGTTTGGTGGTGGGGGATTGGGTGAGAAAGCTGATCTATAGTTCGGGGTTAGACAACCTCATAAGATTTATAGGGTAGGGGGATTGTTTTTCTGAACAACGAATGTAACAGTTTATGATTCCTTGGAAATAACATACGATAAGGTTGGCATGGAGCTGTATGAGGTAATCTTTGTAAAAAAGGTATAAAAACTGGGAGACTGATGGAGATTCTCGGGATTCTGATTTGGGACATTAGTCCCCAGGTCCCCGGGGCCCCCGAATAAAGCACCGCATAAACTGACTTTGTTGGTTTGTGTTTACTCTTCTGTCGGGCAACAGTTTTCTGGCGACCGCGGCAGGACTCCGAAGGTGACAGGGGCCGTTCGCGGGCCGATCCACTCCACGCCGGCACCAGGTGATTTCTGGGGGAGACATCCACCCGTGCCCGACCCCCGCGCCTGACGGACGACTGTGATAGGTAAGCCCGAAGGTGCTTTATTCTCTTGGTATTGGGGAAACCTGCCTGATAAGACGAAGAAGTAATCTTCGCAAGGTTGGGTAAAAGGAATATTGGTGGTAAAAGCCTAGGCGCTGGCCGTTAGACGTGGTGAAAGCTGCGCTGGTCCAGCAATTGTCCAGGGAAGGACAAATATTGGAGTATTGTGTATTGTGTATTGGAGTATTATTGTATCAGAGTTGTGAGTGCGTGAGTGAGTGTGTGTGATGATGCCATTTAAAACTTTTAAAGCACTTGCTTCTATGGGTACGATTCCAGATGATTCACCTTTAGGATGCTTACTGAAAAATTGGAAGAAAGGGAATTTTGGGCAGGAATTACACAAAAAAAGGTTAATTGATTATTGTAATCATGTTTGGCCCCAATATGATACTGATGGAATGCAATGGCCCAGGAATGGTACTTTAAACCCTGATATAATCACTCCTTTAATGCATTTCTTAAAGAATAATGAGAAGTGGGATGAAATACCGTATTTGGATTTGTTTTATTATTTAGGAAGTAAGCCAGAGTGGCAGAAGGAATGTGGTATAATGGTATTACAAACAGGGGGAAATGGGTGTCCAGGATGTAAAGGACGGGAAGGATGTAAAAAGTGTTTGGTAAAATTTAAGGAACCTGAGGAAGATATGTCACTATTAGTATCCCCAAGTGCCCCATCATCAGGTTCTTCTTCTACTGATTCCTCTTCGGAGGAGGGGGAGGAGGAATCAGGGGAGGGGTCAGGGGAGAATTCAGGGGAAAAGGTTGGGGATGTTATGAGTAAAGGCGGGCAGCGAACCCCATTATCGGAAAGAACCCGAAGAGGGCGAGGAAAAGGCAAGGAGCGACCACATGTAATGGCACCATTAAGGGAAGCTATGGGCCCCGGGGGGAAAACGGTTATAATAAAGGTTCCTTTTTCACCAAATGATTTATTGATTTGGAAGCAGTCTGCTGGGTCGTACCGGGAAGACCCGGACCGAGTGGCAAGAGTAGTTAAAATGGTAATTAAAAGTCAGAATCCAGATTGGAATGATTTGCAGGTTTTATTAGATACAATTATGGATTCTACTGAAAAGGAAATGGTGTTAAGAGTTATGACTGAAAAGGCTCGGGAAATGTTGCGATTACATGTGGTAGATGGGACCCTAAATGAGTTGGTGCCGAGGGAGGATCCTGGATGGAACCCTAACACAGCTGAAGGAAATGATAGGTTAAAATGGTATCAGGAATTGTTAGTTGAAGGAATAAGGGCTGGAATACCCAAAACATTGAATTGGTCTAAGTTGTATTCAGTAAGGCAGGAAAAGAATGAGTCTCCGTCTACCTTTTTAGAAAGATTAAAGGAGACTACACGTCGCTATACAAATTTGGATGTTGAAGCAGAGTCAGGAAAGTTACAGTTGGCACTGATATTTATGGGACAATCACAAGAGGACATCAGGAAAAAGTTACAAAAATTGGAAGGAGAAGATACTAGAAATTTAGAGAAATTATTAGAAGTGGCATGGAAGGTGTACAATAACCGAGATAAAGAAACAGCAAAGCGACAGCAAGCTAGTATGTTGGCAGTGTTACAACAAGCAACTGGGGTGGGTGTCCGGGGAAGAGGTAGAGGCCGGGGAAGGGGGAGAGGTGGATTTGGAGCAGGGCAGAATATAGGAAGAGGGGAATTTGGGAACCAAGGGATAATGGGACAAGGTGTGGCTAGGGGGCAGGGACGGTTAGGAATTGATCAGTGTGCTTTATGCAGGAACAGGGGACATTGGAAGAACGAATGTCCGTTAAATGGAGGATTGGGAAATAATTATAATCTGGAGGTAAGAGGTGGGTCAATGGGTGCAATGAATCCTTTTGCAGGGAAACCACAAGATGTCGCTCAGGCTTTTGTGCTGGGGAATTACCAAAATCAGAGCTGACTAGATTCGGATCTGAAAGTAATACTAGAAGTCGAGGGCCAGCCGGTGGAATTTAGAGTAGATACAGGTGCCACATATTCAGCAGTAAATAAACAAAGGGGACCATTGAGTGAAACAAAAATTCAGGTAGTAGGAGTAACTGGGAAGGTGGAAGAGAGAACATTTTTGCGGCCTTTAGACATAACGTTTGGGGGGAAAGAATTTGATCATCAGTTCCTGTATATGCCAAATAGTCCAGAATCATTGTTGGGAAGAGATTTGTTGTCTTTATTACAAGCAAGGATAATTTTTGAAAAAGGTAGAGTAAAGTTAGAAATCCCCGAGGAAAATTTGGCAAAGATTTTTATAGTAAAAGAGGTAGAAGAAGCAGGTTTACCTCCTGAGATAGAACAAGCTGTAGTACCTTGGGTATGGGAAACTGGGACTCCAGGGAAAGCAAAAGCAGCACAACCCGTAGTAGTGGAATTAAAAGAAGGGGCGCGCCCAGTGAGGGTAAAGCAATATCCCATAAAGCTGGAAGCTCGGAGGGGAGTTGCTCCACTAATAACTCAATTTCTAGAGCTAGGAATTCTGCAAGAGTGTGAATCAGAATTTAACACACCTATTTTTCCAGTAAGGAAACCAAACGGGAAGTACAGATTGGTTCAAGATTTAAGGGCAATAAATAATATAACTAAAGATATACATCCGGTGGTAGCAAACCCATATACATTGTTAACATCTGTGTCTGAGAAATATTGTTGGTTTACAGTGGTGGACCTTAAAGATGCATTCTTTTGCATCCCATTGGCATTTGAGAGCAGGAAATACTTTGCTTTTGAGTGGGAAAATCCAGAGAGCGGACGAAAGAGACAACTCACATGGACTCGTCTTCCTCAAGGATTTAAGAATTCACCTACTATATTTGGAAATCAATTGGCACGGGAATTAGAAGAATGGAAATTAAACCAGGTAAAAGAATCTCCTTTTTCATATGCTGTTTTACAGTATGTTGATGATATCTTCCTAGCAGCAACTGAACAGGAAGTATGCACCAGACTAACTATTGGACTGTTGAATATGCTGGGACGAGCAGGATACCGAGTTTCCAAGGAAAAAGCCCAATTGGTAAGAACTAAAGTAATCTACTTAGGTTGTGAGATTTCCCAGGGAGAGAGAAGATTGGGGACAAATCGAGTGCAGGCTATCTGTGCCATACCTGTACCCCGAAATCATCAGGAGTTAAGATCGTTTCTGGGAATGGTCGGTTGGTGTCGCCTGTGGATTCCTGATTTTGGACTAAAGGCGAAACCTCTCTATGAGGCAATCAAAGAGCCGGAATTAAGGTGGGGAAAGGTGCAAGATAATGCCTTTCAAAGCCTTAAACAAGCACTGAGGGAGGCACCAGCCTTGGGACTACCGGATCTCACAAAAGACTTTCAACTATTTGTTAATGAACGCCAAAGGCTGGCCTTGGGGGTGTTGACCCAGAAGTTGGGATCCTGGAAGCGTCCCGTGGGATACTTTTCCAAGCAGCTGGATGCTGTAAGTATTGGGTGGCCGGCCTGTTTGCGGGCAGTTGCTGCAACTGTTCTTCTAATTCAGGAGGCCAGGAAATTGACCATGGGACGAAGAATGGAGGTGTATGTTCCCCACATGGTGGTAGCAGTGCTGGAACAAAAAGGGGGGCACTGGTTATCGTCCAGCAGGATGTTACAATATCAAGCTCAACTCAGAGAACAGGATGATGTTGAGTTAAAAATGACTAACCATCTTAATCCGGCAGAATTCCTTAGGTCAAGTCAGGAAGAAGGAGAGCTGGCACACGACTGTGTAGAAGTGATCGAACATGTGTATGCCAGCAGACCGGACCTAAAGGATGAACCACTGGAAGACCCCGAATGGGAACTATATACCGATGGATCCAGTTTTGTGGAGAACGGTACCAGGTATGCGGGATATGCCGTAGTAACCACGCAACAAGTGGTAGAGGCCAAAGCCCTACCCCCGGGCACCTCAGCTCAGAAGGCCGAAATCAGGGCTTTAACAAGGGCCCTAGAGCTGAGCCAAGACAAGAGGGTGAATATTTGGACAGATTCAAAGTATGCATTTGGAGTAATACATGTGCATGGAGCTATTTGGAAAGAAAGGGGACTTTTAAATTCACAAGGGTCTGTGATCAAGCATCGAGAGGAAGTAATGTGTCTGTTAGAAGCAGTCCATAAACCACGAGCTGTAGCTGTCATGCATGTGCCAGGGCACCGAAATGAAGAAGGAAAGGTGTATCAAGGAAACCGACTGGCAGATCAAGCTGCAAAACGGGTGGCAAGAGAGGTATGGACTCAATTGGCCTTATTGCCCACTCGCATCAACCCGGCAGAGACTTTTATGGAGCAGAAACCGCATTATTCTCCCGAAGACGAAAAATTGGCTGAATTTGTGCAGGCCAGGAAGAATATAAAAGGATGGTATGTAACAGCAAC
This sequence comes from Acrocephalus scirpaceus scirpaceus, assembly GCA_910950805.1. Lineage (NCBI taxonomy): Eukaryota > Metazoa > Chordata > Aves > Passeriformes > Sylviidae > Acrocephalus > Acrocephalus scirpaceus. The sequence goes on along the minus strand of CAJVGK010000018.1, from coordinate 3,647,145 downwards.
TGGGCAAGTGGTTTTACCAGTGAAGGTTATGAAGATTGTTTTGGAAGTGGAACATAACAAATGCCATTGGGGAGCGGAGGCATTGGTAAAATTTCTTAAAAATGAGATCATTTCAAACCAGATGTTAACAATGGCAAAAAGAATTAATGCAGGCTGTCCCCTTTGCATAAAAAACAATCCAGTAGTAAGGAGACAAATAGTTATGGGAAAATTACAGGTGGGCCCACAACCAGGAGATTATTGGCAGATAGATTTCTCTGAGTTACCCAAGGCACAGGGGTATAAGTATTTATTAGTATATGTGTGCACTTTTTCAGGGTGGCCCGAGGCTTTTCCATGTAGAACAAATCAGGCAAAGGAGGTAATTAGGACCCTATTAAAGGAGATAATTCCTAGGTTTGGGGTACCGTTGGGAATGTCATCTGATAGGGGCCCACATTTTGTGGCTGGGATAGTGCAGGAAATAGCCAGGATGCTGGGCATATCCTGGAATTTGCACACACCTTGGAGGCCGCAGTCGAGTGGACAGGTAGAAAGGATGAATCAAACATTGAAAAATCAGGTCAAGAAAATTTGTCAGGAGGCAAAAATACAATGGCCACAAGCATTGCCCCTAGCATTATTGAGAATCAGGATTAAACCTAGAGAAAGAATAGGAGTAAGCCCATATGAGATTCTGTATGGTAAACCATATCATGCTACCACGTATAAAGGGGACCCACATCTGGTCTGGGATCAAATGTTGTTGAATTATGTACTATCTCTAAACAAGACTCTTACAGCTGTCAGAGGAGCTCTGCAGTGGAACCGTCCCCTTCCCCTTGAGAATCCAGCTCATGACATTCTACCTGAAGACCAGGTGTATGTAAAGAACTGGAACACAGAACCTCTGAGGGAAACATGGGATGGACCTCATCAGGTGATCATGACCACATATACGGCTGTGAAGGTGGAAGGAATAGACAATTGGATTCATTACACCCGGATCAAGAAGGTCCCTTCGAAATGGGAAGTTCAACCCTTGTCTGCAACTCGAATGGTATTCCGAGCAAAACCTTAAGAGGAATAATTTTGTTAAGTGTTATTTCTCTGAGTAACCCATTTGTCATAATTACTGTTTCAGAACCCACGATGGTAGTGGTGGAAAATGCAAGTCTATCACTGACATGTTTCTTTTCTGACAACCAGGGAGCTGAATCTGAGGAAGTGAAAAGTGGATGGAGGCATGGACCAAAAGTGGTGAGGGAAGGATTTGTGACATACTGGGATGAGCACCAACAGAAAGGAAATACAACCTTGCAGATATCCCGAGTACAAGGTCAATCTACTAATCAATATGCTTGTGTGGTATGGATTAGGGATAGTTTTGATTATGGGGATTTTGAAGTTCAGATATTAACTTTGCAAGAGGTACCCGGGAGTGAACATCCTATTGGCATAAAACCAGTTCGGGCGGCAGTGGATATGTGGGATGGGCCTCCGTTGAGAATTGGTTGTACATTTAGCTTAGAAAAGAGTTGTGAACAAGGAATTCAGGTTAAATGGTGGAAAAAGGATAGAGAGTGGTCATGGGAAAAGCAAGAGCTGGGAGTAAGTTGGTGGTCAAAAGGGCTTATGGGAAAAGGTTGGCTGAATATCACTAACCCACGGATTGGGGAATCAGAAGGGGAATATCTTTGCATAGTTTCATGTGGAATCCAAGGGAATTTTGGGTTAAGAAAGGTAGGTGCTAAGTCACATCAAAATATGGGATTGAAGCCGCAACATGGGACATATTTAGCAGTGGAGGATAGAAATACCACAATAAGTTGTGAGGTTAAAATGGGAATAGAGTATGAAGAATTTGGATGGTAGTTTGGGAATAATTTGAAATCAGGAGGAAAATACCAGATTCAGAAGAGGCCAGAGGGTATCACCTTGATAATTAAGGATATGGAAAAGAGCAAGGATGAAGGGAATTATTGGTGTTGGATAGCAAAGGACGATTGGTGGATACATGGGGTAATGGCAGTGTACTTAAAGGAAACACGAGTAACTAGACAAGTCCCAGAAATAGGGAACTCTATAAGAAGTTCTGACCAAAAGAATTTGGTGGTAGGATTAATTCGGGATTTTGGAAAAGTTCAAAATGTAACTTCAATAACGGCATGTCTACCAATGCCGCATGCAGCGGGGGACCCTATACCTTGGGGCATAATCCCGGTAGGAAATATGCCAAAAGCAAATCAAAGTAATACTCAGGAATGTATTAAACAACTCAGTAATCACACAAAATGGGTAAATCGTACTAGCACAATTAGGAAACGGTGGTCTACTCCTGGTAAACGGTCAGATTGTTACGCATTACCCAATCCAAGATACACCACGATAGGTAGATTCAAAAATGTGGGGTGGTGTGAATATGATGAAGTTCAGTGGTCAAGGACACCTGTTGTGGAACATTATTATGAAGAAGTTTGCCAGCAAAAACAGACTGAATGGAAAGAGTGGTATGCCATATGGGGACCAAGTTTACTAGAAACCTATAGTTATTTGGGGAAGGTAACCTGGTGTTTAGAATGGGAAGGGAAATATCGATATAACCCTTCGAAAGTAAAAATACAGAAAGAGAAACAAGTAGAAACTTGGAATTGCACGCAAATATTTACCTGTGATTCTCCGATGGTTGATATTGGGTTAGTGCCTGTGAGAATTTTATTAAAATGGGGATGTGAGTGTCGTGGGTACAACCATACCGTTAAAGGAAAAATGAAAGGAGAGGAGAAGATAGATTGTGGAAAAACAACGGTAAGGAGTCCAGGAAATTTGGTTTGGGTTATGGGGCATGGACAGTGGACCACTCATATGTCTATTGATGGACCAGTTACTCAAGTTACCTTAGGAGTTCCGACGCTTTGCCCATTTTGGAAACAAGGCAAGTTGACACAGGAAGAGATACGGGATCGAGCTAAGAGGGAGGTAACTGATGAATTGGCTGTGGAAGATGATTGGCATGAACCGTCCTCAGGGGTAAAATTTGGCTGGATTCTTGAATCATTATTTCCACCTATCTCTACATATCGGAATAGAGAAATGCTCTATCGACTATTGGGACAAACAGAAAGGTTGGCAGCAGTTACTAAAAAGGGATTTAAAGATTTGAATCTACAGTTGCAAGCTACAACAAGGATGACAGTGCAGAATAGGATGGCGTTAGATATGATATTGTTGAAGGAACATGGAGTTTGTGGATATCTGCAGGGGAGACAAGATCACTGTTGTGTGCACATCCCTAATGTTACTAAGGACATAGAGAAGGACATAACTCAATTGGATAAAATTGAATCAAAAATTCATGAGACTCAAAAAGATGCAGAACATAATTGGATAGGAGCAATATTTAATTCTTTAGGGATCCAGGTCTCTGGTTGGATATCATCAGCTATTCAATATGTAATCATGATAATTATTTTAATCGTGGTTGTCTTTGGAGCTTACAGATGTCTTTTAGGAACTATTATGAAAGAAGGAGCTCATACCAAGAAGGTACTGAAGGCTATGACTCGTAAAGAAGTGATCTCACCCTTCACAGTCACAAAGTCATCTGCCTCATTGCATTCCGAGACACCTACATAGAAGAATTGAGCATCCTTGCGAAGGATCGAAGAATGCTCAAAAGGGGGGAATTGTTACCAATATAGTGAAATAGTGTGAATTTACAATGAATATGTAGAAAACTTATACAGTAGCAGTAGTTATGCTAAGGCTTGAGAACTTTAGTAGGCCCATGGAAAACAAGTTGAGACATGTCAGGTGTTAATGTTTAAAAGGGGGTTAGTCAAGCTTGCAGAGCAGGTAGAGTTTGTAAATTGTTGCTTAGATGTTAAAGTTGTTTGGTGGTGGGGGATTGGGTGAGAAAGCTGATCTATAGTTCGGGGTTAGACAACCTCATAAGATTTATAGGGTAGGGGGATTGTTTTTCTGAACAACGAATGTAACAGTTTATGATTCCTTGGAAATAACATACGATAAGGTTGGCATGGAGCTGTATGAGGTAATCTTTGTAAAAAAGGTATAAAAACTGGGAGACTGATGGAGATTCTCGGGATTCTGATTTGGGACATTAGTCCCCAGGTCCCCGGGGCCCCCGAATAAAGCACCGCATAAACTGACTTTGTTGGTTTGTGTTTACTCTTCTGTCGGGCAACACCTTGAACTACACTTGTGATTAATCGAATAAAACAAGGAATTAAACAAGGAAGAAATATCAGGCTAACAGTAGCACATAAGAGAAAAAAATCTTAGCTTTTTCTACTATTCTGTTCTTAATAGGTTATCTCACTAGCTAGCTTTTAGCATTGATTCTCATCTTTGAACTGGTACATGAGCTATTTTTCTGATATCATTGACTATATCTGTTGTATTCCTCTGAGAAATGGTTTTTCCCCTCAGAGTCCCCCTGAAGCCTGTGCCATGTAGTTGGACCCTTCCTCCCTATCTTACCTACTCCTGACCCTATTGGCTCAGGGCCAATATCTTTCCTTAGCCCAAAACTAGATAAACCCCTGTCTCTTCCTGTTTTGTCTCTCTCTCCTCGCTCCCTTGGAACACCACAGAAGAATAAAGCTTGGACTAAAGCTGAGGGGTGAGAGCCACCCTTTTGAGATCTTTATTCTGTCTCTATGAAATATATCTCCCTAAAACCCCTGAGAAACAGAGCTAGCTAGAGCCTGGGGGCTGGTTAGAGGGAATATATTTCAGTTGACGCCAACGTGGGTTCTTTAAAAACTAGTAAGAGCCCACGCAAAAGCTGGAGCCCCTTTTCCAGGGGTCTAATAAGCTCTTTGGCAAGGTCAACTACCCTGCCACTTTCAGCTGCTTTTTGTGTGGCTGAGAGTGTTAGGAAAAAGTCGGTAGCTTGCATTCCCAAAAGTGAGTCGACTTGAGACGGGAGGCCCTGACGCTGAAGCACGGCACCCCAGGGTCCATTAAAGACGGTAAGAACCCTCTCGTTTACCCGGGAATGGTGAGGGTGCGCTAGGACCCAGGGCAGGCGCGTGTTGCGTAATCGCGGTTGGTTTTTTTGTTTTTTTTTTTTTCTGCTGAAAGCGGCTGGATCGCTTCGGACGGGGGGGACCGCGTTTTTTGGGGTGGGCTAGGCACGGGAGGGTCCCGGGACAGAGGATCCGAAGCTGGGACACCCCCCCCTCGTGCCCCCGCTGTCGGGAAAAGCGGCGGAGCGGAGCCACCCCAAGCCGCGTGCAACCCGCGCTCTCTCTCATATCTCAGGAGGGAGCAGGAGCGGCGTTTTCAGGTTTTTTCACGTCAGGGGTTAGATTTTTCGAACAGTTTGCTTTTAAAAGATCAGAAACATGGGAATACACTTATCTGTTCATCAAAAGGGTGTTTTACAACAACTTAAAAACATTTTAACAGATGTAAGAATCTCTAATAAGCTGTTAACACAGTTCGTCTGCTGACTGTCACGAGATAACAGACTCTGCTTTGGAAGATATAAATTCTGTTTCATTATGGGATAATGTGGGAAAATTAATTATGTTATAAATGGTCAGAGGCCAATTCAAAATAAAATAACAAAATTTATTTAACACAATTTCAACACCGAAATAAAGCCACAATAAAAAGAAACAACATTGATCGAATGCTGGGTGGACAGAGAGGCGGTACAAAAGTACCCTCCGAATTCTGCCACACTGCTATGTTTCAGCCCGTGGGTTTTATACAGTTTTTTTACCCTAAGGCTAAGCCTGTTGAAAGTCTAAATATGCTTTGTTTCTAAAAGAGTCCTGTCTGCATGAAGAGGTTCCTTGATGGTTTTTTCTGAAGTTCATCTTGGGAGGGGTGATCTTGATCGTCCAGGATCTCTACCAAGATCGGTATCTGATGTTGAAGAGCTGTGAAGTGAGGGTCTACCCTTAATGGCCGGACCATCTTCTGGCTCTGCCTTGTTGTTACAGTTGTAGATGTGTTTGGGAACTTTGGAATCTTGGAGGCATTCTCAGGTAGCTTTTTATTAGTAGCTTAAATCCACACGAATTTATCTATTATACTTATTACAGTCTCCCACTTTTTTTATTTACTTAAATAAATTCGTGTGTGTTGGATTGCCCTTCTTTAGTAATTGCCTTTGAGTCGTGGCATTCTACCTTTTTGTCTGATTCACAAAATTTAGTATTGAGTGTCATAAAAGAAATAATACCTTTTTCCCTTATCTTTGGGACAATCATAATGCTCTTGATACTTCAGGTTCTCTCTGGTGCCATGTTTAACTATAGTTCACATCTCTTCTTGAGGGTCAGCCTCTGTGGGCTCTTGGAGGGGGGTCCCCCTGTCTCTCGGCTCAAGACTACGAGGACTTTCTACTACAACATGCCTCTGCCTTTCCCTTCGCCCACGGGGTAGCAGCCCGTGGCGGGGTAATCCATCTTCTCGGCAGCAGGCATATGTTTCTGGAGTCTTGTCAGTCTGAGCTGCAAACTTTTTTTTTTTAAAGGCACTCTACTGGGACAACTTGATTGTATCGGACTAGTAAGGTACTTTGATTGTCTTTCTGCACTCGACTTTGAGCACTTCAACTTTAGTGTCTAATTGCTCTTTTGTCTCCTTTTTATATATATAATACTATTCTGGAGAATCTACTTCTAGCAGACTCAAGTTAGTGGCAATTACTAAGAAATGGCTAGTCTCTTTTTGTTCTTTTTCTAAACAGTTGGTACATAATCTTTTTGGCTTACGCCCCTCTTTTGCAGTGAACAACTTAAATTAATTTACAATATACACACTTGAAGTGAACAAAGGGAAAACATTCACAATCTGGTCTTTCACACTTTATCTGATCCCCTTCATTCATCGGTGTCGTTGCAACTTGACTTTCAGCTCTCCAGGTGATGAGGTCACTCTCTATTTCTGAGTAGTGTATTGTGGGTCTACCTTCTTCACTCTCGAAGCGTGGGTCTACTCTTTTTCTGCAGTCTTAATTGCTGTATCTTAGGTAAATCAGTGAAATCTACTGGGATTCTTTTGAATGGGTGATAGGCAACTAGTTAAAGCTTAGCACAATTAGACAAATCATGTATTTTAAAGGGGGGATCTTTAGCATCAATTTTTGCATAACACAAAGTAAGAACAATATTAGTAATTAGTGAAAAAATAGGAAGCATCAATCTACTGCTGAAAATGATTACTTAAAAACTGCTTAAAAATTTGAAACATCTCTCAGAGCAGTTTAAGGCTAAGGCATATCTGAACCCTTCTAACTACTAGGGCATTGTTAGTGCTTTTATACTCATGTCAACAAAAGAGAATTACAGCTTACATGGCTCAGCTAAAGGCAACTCTTGTAAATAATGAAAGCTGCTCATCTGATTTAACATTCAGAAATGTAAAAAAAGACAGATTTCATTTTTGGTGTTTATGAAACACGCTCAAGAACTTTTAAAGAGGAAGCTCTCTAGAGATCTTGCTGAGGGAGATGTCTACATGACACAGGGCAGGACTAAGAAAACAACAAATAGGGTTGACAAGAAGCAAAATGTAACAGGAATTGATTCAAACAACTGACATATGTAATTGTGACTTAACAAAACAAACAATTATAACAAATGGGGTAAGTGGGTCAATATTGCAGATTTTAAAATGAATAATGAAACGCATAATAGGTACTTAAAATGAAGCTGTTTATGAAACTAAACATGGGCTAGTGCTTTAAGGACTCTGAGGTCTTCTCACAGCTAAGCTATTTAGATTCTTTGCTTTGTAAACTAATGGGTATTTAGGGGCACTTTGAGTGCATTTCTGCAGCTAACTTAGTGGTTTTTAGGCTCTCGGCTCTTGGCACTAAGCTCACATAGAAGTTTTGGGGTTAGCTTTGTCGATGTGACTGGCTTAAAGCACTTAACATCTACTCTGCGCGGTATAGCTGAGAGTGGGGTGGGGGTTTCTTGGGGGATGGGGAAAACTGGGGACCTGGAAGGGAGAATTCTAAGGGAAAGATTTTCTCAGATCTCTCTCCCCCCTCCTCTTCGGTTTCTGTTCTCACCTCGGGGGAACTGAAAATGGGAAGAGGATGGCTCTTTGGGGGAAGGGAGGGCTAGAAGCAGGATTGGGAAAAGGGGTCAGAGAGAGACAGAGAAGGCAAGCAGGAGGACAATCCTCTGCTGGACACAAGGATGCTATGGAGGTGGCGGTGCTGGCCGCGGGAAGCAGTGGGATGGATGCGGCGCTAGATGGGGCGCACGGGTGGGGGAGGCGCAGCACGGGCGCAGAGGGCGGCCCCCCTCTCTGCTAGCGTGCTCTGGACGGCGGCCCCGCACCCCGCGGTTTGGCTCTCGGCACGCAGCAACGGCTGGCAGCGGCTGGCAGCGGGCTCTTCACTCTCCTTAACTTCGGTACAATAATAAATTAGTTTTTCTTGGACTTACTTTTCAAAATGGGACACTCTCTCTAGTGCTCTAAGATCTATCTCAGTGGACTTTCTGGTGGGATTTCGAAGGTACCTTTTCCTTTTCTGAGAGCATGCCTTTTCTCTGATTCTTTCTGATGTTTACTCTTTCTTTGCCCCATTTTTTTTTTAAAAAAAAAAAAAACAACAAAAAACTTTACCTTTTGGTAATGGATCGCAATACTAAATCTTTTCTTAGCCTTAGCTCTGGCTAAGAGCAGGGATCTTCTCCCCGACTGTTACAAATTGCAAACCGGGTCCTGAATCGTTCGGCCTACTTACCCCTCTGGTGAGCTGAACCGGGGGTCTGTTCGTCTGATGAAAAAGTCTTCGGTTTGCATCTTGGGCTTTTACTAGCCCGTAGCAAAAGGGTTTACCGGTTCCCCAAACCCAGAGGGACGTATCCTTCCCCTTTTGCTTCCTTGTGATCGATTCCCCTAGACTCCCTGAGTCTGGGCTTTGATGAGCAAACGAGTTTTCTCTAATTCTCTTCCCCACTAGCTGAAAAAAACCTTTGCGGGAAACTTGGTACAAGAGCTTACAGATCTACCCTTGTATCGTGGCAAGGCCACGTCTCGCTCACCTACTCAATCACCCACTCAACTAAGCATTACTTACAGCTATTTTCTTGCTTGGAGATCTTCGTGCACGGAGAAAAAAATTTTACGAGTGAAAAGTAGCCGCGGCTCTGAAAAGACTCCTATGTCTTTTCTTGGGTTTTCTGCTGGATCCAGGCCTTCTCCCTTTTTATTGTGGCACTTTTATCTAATTTTTGGGTTCGTAATACAATAGGTGCGAAGGGGTTTCCTGCTTTGCCGGGCTGCCGAAAAACTGGCAGGGCGCCCCCCGTGCAAAGGGATTCTTCCTCAGCCAAATTGTATCCGAGTCACGGCACCAAATCTGTTATAAATGGTCAGAGGCCAATTCAAAATAAAATAACAAAATTTATTTAACACAATTTCAACACCGAAATAAAGCCACAATAAAAAGAAACAACATTGATCGAATGCTGGGTGGACAGAGAGGCGGTACAAAAGTACCCTCCGAATTCTGCCACACTGCTATGTTTCAGCCCGTGGGTTTTATACAGTTTTTTTACCCTAAGGCTAAGCCTGTTGAAAGTCTAAATATGCTTTGTTTCTAAAAGAGTCCTGTCTGCATGAAGAGGTTCCTTGATGGTTTTTTCTGAAGTTCATCTTGGGAGGGGTGATCTTGATCGTCCAGGATCTCTACCAAGATCGGTATCTGATGTTGAAGAGCTGTGAAGTGAGGGTCTACCCTTAATGGCCGGACCATCTTCTGGCTCTGCCTTGTTGTTACAGTTGTAGATGTGTTTGGGAACTTTGGAATCTTGGAGGCATTCTCGGGTAGCTTTTTATTAGTAGCTTAAATCCACACGAATTTATCTATTATACTTATTACAATTACTTTAAAGGTTAAAAATGGTGAAAACAAAGTTTCTTTATTTATTCCAATATTCCTGCAAACACGCAAAAAGCTGTTAGAAGCAGAAAATAGCAGACAGCAGATCCCTGCTTTCCCTATTCCTGAGAAGCGGGGATTCCCTAATTCCCGTCTGAATTCTGCTCCTCAAATCCAGCCACCTTCCTTATATCCTCCTCTCCCACCTGTTTTTTCTCAGCAATACCATTTTAACAGCTCCAAAGATGCAGTGGTTCCCTCTCAGGGCTCTGATCGCTTATCTCGGTCCCTGAGAGAGACAGACCACATGGTGGACACTGATAGCCGCCATGTGCTTCCTCCTCCTTCCCACTATCCCTTCTTCTCCCCAATTCCCACCCGGACTCCGTATCTCTCACCGAATCCCCCACCCCACCCTTCCCCTCAGTGCCTCCCCCTCCCTCCAAGCGGCCGCGCGAAGAGGGAAGGGGGAGGGTCCCTTGCCAGCGTGGATGGGGGGAAAGATAGTGCAGGGCGGCTCCCAGCCTGCCGCCGCGGAGGGGGCAGTGGTCCCTCTGCAGCGAGGGCTCAGGAACAGCCTAACCTGGGGCCCTGGGAGAGGAGGGAGGAGCTGCCTGTTGCAGGACCTCAGGGATGAGGAGAGACTACACCCCCTAGCTGCCTGGGCAATGGAGAAGCTGCAGGATTTTTAGCAACTCAGAATAATGATCAGGAGGGCATACCATCTGTGGCTCCTGTAGTATTTGTAGGGAAAAGGCACGTTAGGAAAGAACACAAGCCATTTTCTTATCAAGATAAGAAAGAACTCTGCAAGGTGCAGAGACAGTTTGGGAGATCCAGTGAAATATTCGAAGGCATGAATAAGGCCACCTTTAGTTCAAATGAGATCGTACCCAGTGACATTAGAGATTTATTCAGATGCCTTTTAACTCCTTCAGAGTATGACCTATGGGAGGGTTTATGGAAGAAATCTTTGAGAACAGTATTACAGGAAATTCAGCAAACTCCTGATGCTCAGGACAGCGATTACAATGACATCACACACAGCCACCTGTGTGGGGAGGGTGATTTTTCTTCTGCAGATGAACAAACAAGATTACTGTCCAAGGCAGTTTTAGATAAGATCTGTAATGCTGCAGAAAAAACGTTTTATCAAATTCCAACAACTGAGTTAAAGAGCAGTTATGTTAACATTAAACAGTTTCCTTCAGAGAATTTCTTGCAGTTTGTGGATCGTCTGAGAACTCAAGTGGAAAGACAAGTGCAAGACCCAGTGGTACAGGCAGAATTGATTAAGGAGATGGCTCAGAGGAATGCTAATGAGACCTGTCATATAATCATTCTTAGCCTTCCCCTCGACCCATCGCCTAGTCTCGCAAACATGATAGAAGCCTGTGCCAGGAGAGCAGAACTTTTCAGTGCACCTGAAAGGCATCCAGGACTGACACACCCAAAGCCTGTGGCAGCTGCGGCACCAAGACTAAGAGGCAACCAATGTCATCAAACCATCTGCAGCACATCATCTGCCACCGCTGCAAGAGGCCAGGACACTTTGCCAAAGCCTGCCCACAAAACCAGAAACAGAAGTCCAACAAACAAAAAAACTGCATTCACAGCGCGGGCCCGAAATATCATTCCTGATGCCCGAATATATAAATTTACAGGAAAAACTAACAGGCAAATGTCTCTCTCTTAGCAAAAAAAGGGGGAGGGCAGGTCACAGGGTGTGGGGGTCCAGAAAAATAAAAATGTCAAATGTTCAACTAGCAAGGTATGGCAGCCGCGAGGCTGATATAGGCTCGTGACTACCAAAGGTTTTCATTTCAGATCTACTGATTGGACAGTAATTACAGTGGACCTGCAAAACAGTTCACAGGATCTGAAAGTTAACCCCATGGAACCAAACAGTGAGTATTTTGTTATTGGGGACACAGCACACACACCATTGGAGATTGAAGTAGCTCCCATGACCATAAAGGGAAAGATAACAGGCCTCATGCTGTTGGCACGCTGCATGCACCCACCATTCTACCTGGTAGAGGGGCAAGTTCTTGCCCAGGCCATTCCTGTTCCGACAGAGATCCTAGCAGCTGGAAAATCACTGGAAGTCTACTGGGCGGAGGTGGTGGGGGAGAACAAACCTTCTCTGGCATGTAACTTAGCCCGTGGGTCAGACTGCCTCCATGTGGAGGGGGTGCTTGACTCGGGCACGGATGCCACTGTTATACCGGCAAGCATGTGGCCATCACATTGGGAGTTGCAACCCGTGGCGGGCAAACTTCAAGGCACAGGAGGACTCACAATGGCAAAAATCTCAAAAAACATAGTACAAATTGAGGGATCTGACAGAAAATTGGCAAATGTCCATCCATTCGTTGCTGAATATAAGGCTCCCTTATGAGGGAGAGACACCATGTCACAGTGGGGACTCCAATTGGTCATTCGTAAGACACCTCAGGATTTTTGAAAATAGCCACTGTGGAGCGCCCTACCCACAAACCAATGTGGTTGGATAATACCCCAAGATGGGTAGCACAGTGGCCGTTGAGTAAAGAGAAGCTCAAGGCACTTGAGGAGCTCGTGGAGGAGCAGGTGGCTCAAGGCCATCTAGAAGAGACAACAAGCCCTTGGAATTTCCCGGTCTTTGTAATAAAGAAACCAGGGAAGGACAAGTGGAGGCTGCTCCATGACCTCCGAGAAGTAAATAAAATTATAGACGACATGGGACCACTCCAACCAGGGATGCCTTCTCCAACAATGCTCCCTCAAGATTGGCAATTGGCTTTTCGAGATATCAAAGATTGTTTCTTCCAAATTCCTCTGCACCCAGAAGATGCCCCACGGTTTGCATTCTCGGTTCCTACCATTAATCGAGAAGCCCCAATGAAGAGATATCACTGGAAAGTACTGCCACAAGGCCTTAAAACCAGTCCTTTCATATGCCAACAGTATGTAGCCTCATTACTGTCATCGGTACGTGCCGAGAGAAAGGATGCCATCATCCTTCACTGCATGGATGATCTACTCGTGTGTGCTCCCAATAACACTATACTCCAACACACGCTTGACCTAGTGGTTAAGGTTTTAACCTCTGCTGGATTTCAATTGCAGGAAGACAAAGTTCAAAGGATGCCACCTTGGAGGTACCTGGGTCTACAAATAACTGCAAGGAAAATTGTTCCACAGAAATTGGAAATTGAGTGTAATCCCAAAACCTTAGCCGATCTGCACTCCTTTGTGCGTCTTTGAATTGGGTAAGACCTTGGCTAGGCCTCACAAATGAAGATTTAGACCCTCTCTTCAATTTATTGAAGGGGGAGAGGGAGCTGGTTTCTCCCAGGGAACTGACCCCAGAGGCAAAGACAGCAATCAAAAAGGTACAGAAGACCTTATCAGAGAGGCAGGCTCATCGATGTGAGCCAAACATACCTTTCCAATTCATTGTTCTAGGAAAACTGCCACATTTGCATGGTTTGATTTTTCAATGGATCGAGGGGCAGAGAGATTCACTCTTGATCATAGAGTGGGTCTTCCTCTCTCACCAAAGATCCAAGACCATCACTGAGCCACAAGAGTTGATAGCTCAACTGATTCGGAAGGCAAGGTTGAGATTGTGTGACCTGGCTGGTTGTGACTTTACATGTATTCACTTTCCAGTCAAACTTTCTGAGGAGGGAAGGAACTCTCCCAAGAGATTGACCAAAGAGATGTTTGAGCATTTGCTCCAGAGCAATGCCAGTCTCCAATTATCTCTGGACAGCTACAGGGGACAAATATCAGTCCATGCCCCATCTCACAAGTTGCTCAATGAGGAATTCCACTCTTCATGAGGAGTCGGAGACCACTCAAGGCTCTCACAGTGTTCACAGATGCATCCGGGGCTTTCCACAAGTCGGTGATGACTTGGATAAATCCTCAGACTCAGCATTGGGATGCTGATGTTGAGTTTGTGGAGGGATCCCCCCAAGTGGCTGAACTAGCTGCTGTGGTAAGAGCCTTTGAGAAGTTCTCGGAACCAATTAATTTGGTAACCGACTCTGCTTACATGGCGGGGGTAGTGTCCAGGGCGGAGCAGGCTGTGCTCAAAGAAATTGACAATGAACATCTCTTCGGGTTGCTTTCAAAGCTAATTTAATTTCCCACCGAGAACATCCATTTTATGTGATGCATGTAAGATCACACACTGATTTGCCAGGTGAAATTGCAGAGGGGAATCGTCAGGCAGATTCCCTTGCTGCACTGGTTGAAAAAGCACGTCTCCCTGATATCTTCCAACAGGCAAAGCTGAGTCACCAACAATACCATCAGAATGCGCCAGGCCTGATCCGTCAGTTCCAGCTAACACGGAGTCAGGCTCGAGCCATTGTGGCCACCTGTCCCAACTGCCAGCTCCAGGCCATGCCATCGATGGGTATGGGAGTTAACCCCCGGGGCCTTGGCAGTTGTGAGGTATGGCAGACAGACATCACACACATTCCTAGTTTTGGACGCCTCAAATATGTTCATGTGAGCATTTACACACATTCAGGCGCAGTGTATGCCTCTGCCCATGCAGGAGAAAAGACTGACCATGCTAAGAAACACCTAGTGCAAGCTTTTTCAGTGTTGGGGATTCCAAAAGAAATCAAACCTGATAATGGCCCAGCGTACGCGTCCAAGGAGTTCCTGGAATTTGTCCAGCAGTGGGGAGTGGAACATAAAACTGGCATCCCTCACTCCCCCACAGGTCAAGCTGTGGTTGAGCAAGCACATTGGACGCTCAAACAGGTCCTGGCTAGACAGAGTAGTACAACTGCGTGGATGTCTCCACATGAGAAACTCTGCAAAGCCATGTTTACCATTAATTTTCTGAATTGTTCATTTGAAAACATGAGTTCACCAGTGGTAACAGTGGCAATCAGTTCAAATTGTCTCAGCGTCCACCGGTTGTAGCGGTGTGTTTTCTATCTTTTTATTTATTGTTAATATTAATCTTTTCTGTAATGGTTTAGTCCATGTTTCCCCTATTCCCTCTCCCAGATGGTTTCCCCCTGCACTTATTTGTGCAGCAGCTGTGCCTGTCACTCTCCGGGAGGCATCTCCTCTCCTTCCAGAGACTTCGGAGAGACTTGGTCCCGGATTGGAGCAGGCTGGGAAATCCCCCACCCCTTAAATTTGATTTGCTCTCTGTATGCCTTCCCCTTTACCCCTATTGGTTGTTTGACCCGAAACCACTCCCTTTCCCTTTCCCTTTTAACCCACTGCATAGCTCTGTCAGGGGGCCTCCGGTCAGGTGCTGCTGCAGAGAACCAATAAACTGCTCTCTGCTGCACCCTCACCGAGCCTCCTTATTCTTACCTCGTCATCGCCTCACTCACCAGCGCTCCGTCGCCGTACGGCCTAACCTACTGGGGGAGAGCTGCCGGTCCGCCTGCAACTCTCTAACCGAGGCTGGGGCGGTTCCCTGCCAGGGCTGCCAGGTTAGCTGGGAAGCCGTTCCCCAGTGAGCCAGGGAACACTCATCAACCGGTCATGATTAGGGATCCAGAAATTTGGGAGACCAAAGGTCCCTATGAGCTTGTGACCTGGGGACGTGGCTATGCATGCGTGGCCACTCCCTCAGGCCCTTGGTGGATTTCCCAGAAGTGGGTGAAACTTTTTGTCCCTAAAAATCCAGCTCCAGCAGAAGGGGATAAGAGGCAAATAGCCATTGCCTCCAAAAGAAGACGCCGTCGGATGGAAGAAAAAGAATCTTCCTAGATGTGGACTCCTTCCGGCAGAAACAGAAACTTTTAACATGTTTTAAAAATGTTTTTCTTTTTAGAGAAAACCCATCCCACTCAAGACCCAGAAGCCTCCCTAAGGGATTGTTCTTGATTTGTGGGGATTGGGCATGGGCAGGAATTCCTTCTCGGCTTTTAGGAGGGCCATGTACCATAGGGCGGTTGTCCGTTTTGACACCCAACCAAACTTTAATTGGTGAATGGACTCAAAAAACAAATTGGCAAACAAAATTCAAAAGAGAAGTGCTGACCAATTGGATCCAAATCGTAATTCAGAAATTTTTCATTGGGCCAAGTCAAAAAGAGTTGCTGTGTCCCTGTTCCTTCCGTGGGTCGCAGCAGCCAAAGCTCTAGGTGAATTGGGTCATCTAGAGTGCTGGGTAGTCAAACAGGCAAATTTAACATCCACCGCCATCAGCTCTCTCCTAGAAGACGAGGAAATTACCAGACAGGCCACTCTCCAGAACCGTGCTGCTATAGATTATCTCTTGTTACTTCATGGACATGAATGCCAGGAATTTGAAGGACTTTGTTGCCTTAACTTGACCTCGAAAGCTCCGAACATCCATGCTGCCCTTCGAAGTATGAACAGCTTGATTGGACAAGTGAAGCAAGAATCTGAAGATTGGATCAAAGAGCTGTTCAAAGGATGGGGACTTACAGGGTGGTGAACTTCTATAGTTAAAACAATTTTGTTACTTCTTGTTATTCTTTTCCTTGTAACTATAGCATTCGGGATCCTACACTGTTTGATTTTCAAAGCTATCAATAGTCTCATACCTTCAACCTCAGAAGTCAACTACATAGAGTTGGCAAACCTAAAACAGGCTGACTCCTCCACCAATTGTAATTGGTGGGAAAACCCACACTCTGTGTAACCTAATGTTTTTCTTCTAATTTTCTTAAACAAAAAAGGGGGAGATGTTGTATTCCTCTGAGAAATGGTTTTCCCCCTCAGAGTCCCCCTGAAACCTGTGCCATGTAGTTGGACCCTTCCTCCCTATCTTACCTACTCCTGACCCTATTGGCTCAGGGCCAATATCTTTCCTTAGCCCAAAACTAGATAAACCCCTGTCTCTTCCTGTTCTCGCTCTTTCTCCTCGCTCCCTTGGAACACCACATGGAAGAATAAAGCTTGGACTGAAGCTGAGGGGTGAGAGCCACCCTTTTGAGATCTTTCTTCTGTCTCTATGAAATATATCTCCCTAAAACCCCTGAGAAACTGAGCTAGCTAGAGCCTGGGGGCTGGCTAGAGGGAATATATTTCATATATCTAGAACAGCATCTCTATTGTCATCTATTTTCAAACAACAATCTGATGTATTAAATTTTCTAGAAACACCCCCTTGTTCAGCTAGTAAATTATGTAAAGCTAACCTATTTTGATATACTGCAGCTCTTGTTTGGCGTTGTTGACTCGATATTAATTCTAACACCTGACTAGTTTTGTTTGTTATCACTTCTACAACAGCTTGGAGTCTTCTGATGCAGTTCAGCATATAAATTGGGGTCTGATATCCCCAACTCCCATCCTGTGCCTAGGTGGCTGGCCCATATGTTTCTAGTATGTGTTCAGGGGGCCATTCTTTATCCCCCCATTTTTGGAATCTTCTAATCAAATCCCTCTTATTTCTTTTTAAGTCTTCATAAACTGGTATCTCTAAGTTATCTCTATTCTGTCCCGGTAAAAGAAAGAATCTTGGCTGTATAATTCTTAATGTGCAGCTCCCCTTCCACTTAGAGGGGAGTCTTGGGTATGCCCTCTTTCCACATAACTAAAACAAGCCATCTGGTGCTTTACAATAATCATTTTCTTGTCGATTTATATTCTTTTAGAATTTGGATATATCTGGGATCTCAAAATAAGGGGTTTTTTTTGTATCATTAAATTGAAAAAGTCTAACTTTATTATTATAATCTACAATTTCCCTCCTTCATTTTCTTTTGAGTCCAATACTAAGTTGGTTCTTCTGGGAGCTACTATGTAAAAGTTCTATTGCTTACTCTATATCTTTTACAGGGAGTTTTTCTCACTTCATTAAGAAAATTTTTCTTAGTGCGCTAGAGACATTCTTCCCCTATCACTGATGAACTTAAAATCTACTTTTCGGGTCGGTTTTCCTTTTTTATATTTGTTTGGTTCTACTTAAAGAGTTCAACTGGGTTTAAGCTACTGCTTTTCTATGGCTACTCTTCTGACATCAAAGCCCCTCCACAGACTTAACAGTTGGTTAAGTTCTTTATTTATTCTTTCCCCCAATTCTACAAACAGATCTTTCCCCAGTCTTGAGATATCTCTTTCTAATTGCTGGTCTAGTTTTGTATACAAATCTTGAAGTGAAATTTGCACAGTTAGATTGCTGTGCTAGCTTTGTCTTTTTGCTTACTAGTTGCTCTTTTACTAAATCTTGGACTTTACTTCTAACATCATATGTGAAACAAATTTATCTTTCCCCTTTTGGACATTCACTTCTTAACTTGCTACTAATTGTTCTCAAATTTTCTGTAATTTAATATTTTTTCTCATTGTGAACGCAACTATTTAATTTAGATGCGTTACAACAGTGACTGTTGTTGCTGCCGCGGCTCCTGAGACCTTTCTGCCAGGTCTCCCCTGAGTTCCCTGAGAGCTCTTTTTTGCTAGCTTTTATTCCTAAATTTGTTTCGACTGTGGCTCTTACCTTGCCTGGTTCGGTGTTCCAATCCATTCTCCTGGATCGCCCCCCTCTGCCGGACCGCTCAATCAGCGGGGGCGCCCTTCCGGGCAGAAAAAGGGGACCCCGGAGAGCAAATTTGGATCACGTCGACCGGTCACCAACTGTTATAAACAACAGCTTCCCCAATAATTTCCTTTAAGAAAGATTATTGAAAAAAACAACAAAGTGATAAACTGAGAAAGAGCCACAATCCCTATACAGTCCTTACCCGGGAAGTCCTGGGTGAGCCTGCAAGAAGGATGAAATACAGGCTCTCTGTCCTGCAGCCTCCTTCTCAGGTCCCACCCCCTCCTATATTTCTCCGGATATTTTATAGGGAAAAAATGTCCTCCGGCTATGTTTGTGAATAGTACAGATGAGATTATGGTCCATAGTAGCTTTTCCGATAAATCCGATTTTTACAGTCCATAATATGTAAAGCAGTTTTCTGGTAAAACTGATTTTTCTGTCCATAAATTAGTCTTGTTTACAGTTCCTGGGGCGCCAGTGAACGGGTGTGGATTCGTCTGTCTGGGTGCTGATTAGTCTTCTTGATAGTCTAGGTGGCCTTTTGTTATCGGTGTCCTTGCCCTCCATTGAGGTGAAAATGTTCCTTAGGTGTGGTATGCCAACCATTAACTGGCTCTGTCTCTTGGATAGCTTACACAAAGTAATGATTTTAATAGGGAACAAACTCAAATTAAACATGTATTTATAACAGTCAAGGACTTTTTTCTTGTCTCATGCTCTGCCAGTGAGGAGGTTTGCAAAAGAAACTGGGATGGAGCATAGCTGGGACAGGTGACCCAAACTGACCAAAGGGTTATTCTGCATGGTAAAATGTCATGCCCAGTATATAAACTGGAGGGAATTACCCAGAAGGGCGGCTGATCTGGGTTTGGGAAGGGAAGTCTGGCATCTGTCAGCAGATGGTAAGCAATTGTATTGTGCATCACTTGTTTTTTTACCATCACTATTTTTATCATCACTTACCATTATTACCATATTTTTACTTTGTTTTTGAATATTAAACTGTTCTTATGTCAACCTACAAGTTTTATTTTGATTCTCCTCTCTATTCCACCAGGTTGACGGGGGTGAAAGAGAGAGGTTGCATGAGCAGCTGAGTGGTACTTAATTTCCAGCTGGGCTTAAACCAGGACACAACTGTATAAGACTTTGGGAATAGAGAGAAAATTACATTCACCATATCTCCCACAATCTTCACTACAAGTAGAAATGATGAATAGAACATTACAGGAAAAGATGTGCATGCACTAATGTGAAATGGCCAGAAGCCTTAAATTTGGCTCTGTGGGATGTCCAGAATACTCCAAGACAACCTGTAGGGCTAATGCCAGCAGACATTCTCTTAGTGAGACACTTAGCTATACCAGGAACTTATATTCATCTCCAGCCTGTTGGATGGAGATGAATGCTTGACCCAGTATGTTACACATATGAAGAAAGGATTTGAGGAGGGGAGAAAGTATGCACAATGGTATCAGCCCAGCCCACCTGAAATACAGGTACATGATATACAACCTGGGGATGAAGTGTTAATCAAGATATTCTCATGAAAATCCAAATTAGAACTTAAATGGGAAGGACCATATACTGTCTTACTGTGCTCTTATTTTGATGTTAGTTTTGTGTAAGGAGAACTGGATACACCATTCTCATATCAAAGAAGTAGTGAATGATCAATCAATAAATGACTTTTGAGACTCTTCTGTGGTTGTATATTGATAATCATTTCTACCCTATGATAATCTTATTAGTCTTAATCCTGCTATGTTCATCGCTTGTAAAAATATTATAAGACGAATGGTTAAGTGCCTTGAAAGGTATCTTTTCTCATTTCTCTATGACAGCCTAAATTGTTGTTTGCTATTTTTAAAAAATGTATATAAGGGCAGCAGATAATGCCTTGAAAGTTTCTTTTTTTTTCCTTTTAGTATATTAGCAGGTATGCTCAGTTAAAACAAAGGGAGAACTGTTGAGGAATATATCTGGTGCAGGTAGCTGGGTTCGCAAGCTGCAGGTTGAGCTCTGGGTGGGAGCCCAGTGAGAGGCCATGAACTGCCAACCTTTTGGTTAACTGTTATAAACGACAGTTCTCCAATATTCCATTTTAGAGGTTTATTGGAAAATGACAAAATGAGATCGAAAAGAGACAATTCCCACAATCAAACAGCAGCTCTGAGCCCGGGTTTCGAGCTGCCGGGTGAACCAGGCACAGCCTCTATCGCACTGGGTCCCCCACAGTTCACGCTAACCATCTCTCAAAGGCTATTTTTTATAAGGTTTTTAGGCCCTGAGGCTAGGTTTCTGTCCAGTCTGAATATGCAGATAGGATTTCTGCCCACTTGGAGTGAGAGTAGAATAGAATTCCAGGAAATCTGGTCACATCTCCGGATCTGTCTATGAATTATTCTTGAAGTCTTCACTAAACATGTCCATGAATTATTCTTGAAGCTCCCGCCAGACGAACATGTCTTAGTTTCTGAGTTTAGTCTCAGCGAGTGTCAGAATTCCAGAAAGGTGGAGTGATTGGATTTTCTGAGAGTTGAATCGGTTCTGATGGGCCTTAGTGATCGTTATCTGTCATCTGGCGCCTCTTTGGTATGGTTTACCCCTCATTGACATGGAGAATACAGTTCTATTGTTCCATCCGCAGGTCAGTTGCCTACCCCCCTTGTTGGTTCTGTACAAGGGGGTACCTTTTAGCACATTTATTTAATAAAAACTCAAATCAAACCATATAATTATAACAGTAATAAAAACTCGAATTAAACTACATATTTATAACATTAACAAAGGGCACAAGGAAGACAGGTGCCTCCAGACAGGTGAATGGACACTGAGAGACATAGCAGGAGCCATGAACTGCCAACCTTTTCGATAACAAAGGGCATGAACAGTGGTGGCACCAGTCAGTGTGGATGGACACTCGGAGACAGCAGGAGCAGATAACTCAGGAGGAAGAGTAACACTTGCAAATGGGTAGACTGTCAGAGTATAAAAGCCCAGGGGTTCCTTTGTTTGGGGTCCTTCCTTGGAGGCACCAGCTCAAGCTGTTTGTGTTGCTGTGCTGTGAATACCCCTGAACAACTACAGGACCCTGATAAAATGACAGAATATTTGAAAGAAAATTCCATGACAGTTCCACAGAGGCACAAAGTTATGCAACGTGCTGGGCCCTGGCTAGTATTTATCAGACACTGCTCATTACTAGACAGCATCCTCAGGGGAAGGAGGAGGAAAGCAGACCAACAGGCACCATGGCCACTCAAACTGCAGCTGAACCAGAGGAACAACCCATGCTGGTAGCAGTCGCCTTGATACAGAAGAAGAAATCCAAGACAAAAGTTCGCTCAGTGAGAGATGAAGAGGAATCAGGACCCTCAGAACAGAAAGAAGAGGCAGGGCCAGAGAAAATAACATGATCCCTATCCCCAGGTGGCCTGCAAAATATGAAAAAAAAATCAGCTGCCAGTCGGGTGAGTCCCTGTGACCGGACTGCTCCAATGCTGGGACATCATGGCTCACAATATGAAACTAGATGGTACTTGTTATAAATAACTATATAGTTGTTGGCTTTTGCTATTATGTATTAGCTTTTGCAAATTATTATTAATCACAATGATTCTGATGAAGTACAATTTGTAATCACTTTTAAGTGTTTTTGATATAGTATTATTTGTCAGCTTTTGTGGCCAATGCTCTGGCCATGTATAGCTTACATATATTAGTGTGATAAATATAGTTTAGACTTTCGCAAAATATTAAATGCAATAAATATAATAGATAAATTCGTGTATATAATATTGTATTACTAAAAAACTACCCAAGGGCATCCCCAAGATTCCAGAGTCCATTGTGCAGGCAAACACATTTGCAACTGAAACGACAAGGCCAAGCTGGAAGATGGCCCATCCATCAAGGGTGGACCATCACTTCACAGCTCTTCAACATCTGATATCGATCTTGGTGGAGATCCCGGATGATCATATCACCCCTCCCAAGACGAATTCCGGGAAAAACTATCAAGTAATCTTTTCATGCAGACAGGACTCCTTTGGAAAATTGAGAAACGTACGCATACCTGGACTTTCAATAGACTTGGCCTTAGGGTAAAAAAACTGTATAAAACCCACAGGCTGAAGCTTAGCAGACGTGGTAGAGGTTAGATGGTACCCTTGTACTGTCACTCTGTCCACCCAACATTCGATCGATGTTGTCTCACTTTTATTGTGGCTTTTAATTCGGTGTTGGAAATTTTGCTAAATAAATCTTGTTATTTTGAATTGGCTTCTAATAATTTATAACATTAAAATAGAGACTATGTAATGTTAACTTTTGCAGAATGTTTTTATCTTTGTAACTAGCTGACAATAGTGAGAATAACTCAGATAAGTTTGTGGAAATAGCTAAAACTATCTGTATTATTAGATAACATTGAAGGAACCACACAGATATCATCGAAAAAAAGGATGTGAAAAGGGCTTCTGCCATTGACCCTGCAGCGATCAATAATTCCCCATTTGTCATTGTGAGGAAATTACATACACAACTCCCAAAAATCCAATCTACACTACTGCACGACGGGTCAAGGGTCGAAACAAGCTAAAAAAATCCCAGAACATGTAAAAGAACTCAAAGGAATGTTTGAATATGTATAATCTTCATGAATATGCATTTGATCAATGCAATGAAAAAGTATATAAGGAAAGTTGTTATAGCTAATTGACGTGCTTCTGTCAATTTGCCAAGCACCCCAGTGCTGGGTACTATCCCTTATTAAACTTTTAAAAATTTTAAAGAGTGAGCCTTCTTTCTCACAGTAGTGAAGCCAAGCATCTCTATTTCTGGGGTGACAGGGTGTTGGAGGTTAGGATTTTTTTTCCTTTTTTTCTTTCTCCCATTTGTTGCCTAAGAGATGGAAATGACGGATACTTAAGAGACAAAAGATGTGGCGAAGGGGGGGAGGGGTGCAGTTGGCTGCAGTCTTTTAGCTGGGGAGTGAGCTTGGTAGTTTGGGGCTCTTCTCTTGGGAAGTATAGAGATACCGGGAGACTGGGCTGGGGGTCAGGGGTTGGGCTCGGCCTCCTCTCTCTCTCTTGCTCTTAGGATTGGAGGGGGGACGGTTGGTGGTTTTGGTGCTGGACTGTTGCTACCCAGAGGATTCGCTGCCACTGCGGAGTTTCGTCCTTCACTGCTTCCCCTTACTGTGGGTGAGCCTTTGCTCATAAGAGCGGTCATTGAAATGGGACCTTTTTAGCACTCGACCTAACTGGAAAGGACCTACACCATCTGCTCGGGTGCCTCAAGGGAAACCCGGGACCCCGACCCCCTCCGGAGGGAGCGTATCCCGGCTGCTTGTGGCAGTTGCTTGTGGAAGCCCGTCTGCCACTGCCCAGCCCTTCTGCTTTCTGCCGCTGCTTTGGGCTTTTTGCTACAGTTCAACCTGACACCCCGTGTCCACCCAGAGCCCCGCGGCTCCTGTCACGGCTTTGGATTTTTTGCTACATTTTGTTTGCCACCCCGGGTGTGCCTGCCTCTGCTGTTCCAGCTTGCTGCTCCAAGGTTCCTGCTACAGTCCATTTCACGACCTGGAGGGGCACTGAGACTGCCTGCTGCCCGGGAGTTTGCAAAGGGAGCCCATTTTCTCTCTCCTGCTGGCCGAGTCGCCATTGCCACATGGAGAGGTGGCTGAGCTCATGCCACAGTGCCCCCTGCAGCCACAGGGAAATCATTGCACCTACCCTGCCTGGCCAAGAGCCAACAGTGCCCCTGCCAGCTGTGGCCATAACTATACCGAAGGGGAAAAAGCTTGACGGCCAAGAGAAGGCTGCTATTGGGTTTCTGGGATTTTTTTTCGGTTGGTTTGTTGTTGATGCTGTTGTTCTGTTTGTTTGCCTTGTTATACATATATATATTCTAGTAAAGAACTGTTATTCCTTTTCCCATATCTTTGCCTGAAAGCCCTGTAATTTTAAAGTTATGATAATTTTGAGGGAAGGGGGTCATATTTTCCAATCCAAGGGAGGTTCCCACCTTCCTTGGCAGACACCTGTCCTTTTAAACCAAGACAGAGGGGGATCCCAACAGCCAATTGTACTGGAAGCTGAAGTGAGTCTGACTGGGAATGAATGACAAAAGACAGCCTATTGTGACTGGCCCAGAGGCCCCATGCAGCCTTGGCATAGATTACCTCAGGTGAGAATATTTCAAGGACCCAAAAAGGCATTGGTGGGCTTTTGGGATAGCTGCTGTGAAGAGAGAAGACATTAGACATTAGAACACTTTGCCTGGTCTCTCAGAGGACCTTTATGCTGTGGGACTGCTGAGGGTCGAAGAACAACCAGCTACCAATCACTACCACAACAGTGCACCATTGACAATACCACACCAACTGGGACTCAGTGAACACCACCCATGAGATGATTTGTGAACTGGAGTCAGGGAGTGGTCAGCAAGTCTCGCTCACCCTTTCATAGTCTTATATGGCCAGTGCATAAGTCTAATGGAGAGTGGAGACTGACAGTGGACTATCGTGGCCTGAATGAAGTCACACCACCACTGAGTGTTGCTGTGACAGACATGCTGGAACTCCAGTATGAACTAGAGTCCAAGGCAGCAAAGTGGTGCCATGATTGATGTTTCTAATGCATTTTTCTCCATTCCTTTAGCAACAGAAGGCAGGCCTGTCCTAGGTTACAATGTAAAATTGTGCCCAAGGTTTGTATTCTATCCCCATGAGCCGTTGGAGCCAGGGTGGGGCAGTGTTTTCCTTATCTTCTGTTAACGAGCCTAACAATGCCTTGCCACATGACTCATAGATAACTCCCTCCGGGAGTTATCTCTGTTTAATGGGCCATCAAGGACCCACTGCATGACTCATAGAATGAGATCAGCCCATTGGGAGATGCTCTGCCCAGGGGGAGGAGCCAAGCATTCCCACCTGGATAAATCCAGGGTTTGGGACAGCACAGGCAGCTTTTTATCCACTGGACTCCCAGAGGAGACAAGAGCTACCAGACCTTTCTACAGGACCACTGCTTCGACAAGACCATCTCATCTGGACTGCCGCTACAACCCTAACAGGGTGTCAGGTTGTATTCTGACTCTGTCAGTGGTTTTTTTTACTATTACTTTTATTTTACTTTCTTTTATTTCTTTTCCTCTTATTAAATTGTGTTTCTGACTTAGAGTCTTTCACTGCTTTTGCTTTCAAACCAGCACATATTTTTGGCGCCCAACGTGGGGCTTAAGGTACTGAGAAAAGTCAGAATTACAATTTTGTATTGGGAAAAAAGACACCTTTTCACCATGATGCTCAGCATGTTCACATCTGTCTTGTACCTAGCTCTCTATATCTTTCCGCACATGGGGCAGTATCTGCAGATCTTAATATTCTGGTGTAAACCAGGGTATTGCACTAAAATTGCTTTATTGGTCTATTATGTCTATTGCATGATAACCTCCGAGGCAATGAGCACAATTCAGAATATGTACTCAATTTTGTTGTCTTGTCCCGGTCTAGGATGTTTTGTTTGGGGTCTCAACAATCTCACCCAGCCGCAGTGAGGAGGGGTAAAGAATAATTTTTTCCCGTCTTTTAGGCCTGATACAGCAGTTTTTGAAAATATTGAGTTCTCTCTGGATACCAAGGACAGCATAATGATGTTGTTATTACTGCTTTCTCTTCTCTGCACAGCCTGCACCATGCTTAAAGTGCAACGTTTTCTTGAAGCAGAAGAGAAAAGAACCAAATGCACAGCAACAGCCTTTGTGTCTACACAGATTGTCACAGAGGAGAAAGGAACCAAAAGCCAGGCAACAGTGTCCGAGTCTACGCAGACTGTCACAGAGGGAACAGAAGCCAAAAGCCAGGCAACAGTGTCCGAGTCTACACAGACTGCCACAGAGGAAATAGAAGCCAAAAGCATGGCAACAATGTCCGCATCTACGCAGACTGCCACAGAGGAGAAAGAAGCCAAAAATGCCAGCATTTCCACACAAACCATCACTGAACTGGAACAGCCTAAACCGATAGCAGTTGCTCCTGTTCAGAAGAAGAAAGCAAAGAGCAAATCAGTCCGCATA
Source organism: Acrocephalus scirpaceus scirpaceus (assembly GCA_910950805.1). NCBI lineage: Eukaryota > Metazoa > Chordata > Aves > Passeriformes > Sylviidae > Acrocephalus > Acrocephalus scirpaceus. The sequence goes on along the minus strand of CAJVGK010000018.1, from coordinate 3,620,713 downwards.
GTGACTGACGAGGATGCAGCAGGACCTTCGCAGCTTCACACAGCAGAAGAGACAGAGCCAGAGATCATCACTCGCTCTCTGTCCCTGGGTGAGCTGCGTGACCTGCGGAGGGAATTCACCCGCCAGACAAATGAATCCGTCCTGACTTGGCTGCTCCGTATCTGGGATGCTGCAGCCAATGACACCATTCTGGATGGAAGTGAGGCCAGGCAACTGGGATCGCTGTCCCGGGATGTGGTCATTGACCAGGGGATCGGGAGAACCCAAGAAACTCTCAGCCTCTGGCGACGACTGCTAACAAGTGTGAAGGACAGATACCTTTGTAAAGAAGATCTCCAGGTGCACCAAGGAAAGTGGAGCACAATAGAACAAGGTATCCGATGCCTGAGGGAATTGGCTGTGCTGGAGATCATTTTCTCAGAGGACGAGAGATTTCCTAAAAGCCCAGATGAAGTCCAGTGCACGTCGCAGATGTGGTTGAGATTCGCACGGCTTGGACCAGAGATGTATTCCCGTTACCTGGCAACGCTGCAATGGAGGGAAGGCGAGGACAGGGTGGGAGTCTTGGTCAATAAACTAAGAATTTATGAAGACACTGTCACTGTCCCATTTCGTACCCATGTCTCATCCGTGGAAACAAGGCTGGCTGAGCAAGTCCGAAGCTTGATTGAAGAGGGCCATCAGAAACTGAAAAAAGAACTTAAGGAAGAAATTTACCACGTCTCACCAGAACCAACAAGAGTCTCTGCCATTAGGAGCAGGCGTCCCCCAGCCAGGGAGAGAACATACACTCCACGAAGTAACCTCTGGTTCTTTCTTCGGGAGCATGGAGAAGACATGAGGAAGTGGGATGGAAAACCCACCTCCTCCTTAGCAGCCCGGGTACGTGAACTGAAAAGAGAGACACCTACCACAAGAAGTTCATCTAGAGTCAATGCTGCTCCAGTCTCTCGAGCACAAAACTCCAGACGGAATAGGAATGATGATATGACTGATCCTCTCAAAGGAACCTCAGGAACACATTTACAGGAAGAGAGTAGCGTGTACCATGACCAGGAATAGGCGGGCCCTGCCTCTAGCCCGGTAGAGGAAAGGGACAATCGGATCTATTGGACTGTGTGGATCCGATGGCCTGGCACATCTGACCCACAAAAGTATACGGCTTTGGTTGACACTGGCTCTCAATGTACCCCGATGCCATCAAGGTACGTAGGAACAGAATCCGTCTCTATTTCTGGAGTGACAGGAGGGTCCCAGCAGCTGACTGTAGTGGAGGCCGAAGTGAGTTTAACTGGGAACGGGTGGCAAAAACACCCCATTGTGACTGGCCCAGAGGCCCCATGCATCCTTGGCATAGACTATCTCAGAAATGGATATTTCAAAGACCCAAAAGGATATCGTTGGGCTTTTGGGATAGCTGCTGTAGAGACAGGCATCAGACAACTGAATACATTGCCTGGTCTCTCAGATGACCCCTCTGCTGTGGGACTGCTGAGAGTTGAAGAGCAACAGGTACCAGTCGCCACAGCAACAGTGCACTGTTGGCAATACCGCACCAACAGAGACTCTGTGATTCCTATCCATGAGATGATTCATAAACTGGAGAGCCAAGGGGTGGTCAGCAAGGCTCGTTCACCTTTCAACAGCCCTATATGGCCAGTGCATAAGTCCAGTGGAGAATGGAGACTGACTGTGGATTATCGTGGTCTGAATGAAGTCACACCACCACTGAGCGCTGCTGTGCCAGACATGTTGGAGCTTCAGTACGAACTAGAGTCCAAAGCAGCAAAGTGGTACGCAACCATCGACATTGCCAATGCCTTCTTCTCCATTCCTTTGGCAGCAGAGTGCAGGCCCCAGTTTGCTTTCACCTGGAGGGGTGTGCAGTATACCTGGAACCGACTGCCCCAGGGGTGGAAGCACAGTCCCACGATCTGCCATGGACTGATCCAGACTGCATTGGAAAAAGGTGAGGCTCCTGAACATCTCCAGTATATTGATGACATTATTGTATGGGGGAACACAAAAAGAGAAGTCTTCAAGAAAGGAGAGAAGATTATCCAGATTCTACTGAAAGCTGGTTTTGCCATTAAGCAAAGTAAGGTTAAAGGGCCAGCTCGAGAAATCCAGTTCCTGGGAGTCAAGTGGCAAGACGGTCGTCGCCAGATACCCACAGAAGTAATCAACAAGATCACCGCAATGTCTCCACCAACAAGCAAGAAGGAAACACAAGCTTTCCTAGGCGCCATAGGCTTTTGGAGAATGCACATCCCTGAGTATAGCCAGATTGTGAGTCCTCTCTACCTGGTTACCCGCAAGAAGAATGATTTCTATTGGGGCCCTGAACAGCAGCAGGCCTTTGCCCAGATCAAACAGGAGATTGCTCATGCGGTAGCCCTTGGCCCAGTGAGGACAGGGCCAGATGTGAAGAATGTGCTTTACTCAGCAGCCGGGAACAATGGCCTGTCCTGGAGCCTTTGGCAGAAGGTGCCTGGTGAGACTCGGGGTCGACCACTGGGATTCTGGAGTCGAAGCTACAGAGGGTCCGAAGCCAACTACACTCCCACGGACAAGGAAATCCTGGCTGCCTATGAAGGAGTTCAAGCTGCCTCAGAAGTAATTGGCACTGAAACACAGCTGCTTCTGGCACCCCGCCTGCCGGTGCTGGGGTGGATGTTCAAGGGAAAGGTTCCTTCCATGCATCATGCCACCGACACTACTTGGAGCAAATGGATTGCCCTCATTACACAGTGCGCCCGTATTGGAAACCCAAATCGCCCTGGGATTCTGGAAGTTATAACGAACTGGCCTGAAGGTGAGACTTTTGGATTATCCTCCGAAGAAGAAGAGGAGCAAGTGACACGTGCCGAGGAGGCCCCACCATATAACGAGCTACCAGAGACTGAGAGACGATACGCCCTCTTCACTGATGGTTCCTGCTGAATTATAGGCGCTGACCGGAAATGGAAAGCTGCAGTATGGAGCCCCACACGACGAGTTGCACAAGCTACCGAGGGACAAGGTGGATCGAGTCAGATGGCAGAGCTTAAAGCTGTCCAGCTGGCTTTGGATATTGCTGAACGAGAGAAGTGGCCAAGGCTCTATCTCTACACCGACTCATGGATGGTAGCTAATGCCCTGTGGGGATGGCTGAATCGCTGGAAAAAGGCCAACTGGCAGCGCAGAGGGAAACCCATCTGGGCTGCTGAGATTTGGCAGGACATTGCTACCCGAGTAGAGAAGCTGACCGTGAAAGTTTGACACGTAGATGCACACATACCCAAGAGTCGGGCTAATGAGGAGCATCGCAACAATGAGCAAGTAGACAAAGCTGCCAAGGTGAAAGTATCACAGGTGGATCTAGACTGGCAGCACAAGGGAGAATTATTCCTAGCTCGTTGGGCCCATGATGCCTCTGGTCATCAGGGAAGAGATGCAACATACCGATGGGCCCGTGACCGAGGGGTGGACCTTACTATGGACAGCATCTCACAAGTCATCCATGACTGTGAGACATGCGCTGCAATCAAACAGGCCAAGCGGGTGAAGCCTTTGTGGTACGGTGGACGATGGTTGAAGTACAGGTATGGGGAAACCTGGCAAATTGACTACATCACCCTTCCCCAGACCCGCCAAGGCAAGCGCTACGTGCTGACCATGGTAGAAGCAACCACAGGATGGCTGGAGACCTACCCTGTGCCTCACGCTACTGCCCGGAATACCATCCTGGGCCTTGAAAAGCAAGTCCTGTGGAGACACGGCACCCCAGAGAGAATCGAGTCCGACAACGGGACACATTTTAAGAATGGCCTTATAAACACCTGGGCCAAAGAACATGGTATTGAATGGATATACCACATCCCTTATCATGCACCAGCTGCCGGGAAAGTTGAACGGTGCAATGGACTATTAAAGACTACCCTGAAGGCACTTGGCAGAGGGACCTTCAAGAATTGGGACATAAACTTAGCCAAAGCCACCTGGATGGTCAACACCCAAGGCTCCATCAATCGAGCTGGTCCTGCCCAGTCTGAACCCTTGCACACAGTGGATGGAGATAAAGTCCCTGTGGTACACATGAAAGGGATTTTAGGAAAGACTGTTTGGATTAATCCCACCTCAGGCAAAGGCAGACCCATCCATGGGATTGTTTTTGCTCAAGGACCTGGTTATACTTGGTGGGTAATGCAAAAAGATGGAGAAACCCGTTGTGTACCACAAGGAGACCTAATTTTAAGTGAGAACTAGAATTAGTGTGTAAGGTTTCATTCTGTGTATATATGTATGTATCTGTGAGAATGTATGATGTAGATGGTGATAGAATAAGGGGTGGATTATGTCCTAGGTTACAATGTAAAATTGTGCCCAAGGTTTGTATTCTATCCCCATGAGCCGTTGGAGCCAAGGTGGGGCAGTGTTTTTCCTTATCTTCTGTTAACGAGCCTAACAATGCCTTGCCACATGACTCATAGATAACTTCCTCCGGGAGTTATATCTGTTTAATGGGCCATCAAGGACCCACTGCATGACTCATAGAATGAGATCAGCCCATTGGGAGATGCTCTGCCCAGGGGGAGGAGCCAAGCATTCCCACCTGGATAAATCCAGGGTTTGGGACAGCACAGGCAGCTTTTTATCCACTGGACTCCCAGAGGAGACAAGAGCTACCAAACCTTTCTACAGGAATCACTGCTTCGACAAGACCATCTCATCTGGACTGCCGCTACCACCCTAACAGGGTGTCAGGTTGTATTCTGACTCTGTCAGTGGTTTTTTTTACTATTACTTTTATTTTACTTTCTTTTATTTCTTTTCCTCTTATTAAATTGTGTTTCTGACTTAGAGTCTTTCACTGGTTTTGCTTTCAAACCAGCACAAGGCCAAAGATTGCTTTTACTTGAAGGGGCATCCAGTACCCTTGGAACTGACTGCCTGAGGGATGGAAACACAGCCCCACTATTTACCGTGGACTGATCCAGACTGCACTGGAAAAGAGTGAGACTCCAGAACACTTGCAATACATTGATTACATCATCATGTGGGGCGACACAGCAGAGGAAGTCTTTGAGAAATGGGAGAAGATCAAGATCCCCCTGAAGGAAAGTTTTGCCATAAAACAAAGTAAGGTAAAGGGACCTGCCCATGAAATTTAGTTCCTGGGAGTAAAGTGGCAAGACAGACGTCGTCAGATTCCAGTGGATGTGGTCAACAAAAGAGCAGCTATGCTCCACCGACCAGTAAGAAGGAAACAGGCTTTCCTAGGCACTGTGTGTTTTTGGACGATAGATATTCCAGAGTAGTCAGATTGTAAGCCCCCTCTTTGACGTGACCTGAAAGAAGAATGATTTCAAGTGGTGTCCTGAACAACAACAAGCTTTTGAACAAATTAAACAGGAGATTATTCATGCAGTCGCCCTTGAACCAATAAGGACAGGACAAGATGTGAAAAATGTCCTCTACACTGCAGCTGGAGAAAATGGTCCTTTGTGGCGTTTCTAACAAAAAGTACCCAGGGAGACTCGAGGATGACCTCTGGGGTTCTGGAGTTGGGGATACAAAGGATCTGAGGCCCGCTACACCCCAACTGAAAAAAGATCCTGGCAGTTTATGAAGGGGTTCAAGCTGTTTCAGAAGTGTTTGGCACTGAAGCACAGCTCCTCCTGGCACCCTGACTGCCAGTGCTGGGCTGTTTAAAGGGAAGCTCCCTTCCATACATTATACCATTGATGCTACATGGAGTAAGTGGGTTGCTCTGATCACACAGTGAGCTTGACTAGGAAACCCCAAATGCCCAGGGATCTTGGAAGTCATCAAAAACCAGTCTGAAATGCAAGCATTTCAAGCTATCATCATCATCAGAGGAGGAGGAAAGTGACATGTGATGAGGAGGCCTCACTATTTAATCAGCTACCAGAAAATGAGTATCAATACACTTTCTTTACTGACAGTTCCTGCTGTATTGTAGGGAGACATCAAAAATGGAAAGCTGCCATATGGAGTCCTACATTGCAGAAGCTATTGAGGGACAAGGTGAATCAAGTCAGGTTGCAGAGCTGAAAGCTGTGCAGCTAGCTTTAGATATTGCTGAATGAGAGAACTGGCCAGCGCTCTACCTCTACTCTGACTCATGGATGGTAGCAAATGCTCTGGGAGAGTGTCCAAATCAATGGAAAAAGACCAACTGGGAGCACAGAAGTAAACCCATCCGGGCTGCTGAACTGTGGCAAGACATCACTGCCCGCATAGAAAAGTTTGCTGTAAAAGTACATCATATAGATGCACACGTACCCAAGTGTCAGGCTACTGAAGAACATCGCAACAACGGACAGGTGGATCAGGCTGCCAAAATTAGTGTCTCAGGTAGATCTGGACTGGCAACATAAGAGTGAATTATTTCTGGCTTGGTGGGCCCATCACACCTCGGGACACCAAGAAAGAGATGCAACATAAAGATGAGCTCATGATCAAGGGGTGGACTTAACCATGGACACTATCTCCCAAGTTATACATAACTGTGAAATAGGTGTTGCAATCAAGCAGCCCAAGTGGGTAAAGCCTCTGTCCTGGGGTGACTTTTTGATGCTTGTATCCCTAATTGTCTGTTCTGTTTATGCTGTATATTAAGTTCTGTACCTTGAAGACTGGTTCTGAGAGTAAAGCAGGGAGAAGGATAAGCACCGAGTTTGTTTTGAGAAAACTGCCTGACTCCTACACATTCCTTCTCTGAACTGTGTTCGTCTGAAGCATAGACCGGCAGCCGTCTCCTTTGCTTTTAATTAGCTTTGGCTAGCTGAAGCAGAGAAGCTCCCTGGACTGTTTTTTTTTTCCTTTTCCTTGGGACTGTTTGAACCTGCTCTGGACTGAAAAACCCAGAAAAGCACCAGAAGCTCGCACCTGTGGCCCACTGGGGCCCAGGACGGCATTTTTCCAGCGCTGGAGGAACTGATAAGAGACTGAGCAAGCTGAGCTACCCACAGCAAGGACTTTCTGAATTTACCATCTCACTTCAGAGCAACGAGAGGTCTTATTGTTTCATATTATTCATTCTTTATGCTTGTGGGCACTTTGTTTGTTAAATAAATAGTTTTTTCCACTTTTCTCCAAGGCAGTCCTTTTCCTGGACTGGTTGGGGGAGGGGCCATTTGGGTTTGCTTTCCAGAGAAGCCCCATTCAGAGGTTTCCTCCCAAATTTGCCCTAAACCAGGACAGCCTCCATGGTATGGAGGACAATGGTTGAAATATAAATATGGGGAGACCTGGGAGATTGATTGCATCACAATCCCGCAGACCTACCAAGGCAAGCACTACATGCTTACAGTGGTGGAAACAATCACTGAATGGCTGGAGATGTACCCTGTGCCTCACACAACTTCCCGGAACACCCTCTTGGGCCTTGAAAAGCAAGTCCTGTGGCAACATGGCACCCCAGAAAGAATTGAGTCAGACAGCAAGACTAATTTCAAAAATATTCTCCTAGACACCTGGGCTAGAGAGCATTGTATTGAGTGAGTATATCATATTCCCTATCATGCACCAGCCTCTGGGAAATTTGAATGGTACAATGGACTGTTAAAACTACATTGAAAGCAATGGGTAATGGGACCTTCAAACACTGGGATCTACATTTAGCGAAGGCCACCTGGTTAGGTAACACTTGAAGCTCTACCAATCAAGCTGTCCCTGCCCAATCAGAACCCTGTGGCAGGACTCCCCCCCCCCCCCCCCATGGTTGATGCATATGGAAGAGATAACCCAGGCCCTGTCAAATGCCAGGCAGGGGATCATCTCTGGCACCGAAAGGGCTGAGACCTCCAACTAAGAATCAACATCTTGGTCTGGAGAGCAGATGTGGGAAGAGATAAAAGGAAAATAAATATCACTGACCAAAAGATACTGTTCTGTCACTGTAGGACACGAAAGAAAGACGAAGAGCTCCAAAATACTTCAGAAGGCAAAAGCATAGAAATCACCACTGGCCAGAGATCTGGGTGGTGCAGAGATTCCCAACCAATAGGCTTCCCAAGTCCGGGAAATTCAAACTGGCTATAAAAAGAAGCTTGGAACAATAAAGTGGTTACTGGCTGTTGATCAGGACTCAGAAGAGGTCTGTGTCGTGTGTCTGTCTCCAACCCACAGACCTCGTGTTACAATATTGAACGACTTTTTCACCTCACCCTTTAACTGCCCAAATTGCCCCATGAAACAATCCCTGCACAAGCTCTGAAAGCAAAGCAGCCCAGAAAGCCAATCTCATCCTGGGCTGCATCAAAAGCAGTGTGGCCAGCAGGTCGAGGGAGGTGATTCTGCCCCTCTACTCCACTCTGGTGAGACCCCACCTGGAGTACTGCAACCAGCTCTGAGGTCCCCACTGCAGGCAAGATATCAACCTGTTGGAGCGAGTCCAGAGGAGAGCCAAGAAGATAATTAGAGGGATGGAGCACCTCTCCTATGAGGAAAGGCTAAGAGAACTGGGATTGTTCAGCCTAGGGGTGACCTAATTGCAGCCTTCCAGTACCTGAAGGGAGCTGTTGGAGACTGAAATGTTATAGTTTATGGCTTAAACATTTTTATGAAGGACTTTTGCCTATTATAGCAAACCTGTATAACAAAAGCTGCACGCAAGACCCCCACACCCTGGATAGGCCACCTAACTGAGGCCCTGGACTGCAAGTTGATAGAGATAAGATAAAGTGACTCAGGTCTGGGCTGGGGGAGAAGAATACATTCACAGGAGGATTAAGCTTCACACTTTCAGGGTGGAGACCACAGCCCCAGGCTTATCTGCTGTCAGGCTCAAACAGACCCTCACACCAAAGGAGGGAGCAGGAGAGGTTTTGGGTATGTAGTGAAAAAGCCTCTGGTCAGAGGCAGTGAATGTCCATTCTCCACTGTGCAGACCAGCTCAGCTGTGGGGCCCCTTCACCCTGGGAAAGCCACATCCATGTGAAGGACAGCAGAGGGGGTATCATGGCCCATCAAAGCCCCCCCCAAAGGGGTCCCCAGGCTCTGCACCAGAGCACTGCACATAATGCAAAATGATGCAGCAGATCCAGAGTCTTGCAAGGACAGTGTCAAACTTGCCCCCCTGAGGGGAGGCACATGGGCATTCCCACCTGGCCCAAATGTATATTAATCCATTGGATTCTATACTTTTCGTGGTGGGGTGGTAGGGGTTCCTCACCACTAAGAAGTCCAGATGGAGAGGATCAACGAGACACCATTGGGATTCTCAGAAGGGTGATATGTTTCTACCTAATCCCTGTCACTCTCCCTGTCCCTTCCACACACACCTCTCTCTCTCTTTCTTTCTTTCTTTTACTATTAAATAAAATATATCCATTATTTTTGGCACCAACATCTAACCTTGTTTGGTTTTAATCAAGTTTTGGGTATATTTTGAACTTTTCTGGGTTCAATCTGTTTTATTCATTGATACTTCATTTTCTTTGCTCTCCAGTGCTTAAAGCAATTCATAACAGGAGCCTACATGAAAGATGAAGCAAGACTACTTACAAGAGCATGTAGTGACAGGACAAGGGTGTTGCAATAGGACACGAAAGGAAGACACGGACTTCGTTCCAGTTGACAGGGCAAAACCCTCTGACCTTTATTCTGTGTTACTCCAATATATATAGTATTTGACCCCAGACCATGGATTGGAGAATAAGGTTACCACCTTTCCAACCACATTGGCCAAACCAAAAGTCCATCAATTGTTCCCTCCTCAAAAGAGGAATGAAAAACATACTCATATTTACCATAAACATTACTTCTATTTATAACACTTGCATGAGAAAGAATTCAGAAACTATGAAAACATCAGAAGGCTGAAAAATCAGGGCGACACAAGGGGGAATGGCTTCAAACTGGAAGAGAGTAGGTTTAGATTGGATATTAGGAAGAAATTCTTGCCTGTGAGGGTGGTGAGGCACTGGAACAGGTTGCCCGGAGTTGTGGATGCCTCATCTCTGAAAGTGTTCATGGCCAGGCTGGATGGAGCTCTGAGCAACCTGGTGTAGTGAAAGGCAACCCTGTCCACTGCAGGGGGTTGGAACTTTAAGGCCCCTACTAACCCAGGCAGTTCTATGATTCTCTGAAGGTCCAAAACAACAAACAAGGTCAACAACAGCCCCTAGCCTGAAACCAAGAACATCCCCGTGTGAGAAATATAGCTATGATTCGTGTCAGAAAAAAATATGTATAATGATGGGACTGTGACATGGTACCAGTAAAAAGATAAATTTTGAGAAACTGCCAAGTAAGAAGAATAACTGAACAAAATCTTGTGGTTACTAAACGGAATGGTTAAGCAAAGATGTAGCTGTATGAAACTGCTTATGCAAGCAAGGCAAAACTGCCTTGAAAAGGAGCCAAAGGTCAGCAAAGGGTGAAGGATAAAGACTCCAGCCCCCCCCAGCGACCACCAGAAACAATGAGGAATGGAAACTAGACATCACAATGAGGAATGGAAACTAAACATCACAACGAAGAATGGAAACTAAACCTCATAACAGGGAATAGAAACTGGGAGGGGACTACTAATATGAACATGTCTAAATACCTGCAAAACTAACAGTTGGTGTGCGTGTTGGTGGAGAGCAGACTCCCCCATGCACCCAGCGCTGCTTGCTCGCTTTTTGCCAAACATAAATTTTAATAAAGGCTTAAAATTTTGATTTAAAAATTGGAGTACAGACTCATTTTTAACACCCACCTTACAAGAATAAAACATGGCCACACTGCTAAAATCCAGCCAAAAGGAAAATATACTCATCAACAGTAACCTCCTGGAACTTCCAACATTCAGTAAGCCCCCCAACAATTTCCTCTACAACAAGCACTAAGAAAAGCCCCGCACAATACTTCACCTGTCCATCTCCCCAAGCCTTCAGAAAAGGATCTGCTGCTTGTCTTGGGGATGGTTTATTATGTCATCCCATTTTTGGGGTCTTTGATCTGTTTTGTTTAGTGCCCAGGAGTGGCCGCTGTCCCAGCCCCACCTCCCATCTGAAATGCGGTAATAACTCCACAACCCAAAAGTTGTAAAGTAGGTATGTATTTTATTCAGCGCTGGATGCAGGGGGAGAGCATCGTCCCAAATCCTGCATACCCCCATCTCCACAGATTCTCTAGTTATTCACAAAAGTCATGCATATTCTATAACGCCTATACATATTCAGTATCTACCCCCGCCCATTCTCCGCATGATATGGAAATTAGCTGCGGCTGCACAGTTTGCCCTTTTTATTGAGTCGGTGGTCTTTAAATGAGTCTGGGGCCTGAAGAGATGAAGGCTCAAAAGTCTTCATCTCTATTAAACTTTCGAACTTGAGTGTCTCTGCATGCACAGTGTCCCTTTGTTTCACATCTTTTTGCAAGCTCAGCAGTTTTTATCAGGGGCCCCTCTGTATTCTGCAAGTTCATCAGAAATTTATTCTTCTTCGGATCCCCATCTCAGTTTCATATAAGTAAAATAATGAATACCATATGTTCATATATATATATTGCCTAAGCTATTCTAAATTCCCTTTTAACTCTTAAATCTCCTGTTTCACATCCTCCCTGGCTCCAGGGCTGTCGAGATGAATGGAGGCTGAGCCGGGGTGTCTAGAAGGACGGGGGAGTTGGGGGAGGGGGGAGAGGCAGTCTCCGGTGGGCAGTTCGACTGGACACACACGGCCGGTGTCTCTGACCAGGGATCCTACTGTTTCTGTGGGCTTTGCCTGCTTCTTCTTGGTTTTTTTTTTTTTGCTTCGGCACTGCGTCTGAGCTTTCTGGTTGGGCTTCTTTTGCTGCTCTGCTGTCAGGAAGCCCAGAGCCAGCATGTGCCCTGCCAGGACCCGGGATTCCCCTCGTTTCCCACCGGGGGTCTGCCCTCGCCCTCTGCACAGCCCGGATCCGGAGGACTGGCCAGTGCCGGTGAGATCATCCTGAGGAGCCTTTAGCTGCGTTCGGGATCTGGATTGCTGCTGCCCTGCCCCCACCATACCTCCACCATTGCTCCAGGTTTGTGCTTCACTGTAGCTTTTCACCCTCTGCCTGCTGGCAGGTCCAGCCATTCTAGCTTGCTTCTCCTGAGGTTCCTGCTACAGCTCCTTTTGCTATCCAGTGGGGGCACCAGGATAGGCTGCCCCTTGGGGTTCGTAAAGGAAACCATTCCTCCATCCCTTCCTGCTGGCTGCACCTGCCATCGTCCACATGGAGAAAGACGGCTGGACCTGCGCAACAGCGTCCCCTGCAGCCGAGGGGGAGTCACTGCACCTGCTTTGCCCGGCTGGGGAGCCACCAGCGCCCCTGCCGACTGCAACCGTAACTACACTAAAGGAGAAAGTGCTTAAATAGCAAAAATAAACTGTTTATTGGGTTTTCTGTTCTTTGTTTGTTGTTGTTACCATTGTTGTTGTTTGCCTTGTTATAAATACATACTCTAGTAAAGAACTGTTATTCCTTTTCTCATATCTTTGCCTGAAGGCCCCTTAATTTCAAAATTATAATAATTCGGAGGGGAGGGGGAAAATATTAATTTTCCATTCCAAGGGAAGCTCCTTCCTTCCTTAGCAGACACCTGTCTTTAAAACTAAGACACTGCTAAAGAAACTGAATAAACAAAACCCACCAATATTGTTGCCTTGGGAAGGCTGACCTGAAACAGAGGCTAGACAAAGCTAGAGAATAAAATCGGTATTTATTAAGAGGTCTTTAGGATCTACCCTGGGCATTACAGAAGCCTAAGCAAGGCTGCACCCAGGGTGGGCTGAGAGTGGTTACAAAAATGGCTGACCGGTAACAAGATTTTACCATTTTATAAGTTTAGGTCTATTTGCATATTGGGGTCCAATTGTCTTTTTACAGCCTCAGGCCATGAGGTCCCATCCTTCTTGTTCCACCCCTCAGTCCATCATTGTTTGTGTTCTTGGGCTGGAAGTTGTCCTTGGTCTTCCAGCAGAAATGGATTTGTTTTGTCTAATTGCTCTGTAGAGGGAGCTTAATATGGCACCTAATATGAGGCTACATCTCTAGGTAGCACAGAATCTGAAAATATAAAAGCTAAGGCATCATTTCTCTTCTTTAGAGGCTTGACAAGGTCTTTTCTTTGTCGAGTCTATATTCTAAATATCTGCTAGTAACAGGTATTTAATAACAAATAAGTATTTAACAATAATAAACAGCTAACAATAATAAACTTCTAACTATGATAAAAGTCTAATAATTTACTAACAGTAAATATATAATAACAGATAAATATCTAACAACAATAATAAACACTAGTAATCGACTTTTAACAGTAGTAATGCACAGTTAAGTATTATACTAAGGAGAATAATGATTATCATGTGCAGTTCTACAGACACAAAGGAGAAATCATTTAAGGCATGGTTTCATCTGCATCAGTCTCTGTATTCACAGTTGTTTCGGGAGCAGAAGCTTTCTTAACTCTAGAATAGTGAATCTAGGTCTTTTGCTGGCAAGTTTGACTGCAGTGAGAGTGGTCAGCAGGACTTGGAACGGTCTTCTCTATCTGGCTTGTAGAGGATCACTGTCTCACTATTTAACATAGACTCAGTCTCCAGGCTGAAAGGGATGTGCAGGCGTGTGAAGTCTTATGGGTCTGGACAGCACGATGTAAGCCTGGAGCTTCTGCAAAGTAGAACCTAAAGCTATTAGATATCTCTGTAAATCAAGTTTCTTTTTCATGTGAATCTCACCTGGAATATGTGAGATCTGATATGGTCTGCTATATAGTATTTCATAGGGACTGATGTTATCCCTCCACCTTGGTTGTATGTGAATTCTCAGTAAAGTTATGGGCAAAGCTTGAACCTATGTCATAGAGGTTTCTTGACAAATCTTGCTAATTTGCGTTTTGAGTGTCTTATTTATACGTTCGACTCTACCACTGGCTTGGGGTCTATAGGGTGTATACAGATCTTAGGTAATTCTTAAAATCTGGCTAACTTCTTTAACTACTGTTGCAACAAAGTGTGGTCTCTTATCTGATGATATTCTCAAGGGAACTTTGAACCTTGGAATTATATGGTTGAGCAAAACTTTCACCACTTCTTTGGCTGTGTTAGTGTGACAGGGGTAAGCTTCTGGCTATCTACTGAAGGTGTCAACTAACACTAGTATGTACTTGTATCCCTCTCTGCTTGGTAACTGCAAAATCTACTTGTCAGTAATCTCCAGGAAGATCTCTTGCCTTTACTACTCTTAATACAACTCTTTTCCTTGTGTCTGGATTGTTTTTGCAGCAGATTTCACATTTGCTCACTACTGACTGTATATCAGTCATTCTCTTTCTTATTACTGCCTTTTTTAGATGTTTCAGAAGGTTTTCGATCTTAAAATGTGTGTTTTCATGCTCTTTTTGAGCTAATTTTCACAGGATCAGGGGTGGGACTACAACCTGATTTGCTGGTGTAACAGCTTACTCGCTCTCTGTGATCTCAGCTTTAAGTAACTTGATTAGTTTGTGGTCTGCTTGGTCATATTTTGGGGTGAACCCTGATAAATCAATATCTTTTTGTGGGATTATGGCTAGAATGCTTTTTTCTGCACCTCTTCTTGCCGCTTTATCAGCAAGGTGGTTTCCTAATTCTGGAGTGGTTTTCCCTTTCTGGTGGCCTCTATAATGCATGATAGCTACTTCTGCAGGTTTTTTAATCCTCTCTAAGAGGGCAAGTATTTGTTCAGCATGTTTTGATTACTTTGAGCATTCAGAAGTCTTCTCTCTTTCTAGATGGCTCTGTGGGCGTGGACAACACTAAATGCATACTTAGAGTCGGTCTAGATATTTACTTTTTTCTCTTCGCTCAGGTCTAGGGATCTGGTTAGCGCTATCACTTCAGCTTTCTGTGATGACACATCTGCTGGCAGGGCCTTTGCCTCGATCACTTTATCTTGTGTGATTACTGCATATCTTGTCATCTTTTTGCTGTTTTTCATAAAGTTGCTCTTATCCGTAAAAAGCTCCCAATCTGGGTTTTCCAGGGGCACGTCTTTCAGGTCGAGTCGGCTGGAATAGACTTCTTCGATTGTCTGCAAACAGTCATGTTCAGGCTCATTGTCAATCAGGGTGGAAGACAGAAACATGGCAGGGCTAACAACAGAAGTTGTTTTCAGGGTAACATAATCTTGTTCTAATAGCAGTGCTTGATATTTAAGCATTCGGTTACTGAATAGCCAATGTCCTCCCTTTTGTTCCAGTACAGTTGCTACAGCATGGGACACATATACTACTACACGTTGCCCAAAGGGTGAGCTTTCGAGCTTCCTGGATCAGGAGGACAGTAGCTGCCACGGCTTTCAGGCATCCTGGCCAGCCCTGGGCAACATTGTCAAGCTGTTTGGAAAAATAGGTCACAGCCTTCTGTAATTTTTAAGGCGCTGTGCTAAGACTCGCAATGCCATATTCTGTCTCTCATATGTAAAAAGTTCAAAAGGCTTAGTCAAGTCTGGTAGCCCCAATGCTGGGGCTGACATTAGGGAGTGTTTCAGCTGTTTAAATGCTGCTCTAGTGTTTTCAGTCTATATGATAATTCTTTTTTCGGCTGCTTTTAATGCCCCATACAGGGGTTTTACTAGCAGTCTATAATTGGCTATCTACAAATGGCACCAACTTAATATTCCTAGGAATGCTTGCATCTGTCTCACAGTATGGGGCGCTGGGAGTCGTGTTGCTGTGTGGTTTTATCTAACGATTTAAGTGTAGTTTTCCTTCTGTTTTGTAAAAGCTTATTTAATGGTTCATTCCATGTTTCCCCCTATTCCCTTCCCCACTTGGTATAGTCCCCGCCCCTGGAAATCCCCTTGAGTTGTTTACCCCAAGTCTGTTATATGTCAATCATATATTGCTCCCCTCCCAGACCTTGCCAGTCTCAGGGAGGCCTCTCCTCCTTCTAGAAAGCTCAGAGAGGCTCAGCCCCTGATTGGGGCAAGTCTGGGAAATCCCCCACCCCTCAGTTTTCATTTGGTATTGTATGTACCACCCCTTTTATGTTATTGGGCTTTCCTTGTGTGACCACTCCTTCTGTCTGTACCCTAAAACCCTTTACACGGCAGCAGTTCCTGGCTTTGCTGGGCTGTGCCTGGGGGACCCCAATAAACGTCACCCCATGGTGCCTCAGGGAAGTCTCCTTCTCCTTCCTTCGCCATAGCCGCCCCTCCACAGCCCGTGCAGCAATGCACTTACCCACCGCATGGGTCCTGCCGGTCCTCCTGCAGACCCTACCGAGGCTGTGACCGTTCCCTGCCAGGGCAGCCGGGACCACCTGGGAGGCCGCTGGTTAGCGGGCAGGGGAACGCGACATTCTGGCTCCCAACACATGGGGCAGAGGCGCTGAACTTCTGCTCGTCTGCACGGGCCGCAGCAGCGTGTGCTCTCGACATGTGGCCTGAGACCAACGCCAGACCCATGGAGCCGATCCTCGTCTGTACCGGACGTCTCCATGCAGTGCAGCAGGATTTCTGAGAGCCATGCACCTGCTGGTGGTAGCAGCTCTTCGAGTGAGCCCCCAGCAGGACAGGAGGGCAGTTTCCCTGCACCCCCGGGAAATCCTCCTTTGGCGAAGGACGACCACCATTACCCTGTTTATCGATGCCAGCACCGGCCGGGTGAGTATACTCACCTTGGGGAATGCCCAGAAGCAGGAGTCTCCTCTAGTAGTCCTCGCTTTCTGTGGAGTTCAGAGGCTTTAAGCCTCCTGGGGAAAGCTCAAAGGAGTTTAGGACAGCGCGGTCCCCCTGTGGAACAGCCGTATGCTCTCCCAGGGTCGCGGGCCCGAGTGTGGCGGCTTTAGTTTCCTCAGTTTGCTTTTTCGAGTTTGTTTTTAGATGGGTGACCCCTGGCGCAACAGAGATTCGAGCATGGAGCTCATCCTTGTAGCCAGGTTTTTGTCACGCCATCGGCCTTTGTTGGGTATAGCCTTGCACTCCGAGTGCGCGAAGGGTAGCACTGCTTCGGGCTCCGATTTTTAAGTCTGCGGCTTTCAGTTTTCGTTGTCTTTTTCAGTTCTTCGGGTGTGCGTGTGTGAGTAGACGGATTGAGCGAGGGGTACAAAAGCTCTCTGTCTAAGAGAAGGATGTTTATTTTAAGCAGTTTTAAAGGGTTCGTTAGGCTTCTCTTACTCCACTTTTCCCAGACGTCCCTTGAAAGCAGCGCAGCTCCGCCGGCGATGGCGGGCAGTGGCGCCCGCTTTGTTTCGCTTTCGGTTTTGCGGCGTGGCAGCACGAGGGGCAAGTTAAAGAAAGTGGAGAAAGGGCAACCCACAAGACGTCCTTCCCCAGTTTTCCCTTACCCCTGGTCCCTATCCCTCTTCTCCGCGAGTGGGTAACCTCAGGGGATCAGTGGGGAGAGCTTCTCCCGCTCGCCCTGGCTCCCCTTAAGCACCCCGGTTCCCCCGCTTGGACAGTCACGGCTGAAGTAAACAAAAAGGGCAGGAGATTTATTTTAACTCCTTTTTGTGCCTTTATTAAAATAGCTCTTTTAGAGAAGGGGGGGTTGGGTGAAGTTTTGCCGTCGCCGCTGCCGTTGCTGCTGCTGTTCCCTCGGGGCACCGCTGATGAGGAGGTGTAATTCGATCCTGCGGCCTCGCTCCATCTCCTCTCTGCAGAATTGGGACTCCTTCCTCGTGAGGGTTTCCCAGAAGTCCAATCTGCCTGGCTCGGTCTAGGGGTGTCTTTCCCTTCAGTCACCCTTTAGGTCAGCGAGAACACTTCAACAAGTTGGAGACCCTCCTCAGGTAGCTGGATGTCCTCTTCCCACAGCAGTGTCTTCCATAAGTCTTGGTTTTGGGTGGGCTCGTTGGTCTAGGGACCATTTGCTGCTAACTGGACTTCTACTTGGAGCCAAGCATTACGGGGGTCTACTCGATTTCCATATCAGGCGGGGTCTCGTGGTTCGGGCAGGCGGGGAGCGGCAACGGCTTTAACTCGATGGAAAGGGGAAAGGGGAAACCCGGGACTTGGGGAAAAGGGCAACACACAGCCCGGAACACAGGGCACAACGCTGGCACAAACAACTCAAAATAACAGGTATGTGACACTACAACTTCAAATACAACATCTAATAGCACAACAATGCAACACACAACATATACCATGCACAACAGTGATTAAAACTTGGAGTCTCTTTGGCTCTATTCATTTCAGTCCCCTCTCTATTTTTTTGATCGGGCTTTTGCCCGCATCAATTAGCTGTTTCTAGTTCGTGGGAGTGTATCTTTCTTAATTTCTGGTATTGGTTATAAATTCTTTTTGCTGTGCTCAATTCTTCTTCTTGGGGCTCTAATCTCATTATATCTGTGGGGTTTTGGATTCTTATAGTTCGAATTAGACAGAGGAGTAGGCAGGGGAGGAGCAGGAGGCTGGCAAGTGCATTTACTGCAATGAACACTACTTTTTTCCACCAGGCTCCTTTAAAAGACCAGAAGTTATCCCACCAGTCTGTATTAATTAAGGGCTTCCACTGTTGGGTACCTATGTAGGCAGTTCTCCGGATTTCTTGGGAAATGTTTTTGATTACTTCACTTTTATCATCAATTTCGAGGCAGCATTCCGAGGAATTGAATTTTCTACAAATGCCACCTTCATTGGCCAATGAGTAATCAACTGCTAGCCTGGTCTGATAAACTACTGCTCTTGTCTGTGCTAGTTGGTTACTTATATGGTCAAGAGTTAAGGCAGTTTTGTTTGATATTATTTCTAGTACTGCCTGCAACTTGATGATTTTATTTAATATGTAAATTGGAGTTCGGTACCCCCATGACCCATCTTGTGCCCAAGTTGCTGGTCCATATGTTTTCACTATTTCTTCAGATGTCCAAATGTTCCCTTTCCACGTTTGGGTGCTACCCATGTCAATTACTGTCCTCCTTCTTCGATTAGCTCTTTTTAAGTTGTCATATAAGGGTATGCTTAGATGATTTTCTGATTCTCATGGGAGTAGGAAAAATGCTGGTTTAATAATTCCTATGGTGCAGCTACCTGCCCAATCCCCTGGGAGATGAGTATAAGCTCTGTCTCCACAAATCCAAAAAAGGTGTTTTGGGGGTCCCCATGATGTGTTCTGTGTGTCAAATGGATGTTCCCAATATTTGGATATCTCCCTAATTCCCCAGAATGGGTTGATTCCCTGGTCAGTACACTCATGTAGACCATAACCTTCATCGTAAACACACCTTGTTTCTTTTTCTTTAATTGACCAATATGTATCAGGTCCCTTGGGGAGCCATTCTTGCTTTAACTCTTTTATTATTAAGTACCTCTTACAAGCCATCTTTCCCACAAATGTTTTATACCTCCTCCTCTTATGCATTCTTCCCCAATTACTTGGGATTTTAAGTCCCATTGTTCTTTTCTCCTTTCTCCTTTACCTGGGGGCTCTTGTTTCATTAACTTCCATCTCAAGATGTCTAAGGATGCTAAACTCGTCCCTTCCCAAGGCCATATGTTAGACATCTGTGTGCTCCCACATATCCAACAGTTTGTTATATTTAACTCATGGCTTATTCTTTCGATTAGATCAATAAATAGATTCTTACTGCGGGATTCTTCTATTTCATTTTTCTTTACTGCTAGTGGTTTTTCTTTTATTAAATCTGCAACTCCTTCTAAATTATTTAACTCTTCAAAACAGAACCACTCTCTGATAGGGCACTGTCCAGTCAGACGCTGCTTGAAAGTTGCAGCATTTTTTGCTATCCAATATTGTTTCCCGTCCTCCTGACAGGTGGATAACTGGGTCATATCAAAGCATGTGGGGTTCACATGTGTGTGAACTCTTATGAGGGATTGCAGATTTTCCCCATCATAGATAGGATGGTAGCATTTGGAGCAAGCTCCTTCTGTGGACTTGCTCATCAATAGGACTATTATCAGTCCTCCCAAGAGTCCAGTATGAACCATCTCTGGGTCTCACCTGGTCTTGCCTCTTGGGTCGGGGAGTTCTTAGACTGGGTCTATAGAGTTCTTCCTGGTGTGTTCCCACTTCTCTTCAATTTCTTGGTTAGTCTTTCTGGGGTGTGCCCTATGAGAGATTTGTGGTTAACTTTTAGCTTTTGATTATTACTTAACACTTTTATATTAACTTTTTATAATTGCTTACTGTAACAATTTATAACAATTCTTAACAATAGTCTTTCATTAACAACTTGTAACAACTCTTACAGTCTTTTACTGTCTTTAACTGCTTTCTGGTTTCTTCCTGAGAGTTATCTTAAATGTGTCTGGATCTCGACTGGCAGTCCACTCAGAAGAAATCTCTGTTGGGGTTGCAGGGTTTGAGTCTGATGGGTTACTCGGGGGTGGTAACGGTCCTTTCCCTCTGGTAATGTGTGTCCAGCCTTTCTCCTGAGTTCGCACTGCGGTGTGGGTAGTGAGCAAGACCTGGAACGGACCTTCGAATTTAGGGGTTAGTGGGGTGGTATTCCAGGATTTAATTAAAACCCAGTCACCTGGTCTTATTTGATGCATGTCTGTATCTAAAGGGGAGGTTTGAGGAAGATACCCTTTTCTTTTAAGATCTGTCAATGTCTTTCCAATTGTTTTTACATATTCTTGGGTTTCTGCCTCTCCTTCTAAATAATCCCCAGTACTATAGGGGGTTAGTAAGAAGGGGAGTCCAAACATCATTTCATATGGTGAAGCCCCCATGTCTGATCTTGGTTGGACTCGGATTCGTAGAACGGCTAGGGGCAGACACCTGAGCCAATTCATCCCTGTTTCTGTTATTAATTTGGTTAATACATTTTTGAGGGTTTTATTCATCCTCTCTACTCTCCCTGAGCTTTGGGGATGCCAAGGTGTATGTAACCGCCACTTGATTCCTAAGGCTTTGATGACATTTTGTAGGATTTGGGCTACAAAGTGAGGGCCTCGGTCTGAATCAATGTTATTCACTAGCCCATACCGGGGGATGATGTGTTCTAATAGTACTTTTATTACTGCCTGTGCTGTTTCTTTCTTAGTAGGGAAGGCTTCTACCCAATTGTCCTGGGTTGGCAGGCGACTCCTACTCTATATCCTACATCGTGGGGCTATATTGTGTCTTGGCAGTTGTTTTCTCTTCCCCTCCGGCGAGGACTGCGGCTGATAGGCGGGCCCTTGCTGGGGGGGGGGGGGGGGGAAATGGCTGCGGGCTTTTTTTACTTTCACTTTTGGCTCGGCTTGCTCTGCTTGGCGTGCTTGCTATTTCTCGCTACTCTCTGCTTGTTTTCTTCCTTCCTCTTCCTTTTTTCTTTCCCCTTCCCGAAGATTAGGACCGGCTCTGGACTGACCTGACCTGACCTGAGGAAAGTTCGGGAATTCCTGGAGCTCGACAGAGAAGATCAGCGCCTCTCCCCGCACAGTATTTGTTTCCTTCTTTTTTTCTTTTGTGTGGGGAGTGTTGTTAATAAAATAGGTTTTTCCACTTTCCCTCCAAGGAGTTTTTATTCCCTCCCGAACCCAGGTCTGGGAGTGGGGGAGAGGTGGTGGAGGTTTGTTTTAGGGGTTCTCCCCCTAATCTGTTCCAAACCGGGACACCAATGAGTCAAGTGATCTACTATAACAAGTAGGTGTTTGTACCCTTGTACTGAGGGCATTTCGGTGAAATCTACTTGTATATTTTGAAAGGGCCTCAGTGCTATCTGCCTTCCTCCTGGTGTGGTTTTTCTCATTACTTTTTGATTCACCTTTTGGCATATTAAACATCCCTCAGTAACTGCTTTAGCTAGACTGTATACTCCAATGCATAGATGTTCTCTTAGGAAGTGATCACATAACCCTTGGGTACCCCAGTGGGTCAGGTTGTGTATTTCCGTTAGCATTTTCCGAGCTAGAGCTTTATTTAAAAACTTCCTCCCGTCTGGGGTTAACCATTCCCCTCGCTTACCTTGATGCAATCTTAATTTCTTTATTTCTCTTAGCTCATTCTCATCATAAATTGGTTCCCTTATTTTGCTGGTAGGTGTGTTACTTAGGTTAAAAATTTTTATTGACTCCCCTGGGTTTTGGGCTGCTGACTTGGCGGCTTGATCTGCTAATTGGTTACCTTTTACTTCTAAGGTATCCCCTTTTTGGTGTCCCTTGACATGCACTATTGCAATTTCAGTGGGCTTCATGAGGGATTTTAGCACGAACTTGATTAGTTCTTTATGTATTAAATCCTTTCCCTTAGAATTTAGGAATCCCCTTTCTTCCCATATCCTTCCAAATGTATGTACTATCCCAAAGGTGTATCTCGAATCTGTGTAGATTGTACCTCGGTCTTGTTCTAACAGGTCTAATCCTCTCTTGAGGGAATAGACCTCACAGCATTGGGCGGACCAACTTGAGGGTAATTTTTCTTTTTCTATGACTTTTAAGCTTTCCTTTTCAATGCTCTCGACTATTGCATAGCCTGATACCCTTTTCCCTTCTAATACTTTAGATGATCCATCAGTGAATAACACCCTCCCATATGGTAGAGGTACATCTTCAAGGTCTTCTCTCATTTTTGTTTGTAAGTCTATGACTTCTAAGCAGTTGTGCTCTAATTCTGGTGTGGGCTCTCCTAAGAGGAATTGTGCAGGGTTTAGGCTCTTGGATGTGACTAATTCTAGGTCACTAGCATTTGTTAGAATCACTTCATATTTCAGGATCCTAGAGTCAGTTAACCATTGTTGAGCCTTCTGGCTTAACACTGCTCTAAGGTCATGAGGTGTATGTGCAGTGATTTTTCCTTGTAGTGTCAGCTTCTGTGCTTCTTCTACAAGGGTTGCTGAGGCTGCTACAACCTGGAGACAGGTTGGCCACCCCCTTGCAACTGGATCTAAGAGCTTCGAGAGGTATGCTACAGGCTTTTTGTGCCCTCCCCACTCTTGGGTTAGTACCCCATAGGCGATTCCCCCCTCTGCATTGATGAATAGGTCAAACTTCTTTTTAAGGTCAGGAAGACTCAGCACTGGAGCTGAAGACAATTTGGTTTTCAAATTTTCCAATTGTTTTCATCTCCAGCTGTCCATTTTATGGGTTCGGATTGGACTAATTTCTCATGTAGAAATTTAACACTCTGTGAATAATTTTCTATCCACAGCTTACAGTACCCGAATAGGCCTAATAGTTTCCTCACATCTGTTTTTGTGGTTGGGGCTGGGATGGACAGTATACCTGAGATTCTCTCAGGGCTTAATTTCTTATACCCTTCTCCAATGATGTGTCCGAGATAGGTGACTTGTGATTCTACAAATTTTAATTTGTCTTTAGATACCTTAAGGCCTTTTTCTCCTAAAAAGTTTAGGAGTTCAGTGCTGGTTACTCTTACTTTATCTTGCTCTTTCCCTGATATTAGGATATCATCAACATACTGCAAGATCTGCACGTTGTCTTTAGGGGTGTATTGCCCTAATAGTTCTTCCAGAGCTTGTCCGAATAGATTCGGAGACTCTGTGAACCCTTGGGGGAGGCGTGTCCATCTTAGTTGTTGCTTCCTCTGACTTTTAGGGCACTCCCATTCAAAAGCAAACCAATCTCGGCTCTCTTTGGCTAAGGGACAGGTCCAGAACGCATCCTTCAGGTCCACTACAGTGAAGCAGGTATGTTCTCTGGGTATTTTACTTAGAAGAGTGTAGGGATTTGATACCACTGGGTACTTGGTTACTGTCTTTTTATTTACTTCTCTTAGGTCCTGCACCAGCCTGAATTTATTCTCTGCCTTCCTCACAGCTAGAATGGGGGTGTTGTGGGGGGACATACAGGGTTCTAACACTCCTTCTGTTAGTAGGTGAGTTATAATTGGTGCTAGACCCTTCCTGCCTTCTATAGAAATAGGATATTGTTTGACCCTTATGAGGGACTTTCCCTCCTGCATCTCTATTTTTATGGGTGGGATATCTAGATATCCATATTTCCCCTCTTCAGCCCATACCTCTGGCTTGATCTCATTCAAGTCTTCAGTAGTCATTCTCATCATTCGGACCACCATTTTACCCTCTCTAGGAAAGATCCCTACCCCCAGCTGGACCTGCAGGTCCCTTCCGAGTAGATTACTGTCTAATTTGGGTAGGTATATAAGATCAGTGACACATCTCCTTGAGTTTCCTTTGACTTCTACATTTTCTAGAACTGAAGCTTTGAAAGGTTTCCCTTCTGCTCCTAAAACTTCACACATTCGTTTTCCAATTGCAGTTCCAATTGGAAGTTGCTTAATACTTGATTTGTCTGCTCCAGTGTCTACTAAAAATTCAAATTCTTCATGATGGGGACCCACCTCAAACTTTACTATGGGCTCCTCGTGATGTTTCATTGGGTCCCCTAACGCATAGAGCCCATGACACCCCTAGTCTTTATCATCCTCACCTTTTAGCCATTTCTCTAAAGTCTCTTGTTCCCTGGCAATTGCCTCATCAAAGGATATTTTCTGGCAGTGTCGCTTTAAGTGACCTACTTCCCCGCAGTAGAAACACCTTCGTGTTTCTCCGGGCCTCTGAGGGGTGCCCCAAGGTGGCAAGACTTTTCCTTTCTTCACTGGGGGCTTTGTGTTTTCCCCATCTTGTGGACTCTTATTATCTTTTACACTTTCTCTGGCCACTGCTACCATGACCCTTGCTTTTGTTCTCATTTTTTCTTCCTCTCTCCTCAGATAGACTCTTAAGGCTTCTCTCAATAACTCATTTATTCCTTTCTCTTGCCAGTCTTCCATCTTTTCTAGTTTCTTTCTTATATCTGGCCAGGATTTGGTAACAAACTGTAACTTTAAAACCACTTGGCCTTCTGGGCTGTCTATATCTAAATTAGAGTACTGCTGGAAATTCTTTCTGAGCCTATTTAACCATGCTGCTGGAGTTTCATCTTTTTCTTGGGCTCCCTCAAAGGCTAATTTGGTGTTGTTACTCCGGGGAACTGACTCTTTAATGCCCCTTATTATTAAAGTTCTATTGTCTTCCATATTCCTTCTATCCTCCTCCCTGTTTGGGTTCCACCCTGGATCAACTATCGGCAATTTCTGGTCACCCGGGGGACCCATCCGATTCTCCCTCTCCCAAATACGCATTCCTGCCGTTCTAATCAGCTGCACCTTTTCTGGATTGAAAAGTATGTTCAGGATGGAGTTTAACTCTCCCCACGTGTAGATGTTTGGGCCTAAAAATTGATCTATTTGAATGGCAATCCCCACGGGGTCTTCAACAAGATTCCCTAGCTCTTTCTTGAAACCCCTGACTTCTGAAGCTGTTAGAGGGGCGTTTACAAACCCTACTCCTCCAACTGCCCCACCCATCGGAACTTCTCTTCGGGGGAAGAGTTTTGTTTTTGACCTGGTATTATTGTAGGGCCCTTCTGGGGTTTCTATTGCTTGGGGAGGATCCATACTAGGGGTTGGCAGACTTAATTCCCAGTTGGGGGGAGGTGCAGGGACTGTGGAAGGTGAAGGGGAAGAGATTGGACCAGTGTTAGGAGTCATGGAGGACAGAACTGGAGAGTAGAAGGGGTTAGCTTTTGAAAGAGTTAAGTTAGGCTGAGGTGGTGGAGGGGATGTGATCGCTGGGGATGGTCCTGTTGGAAAGCCAGCTGGGGAAGGGACAGGGATCATAGCTTGGGGAGGTGCTGAGGAATTTACAGGGAAGACGGGAGGGTTTGCAGGGATAGCTTGGGGTATTTCAGGGTGAACAGGCGGGGGTAAATGGTCAAGAGGGTCCCAAGCACGACTACTCTCTTTTCTGTCTTCATTTTTATTCTCCTTTTTCTGCCCTTGGAGCTTACAAATCTTGGCTGTCTCACTCTTAGCTATGTGTTTCTGCCAGCAAGTAGCATAAAGCACCTGCTCAGTATTAGAATCTCCCTGGACTCTCAAGTATTGGTTCAATTGTGCACACATCCAGGGATCCCACACCATGGCCACCTTCCAGGTAAATTTAAAGCAGGCCAAACTTCTATGCAATAGTGAATCATCTTCACTTTACTTAAACCTTTCGTGGCCTCATTAGTTTCCCATAGCTCAAGCATCTGCCCGAGCGGACTGTCTGGTGGAATATTCTTAAGTTTT
Organism: Acrocephalus scirpaceus scirpaceus; assembly: GCA_910950805.1. Lineage (NCBI taxonomy): Eukaryota > Metazoa > Chordata > Aves > Passeriformes > Sylviidae > Acrocephalus > Acrocephalus scirpaceus. The sequence continues at coordinate 3,594,714 of CAJVGK010000018.1, read as the reverse complement.
TCTCCTCCTTTTTCCCCCGATGGTCTTTGTTTGCTCAAGCACGCTCCCATTCTCCCTGGGTCTAAAATAAAAGCTATACGGTGCCCTTACCCAAATGAAAATCTTAAGATAAGGCAACACAAATCGTAAATATTTGACCCTTATTCTAAATCAAGCTTTCTTTAATGTGCCCCTACTCGAACTTAAAGTTAATGACGGGCAACTTAAACCTTAATACTTCACGCACTCTGGTACCCCAAAGATAACTCGACAACCCGCCCTTAGGGTCTCGGCCGTTATCCCAGCCAGCTCCTCAAACACTCTAGTACCCTGTAAGCAGTCCGGGCAACTTGACCCTGACAGTTACCCCAGCTAGTACCTGGACACCCTTGCGTACCACGAGCCCCCGAAAGTAGCCTCTGGCTACCACAGCCAGCACTCGGGCACCTAAGTGCTATGGGCACCCCGGGGCTGTAACCTCAGCCGGTCCCCAGCAACTACTTCAGCCAGTACCCTCAAGCACTCGCTGTGTGCTACGAGCCCCCGAAAGTGGCCCGGACAACCACCACAGCCAGCACTTGGTCACACAGTGCACAACTCTCCCTCTCTCCTTACTTTGGACCTCTTGTGCTTTGGGGTCCCCTAACGTCTGCTCCCTGCACCCCGGCAACTACTCTGGACAATAGTCCCGGCCAGTGCAGCCCTCTCAGCCTATACCCTGGCGGCTACCCCAGCCAGGACCTGGACACCCTTCCTAGCGCCCCCGGCACCCCGGGCCGTAACCTCAGCCAGTACTCTCTTACACTCCCCGCGCCCCGACAGCTACCCCAGCCAGTACCTAACCACGAGCCCCCGAAAGTAGGCTGGACAACCCGCCCTTAGGGTTCCGCCTACCGCAGCCAGCACTCGGGCAAGCACCCTGGGCCGTAGCCTCAGCCAACGCGGTGTGTGCCTTTCACTGCTTAAGGCCCTCCGCGTACTAGGATTGGCCCAAGCAGCCTACCCCTGTCCTGAAATGGGGAGGCCTATCCTATCCCACAAGACGTGCCACTCACTCCCTAAATTTCCTCCCCACGTCCGGAGGGGGGCCCCCTACACCCCTGGAGACGCCTCACTCTCTCATCTCTCTTTCGCTTCCCCCTGTTCCCGGCCGGCGGTACTGAGGGGTCTCTCTCGCCCCAGAGATCTGGGCTACCAGTCTCTGTCACACTCACTCCGCCCACTCGCTCGTCTCCACCCCCGCTACCGGTTACTCACTGGTTCTCCTCAGCGATGCTCGCGCGGCGTCCTGTCCTCTGGTCCCGGGGTTGCCAGCTGTCCTGTCTTCAGGCGTGGCTTGAATCCCGGACAAGTCCCCAATTGAAGTAAACAAAAAGGGCAGGAGATTTGTTTTAACTCCTTTTTGTGCCTTTATTAAAATAGCTCTTTTAGAGAAGGGGGGGTTGGGTGAAGTTTTGCCGTCGCCGCTGCCATTGCTGCTGCTGTTCCCTCGGGGCACCGCTGATGAGGAGGTGTAATTCGATCCTGCGGCCTCGCTCCGTCTCCTCTCTGCAGAATTGGGACTCCTTCCTCGTGAGGGTTTCCCAGAAGTCCAATCTGCCTGGCTCGGTCTAGGGGTGTCTTTCCCTTCAGTCACCCTTTAGGTCAGCGAGAACACTTCAACAAGTTGGAGACCCTCCTCAGGTAGCTGGATGTCCTCTTCCCACAGCAGTGTCTTCCATAAGTCTTGGTTTTGGGTGGGCTCGTTGGTCTAGGGACCATTTGCTGCTAACTGGACTTCTACTTGGAGCCAAGCATTACGGGGGTCTACTCTATTTCCATATCAGGCGGGGTCTCGTGGTTCGGGCAGGCGGGGAGCAGCAACGGCTTTAACTCGATGGAAAGGGGAAAGGGGAAACCCGGGACTTGGGGAAAAGGGCAACACACAGCCCGGAACACAGGGCACAACGCTGGCACAAACAACTCAAAATAACAGGTATGTGACACTACAACTTCAAATACAACATCTAATAGCACAACAATGCAACACACAACATATACCATGCACAACAGTGATTAAAACCTGGAGTCTCTTTGGTTCTATTCATTTCAACGGCCAGACTGCTCAAGGTGCTCGCAGCAGCCCCGGCCAGGCTGCTCGGGATCTTTCCTTTTCCCTGTTTCTCCCAGTTTCAAAACCCAGGAAAAAAAAAAAAAAAAGTGCATCACAAGATGGCGTCCCCTCCTTCTGTGCGCAAACATGGCTGCGACCGCATGGTGCAGTTGTTTTCATGTGTGGCGCTACCTTCTTCTTCCCAGAATTCCCTTTTCCGTTTTACCAACTCCTTCCTTTCCCAACACCAACCCCCTCCTCCCAAGATTTCCTTTCTCCAGCTCCTCCTACCCTTCCCCTAACTCCTGCTTCGTGCCCCGCCTCAATGCCAACCCCTCAAGCCACATCCTCCTCCCAAACTACGCCTCCACCCGTGTAGAAACCGTCTTGATCCTCTGGTTCCTGCGGCCGGGCATCCGGTCCCCGAGCGGCTTTTGCGGCTTTTGTGGCGAGCGGGGCAGGCAGCGCGGCGCGCGACAGCTCGGTGCACGCTGTAGAAGCGGCAGGAGCCGGCGCACGTGACCACGGGACGGCCGCGCAGGCAAGCGAGCTTTGTTTCGCGCTCGGACAGAAACACGTGGTGGCGCAGGTTTTTGTTTCGCGCGCGGCGCAGACTCAGCCGCGGCATGCATCTGCTTCCAGAGAGTCATCCTTCAAGGCAAACAGCGATAGCCCATGCAGACAGTGCGGCAAGCGTAGGCACTGGCAATCTAAGTGCCCGTTTATCAGGGAGGAACTGAGGGGAGGTTGGGGGGGGGGGGGCACCAGCCCCGAAAAGCTAGGGGGCGAGCGCAGGTCCACCTAGCACGGGGAGTGGGTGGCCCGAACTAAGAGGGGGAAGGAGATGATGCCTTTTGCATGGCATCGCAAGAGGTGCAGGAAGTCCTCCTGGGAGGAATTTGTCCTTCCCCTAACCCACTGATCCCCAACTCATTATGTTTTTGTTTCCAGTTCTCTTTAGTTTCCCCCAGACCTGCTCAGATAGAAGCCCCTTCAACAGTCGTCATCCTGCCGTTGCTGCTCTTGGCCAGCCTCCAAGCTCCGACCAACAAATGGATCGTGCCTCAGTCCAAGGCCAGCGTATAAGCAACCCTTGCACAGTCCCTAAGACAGGGTCACATCTGCCTGTCCTCCGCATCAGCAACTGACCCTATAGCCACTTGTCTCGTGGGAATTCCTTTGAAACCGTTTTAGTTCCCCCTGTTATTATTATGCCCATAATCCCCACAGTCAAGCCCGCCGCTCATTTATTGAGTACCAGGTCACTCCCAAACCTTCCCCGGTACTCAGCCCTTTTTGTTGTGTAAGAGCTGGACTCTAAAATTATTCCCCCTTCCAGGCTGAGCCGCAGGAGCTGGGACTCTTGAGCTCGTCCACTGTTATTGTGTTCAGTTTATGTTCATCCTTAGCCCTTCCAAAAAGTATGCTTTTAATTTGCGGCAATAAGGCTTGACCAGGCATCCCCTCTCGCCTTACTGGAAATCCATGTACCCTAGGGCGTCTTAGTCTGTTTGCCCCAAATAAAACGCTAAATTATAAAGCAGATTCAAAAGAACTAGACTGACAAATTGGCCTGCCAAATAAAGAATTTTGAAGAATTAGACTCAAATTGCAAATCAGAAATTATCCATTGAGAGTGTTAAGTTACCAAACAGGCCAACCTGGTTTTGAACACCCTAACAGACCTCTTGTCAGACGAGAAAGTAACAAGGCAAGTGACCCTTCAAAATAGGGCCACAATCGACTACCTGTTGCTGATGCAAGGGTGCACGTGCGAGAGGTTCAATGGCCTCTGATGTACCTATCTTCAAAAGCTGAGGACGTCCATCAATCCATCAAAAGAATGAAAGATCAGGTCGGAGACAACAAACAAGAGACTAAGGACTGGCCAAGCAGCATTTTAAGAACTGGGGCTATCTGGGTAGGCCGGGTTCATTATTTAAATTGTACTGATTATTTTCTTTGTGATTATTGTAGTTTTAATTGTGTTTAGATTTCTCTAGTGCTGTGTTAAAAAGTTGATTTCAAGCACCAGCACTCTCCCCCAAGTGTACCAGGTCGTGTGTACCACAGCTCTGCAAAAAGAAGAGACCAACATAAATGAAGAAGAAGTTCTCCCTGAGGAGAACCCAAGGCTGTGGCCACCAACCTATCATCAATAGTTCAAATATCAAGTTAAAGTTGCCATCTTTTATAAAAGAAAAGGGGGAGATGTTGCGGTGTGGTTTTATCTAACGATTTAAGTGTAGTTTTCCTTCTGTTTTGTAAAAGCTTATTTAATGGTTCATTCCATGTTTCCCCCTATTCCCTTCCCCACTTGGTATAGTCCCCGCCCCTGGAAATCCCCTTGAGTTGTTTACCCCAAGTCTGTTATATGTCAATCATATATTGCTCCCCTCCCAGACCTTGCCAGTCTCAGGGAGGCCTCTCCTCCTTCTAGAAAGCTCAGAGAGGCTCAGTCCCTGATTGGGGCAAGTCTGGGAAATCCCCCACCCCTCAGTTTTCATTTGATATTGTATGTACCACCCCTTTTATGTTATTGGGCTTTCCTTGTGTGACCACTCCTTCTGTCTGTACCCTAAAACCCCTTACACGGCAGCAGTTCCTGGCTTCGCTGGGCTGTGCCAATAAACGTCACCCCATGGTGCCTCAGGGAAGTCTCCTTCTCCTTCCTTCGCCGTAGCCGCCCCTCCACGGCCCGTGCAGCAATGCACTTACCCACCGCATGGGTCCTGCCGGTCCTCCTGCAGACCCTACCGAGGCTGTGACCGTTCCCCGCCAGGGCAGCCGGGACCAGCTGGGAGGCCGCTGGTTAGCGGGCAGGGGAACGTGACAGAGTCGGGAGATGGCTTCTTTCCATTCTTTGCTGAGCTGTCGGTGTCTACGGAAGATTTCAAGCCCCAAGTAAACTACTGCTTCTTTAGCAATCTGTGCTTTGTTCTTAGAAACTTTGTACCCACTCAGTCTTAAGAAGTTTAATAAACTTACGGTAAGCTGTATGCAATCGTCTTTAGTTTTGGTTGTAATCAGGATGTCATCTACATATTGAAGAATAACTTTCTGGCTCAGGCTCCTGTCTTCTCTAGTCTTCTAATTATTTTGCTAGCTGGTTTCTGAATATTGTGGGACTGTTGTGGAACTTTTGGGGGAGAACTGTCTAAGTGAGCTGAGTTTTCCTCTCTGTCTCGGGATGTTACTACTCAAAAGCAAAGAGCTCTTGGCTGTTTTTATGCACAGGAATGCAGGAAAAGGCATCCTTCAGATCTACAACTGTAAACTACTCTAATTCATCTGTCAGTGTAGTCAAAAGGGTGTAGGGATTGGCACCCACTGGGTGTATGTCTTCAGTAATTTTGTTAATTGCTCGTAAATCTTGTACTAATCGATAACTCTTACTATCTGCTTTCTTAACAACTAAAATTGGGGTGTTGAACTTGGACTCACATTGCACTAATAAACTATGCTGCAGGAATTTTTCAATTACAGGTGCCAATCCCTTGCGGCTCTCTAGTTTCTAAGGGTATTGTTTTTGCCTTACCAGTGTGGCTCTTGGTTTAAATGCAATACTCACTGGTTCTGCTCCTTCGGATCTTCTTGGGATATCACTGGCCCATACTATGGGATTTACTACATTTCTAACTTCAGCAGGGATTTTATCAAATTTTTCCTGTACAGAAAGTGCGTCAACTTGGACAAATTTAGATTCAGTAATTACAACCTGTACTCTCTTTTCTTAAATTTCATTTCTACTTCTAATTTCTCTAACAAATCTCTCCTCAGCAATGGTTTGGGGGAGTTAGGCATATAAAGAAATTGATGGGTTACCTAGTGCTTTCTTAGCTTAAATTTTAAAGGTTGAAAAAAAGGCTGTGTTTTGGTTACTCTGGTAGCCCCAATTACTTGTATAGTATTATGACTGAGTTTCTCTTCTAAAGCATTCAACACAGAATAAGTAGCTCTAGTATCTATTAGAAATTCAATGTCTTCTTTCCTCAGCTTAGCTACAACCAAAGGTTCTGCTGGGGAAGAAGCCTTCAGTCCCTGTCACTCAGAACCTGAGTCACTTGAATTTTGCACCACGGGAAGCTGGGGGACTGAGGATTTTTCTTTCAGTGCTGGGCAGTCTTTTTTCTAATGTCCCCACTTCTTGCAGTATGAAAACTGATCTCTCTTCATAGGGGAGGTTTTCTTAGATGACTTTTCTTGAGTTGCTTTCTTACTAGGTTGAGATTTGACCTTCTCAGTGGAACCTCTATCTCAAAACACCTAGGTGTGCTGGTTTGAAAGCAAAACCAGTGAAAGACTCAAAGTCAGAAACACAATTTAATAAGATAAAAAGAAAATAAAGAAAGTAAAATAAAAGTAATAGTAAAAAAAACCACTGACAGAGTCAGAATACAACCTGACACCCTGTTAGGGTGGTAGCGGCAGTCCAGATGAGATGGTCTTGTCGAAGCAGTGGTCCTGTAGAAAAGTCTGGTAGCTCTTGTCTCCTCTGGGAGTCCAGTGGATAAAAAGCTGCCTGTGCTGTCTCAAACCCTGGATTTATCCAGGTGGGAATGCTTGGCTCCTCCCCCTGGGCAGAGCATCTCCCAATGGGCTGATCTCATTCTATGAGTCATGCAGTGGGTCCTTGATGGCCCATTAAACAGAGATAACTCCCGGAGGAAGTTATCTATGAGTCATGGGCAAGGCATTGTTAGGCTCGTTAACAGAAGATAAGGAAAACACTGCCCCACCCTGGCTCCAACGGCTCATGGGGATAGAATACAAACCTTGGGCACAATTTTACATTGTAACCTAGGACACATATGCAGCTAGCGGGAAAGCTGCCAAATGGGAGGGACTTCACAGACAGATTCCTGGGCGGCTGTTTTTCGTGAGAATTAAAACCCGCAAGAGAACTATTTTATGTTGTCAATGGGGAAATTTCCATAGTAGACTAAAAGAGACTTCTCTCTCTAAATGAATTGATGAAAGACTATTTTACGGGTGGTAAACTTACCAAGAGTTCCAGGTTTTGTCTCTTTATGTTGTTAGTGGGAAAGTGAACAGTTGTGGGGAGGGGAAGTGTTTTGAAGGTTTCATTTTGATTCTCATTCTTTTTTTTTTTTTTAGTGTTTGTTAATAAACCTATCTTTATAGCTTTAAAGTTTGAACCTGCTTTGCTTTTCTCCTAATCCTATCTCACAGCAGGAAAAAGGGTAAATGATTATGATAGACACTCAGACCACTACACTAATTTTGGGAAACAGAAATTGACGAACGTGAGACCACTACAGGATTATAGTTTAATTTAATGATCTTCTTCCATATAGAACTCATAGTAATTTTCCATGTTGTTTTTACCATTATATCCTAGGTTACAATGTAAAATTGTGCCCAAGGTATGTATTCTATCCCCATGAGCCGTTGGAGCCAGGGTGGGGCAGTGTTTTTCCTTATCTTCTGTTAATGAGCCTAACAATGCCTTGCCACATGACTCATAGATAACTCCCTCTGGGAGTTATCTCTGTTTAATGGGCCATCAAGGACCCACTGCATGACTCATAGAATGAGATCATCCCATTGTGAGATGCTCCACCCAGGGGGAGGAGCCAAGCATTCCCACCTGGATATAATCCAGGGTTTGAGACAGCACAGGCAGCTTTTTATCCACTGGACTTCCAGAGGAGACAAGAACTACCAGACCTTTCTACAGGATCACTGCTTCGACAAGACCATCTCATCTAGACTGCCACTACCACCCTAAATAACAGGGTGTCAGGTTGTATTCTGACTCTGTCAGTGGTTTTTTTTTGTACTATTACTTTTATTTTATTTTACTTTCCTTTATTTTCTTTTCCTCTTATTAAATTGTGTTTCTGACTTTGAGTCTTTCACTGGTTTTGCTTTCAAACCAGCACATATTTTTGGTGCCCAACGTGGGGCAGGAGGTACTGAGAAAAGTCAGAATTACAATTTTAGAAAAAAGACACCTGTTCACTATGATGCTCAGCATGTTTACATGTGTCTTGTACCTAGCTCTCTATATCTTTCCACACATGGGGCAGTATCTGCAGATCTTAATATTCTGGTGTAAACCAGGGCATTGCACTAAAATTGCTTTATTGGTCTATTATGTCTATTGCATGGTAACCTCCGAGGCAATGAGCACAATTTGGAATATGTACTCAATTTTGTTGTCTTGTCCCGGTCTAGGATGCTTTGTTTGGGGGCTCAACAATCTCACCCAGCCACAGTGGGGAGGGGTAAAGAATGATTTTTTCCAGTCTTTCAGGCTTGATACAGCAGTTTTTGGAAATATTGAGTTCTCTCTAGATACCAAGGACAGCATAATGATGTTGTTAGTACTGCTTTCTCTTCTCTGCACAGCCTGCACCATGCTTAAAGTGCAACGTTTTCTTGAGGCAGCGGAGAAAAGAACCAAATGCACAGCAACAGCCTTCGTGTCTACACAGATTGTCACAGAGGAGAAAGGAACCAAAAGCCAGGCAACAGTGTCCGAGTCTACACAGACTGTTACAGAGGAAACAGAAGCCAAAAGCAATGCAACAGTGTCCGCATCTACGCAGACTGTCACAGAGGAGAAAGGAACCGAAATCAAGGCAACAGTGCCCATGTCCATGCAGACTGCCACAGAAGAGAAAGAAGCACCAAGCAAAGCCACAACGTCTGTGTCTGTGCAGGTTGTCACAGAGGAGAAAGAAGCCAAAAATGCCAGCATCTCCACACAAACCATCACTGAACTGGAACAGCCTAAACCGGTAGCAGTTGCTCCTGTTCAGAAGAAGAAAGCAAAGAGCAAATCAGTCCGCATAGTGACTGACGAGGATGCAGCAGGACCTTCACACCCAGCAGAAGAGACAGAGCCAGAGATCATCACTCGCTCTCTGTCCCTGGGTGAGCTGCGTGACCTGCGGAGGGAATTCACCCGCCAGACAAATGAATCCGTCCTGACCTGGCTGCTCCATATCTGGGACGCTGCAGCCAATGACACCATTCTGGATGGAAGTGAGGCCAGGCAACTGGGATCGCTGTCCCGGGATGTGGTCATTGACCAGGGGATCGGGAGAACCCAAGAAACTCTCAGCCTCTGGCGACGACTGCTAACAAGTGTGAAGGACAGATACCTTTGTAAAGAAGATCTCCAGGTGCACCAAGGAAAGTGGAGCACAATGGAACAAGGTATCCGATGCCTGAGGGAATTGGCTGTGCTGGAGATCATTTTCTCACAGGACGAGAGATTTCCTAAAAGCCCAGATGAAGTCCAGTGCACATTGCAGATGTGGTTGAGATTCGCACAGCTTAGACCAGGGATGTACTCCCGTTATCTGGCAACACTGCAATGGAGGGCAGGCGGGGACAGGGTGGGCGTCTTAGTCAATAAACTAAGAATTTATGAGGACACTGTCACCGCCCCATTTCGTACCCATGCCTCATCCGTGGAAACAAGGCTGGCTGAGCAAATCCGAAGCTTGATTAAAGAAGAAATTTACCACGTCTCGCCAGAACCAACAAGAGTCTCTGCCATTAGGAGCAGGCGTCCCCCAGCCAGGGAGAGAACATACACTCCACGAGGTAACCTCTGGTCTTTTCTTCAGGAGCATGGAGAAGACATGAGGAAGTGGGATGGAAAACCCACCTCCTCCTTAGCAGCCCGGGTACGTGAACTGAAAAGAGAGACACCTACCACAAGAAGTTCATCTAGAGTCAATGCTTCTCTAGTCTCTCAAGCACAAAACTCCAGATGGGATAGGAATGATGATATGACTGATCCTCTTGAAGGAACCTCAGGAACATATTTACAGGAAGAGAGTAGCGTGTACCATGACCAAGAATAGGCGGGCCCTGCCTCTAGCCAGGTAGAGGAAAGAGACAATCGGATCTATTGGACTGTGTGGATCCAATGGCCTGGCACATCTGACCCACAAGAGTATACGGCTTTGATTGACACTGGCTCTCAATATACCCTGATGCCATCAAGGTATGTAGGAACAGAATCCGTCTCTATTTCTGGAGTGACAGGAGGGTCCCAGCAGCTGACTGTAGTGGAGGCCGAAGTGAGTTTAACTGGGAACGGGTGGCAAAAACACCCCATTGTGACTGGCCCAGAGGCCCCATGCATCCTTGGCATAGACTATCTCAGAAATGGATATTTCAAAGACCCAAAAGGATATCGTTGGGCTTTTGGGATAGCTGCTGTAGAGACAGGCATCAGACAACTGAATACATTGCCTGGTCTCTCAGATGACCCCTCTGCTGTGGGACTGCTGAGAGTTGAAGAGCAACAGGTACCAGTCGCCACAGCAACAGTGCACTGTTGGCAATACCGCACCAACAGAGACTCTGTGATTCCTATCCATGAGATGATTCATAAACTGGAGAGCCAAGGGGTGGTCAGCAAGGCTCGTTCACCTTTCAACAGCCCTATATGGCCAGTGCGTAAGTCCAGTGGAGAATGGAGACTGACTGTAGATTACCGTGGTCTGAATGAGGTCACGCCACCACTGAGCGCTGCTGTGCCAGACATGTTAGAGCTTCAGTACGAGCTAGAGTCCAAGGCAGCAAAGTGGTACGCAACCATTGACATTACCAATGCCTTCTCCATTCCTTTGGCAGCAGAGTGCAGGCCTCAGTTTGCTTTCACCTGGAGGGGTGTGCAATATACCTGGAACCTAATGCCCCATGGGTGGAAGCACAGTCCCACAATCTGCCATGGACTGATCCAGACTGCATTGGAAAAAGGTGAGGCTCCTGAACATCTCCAGTATATTGATGACATTATTGTATGGGAGAAAACAGAAGGGGAAGTCTTCAAGAAAGGAGAGAAGTTTATCCAGATTCTACTGAAAGCTGGTTTTGCCATTAAGCGAAGTAAGGTTAAGGGACCGGCTCGAGAAATCCAGTTCCTGGGAGTCAAGTGGCAAGATGGTCGTCGCCAGATACCCACAGAAGTAATCAACAAGATCACCGCAATGTCTCCACCAACCAGCAAGAAGGAAACACAAGCTTTCCTAGGCGCCATAGGCTTTTGGAGAATGCACATTCCTGAGTATAGCCAGATTGTGGGTCCTCTCTACCTGGTTACCTGCAAGAAGAATGATTTCCACTGGGGCCCTGAACAGCAGCAAGCCTTTGCCCAGATCAAGCAGGAGATCGCTCATGCGGTAGCCCTTGGCCCAGTGAGGACAGGACCAGATGTGAAGAATGTGCTCTACTCTGCAGCCGGGAACAATGGCCTGTCCTGGAGCCTTTGGCAGAAGGTGCCTGGTGAGACTCGGGGTCGACCACTGGGATCCTGGAGTCGAAGCTACAGAGGGTCCGAAGCCAACTACACTCCCACGGAGAAGGAAATCTTGACCGCCTATGAAGGAGTTCAAGCCGCCTCAGAAGTAATTGGTACTGAAGCACAGATGCTTCTGGCACCCCGACTGCCGGTGCTGGGGTGGATGTTCAAGGGAAAGGTTCCTTCCATGCATCATGCCACCGACAGTACTTAGAGCAAATAGATTGCTCTCATTACACAGCGCGCCCGTATTGGAAACCCAAATCGCCCTGGGATTCTGGAAGTTATAACGAACTGGCCTGAAGGTGAGACTTTTGGATTATCCTCTGAAGAAGAAGAGGAGCAAGTGACGCGTGCTGAGGAGGCCCCACCATATAACGAGCTACCAGAGACTGAAAGATGATATGCCCTCTTCACTGATGGTTCCTGCCGAATTATAGGCGCTGACCGGAAATGGAAAGCTGCAGTATGGAGCCCCACACGACGAGTTGCCCAAGCTACCGAGGGACAAGGTGGATCGAGTCAGATGGCAGAGCTTAAAGCTGTCCAGCTGGCTTTGGATATTGCTGAACGAGAGAAGTGGCCGAGGCTCTATCTCTACACCGACTCATGGATGGTAGCTAATGCCCTGTGGGGATGGCTGAATCGCTGGAAAAAGGCCAACTGGCAGCGCAGAGGGAAACCCATCTGGGCTGCTGAGATTTGGCAAGACATTGCCACCCGAGTAGAGAAGCTAACCGTGAAAGTTCGACACGTAGATGCACACGTACCCAAGAGTTAGGCTAATGAGGAGCATCGCAACAATGAGCAAGTAGACAAAGCTGCCAAGGTGAAAGTATCACAGGTGGATCTAGACTGGCAGCACAAGGGAGAATTATTCCTAGCTCGTTGGGCCCATGATGCCTCTGGTCATCAGGGAAGAGATGCAACATACCGATGGGCCCGTGACCGAGGGGTGGACCTTACTATGGACAGCATCTCACAGGTCATCCATGACTGTGAGACCTGTGTTGCAATCAAACAGGCCAAGCGGGTGAAGCCTCTGTGGTTCGGTGGACGATGGTTGAAATACAGGTATGGGGAAGCCTGGCAAATTGACCCTTCCCCAGACCCGCCAAGGCAAGCGCTACGTGCTGACCATGGTAGAAGCAACCACAGGATGGCTGGAGACCTATCCTGTGCCTCATGCTACTGCCCGGAATACCATCCTGGACCTCAAAAAGCAAGTCCTGTAGAGACACAGCACCCCAGAGAGAATCGAGTCAGAAAACGGGACATGTTTTAAGAACAGCCTTATAAACACCTAGGCCAAAGAACATGGTATTGAATAGATATACCACATCCCTTATCATGCACCAGCTGCCGGGAAAGTTGAACGGTGCAATGGACTGTTAAAGACTACCCTGAAGGCACTTGGCGGAGGGACCTTCAAGAATTGGGACATAAACTTAGCCAAAGCCACCTGGATGGTCAACACCCGAGGCTCCATCAATCGAGCTGGTCCTGCCCAGTCTGAACCCTTGCACACAGTGGATGGAGATAAAGTCCCTGTGGTACACATGAAAGGGATTTTAGGAAAGACTGTTTGGATTAATCCCACCTCAGACAAAGGCAGACCCATCCGTGGGATTGTTTTTGCTCAAGGACCTGGTTATACTTGGTGGGTAATGCAAAAAGATGGAGAAACCCGTTGTGTACCACAAGGAGACCTAATTTTAAGTGAGAACTAGAATTAGTGTGTAAGGTTTCATTCCGTGTATATATGTATGTATCTGTGAGAATGTATGATGTAGATAGTGATAGAATAAGGGGTGGATTATGTCCTAGGTTACAATGTAAAATTGTGCCCAAGGTTTGTATTCTATCCCCATGAGCCGTTGGAGCCAAGGTGGGGCAGTGTTTTCCTTATCTTCTGTTAATGAGCCTAACAATGCCTTGCCACATGACTCATAGATAACTTCCTCCGGGAGTTATATCTGTTTAATGGGCCATCAAGGACCCACTGCATGACTCAGAATGAGATCATCCCATTGTGAGATGCTCCGCCCAGGGGGAGGAGCCAAGCATTCCCACCTGGATATAATCCAGGGTTTGAGACAGCACAGGCAGCTTTTTATCCACTGGACTTCCAGAGGAGACAAGAACTACCAGACGTTTCTACAGGAATCACTGCTTCAACAAGACCATCTCATCTAGACTGCCACTACCACCCTAACTAACAGGGTGTCAGGTTGTATTCTGACTGTCAGTGAGGGTTTTTTTTGTACTATTACTTTTATTTTATTTTACTTTCCTTTATTTTCTTTTCCTCTTATTAAATTGTGTTTCTGACTTGGAGTCTTTCACTGGTTTTGCTTTCAAACCAGCACACCTTGGGATAGGCGTGGTTATACAAATTACTTCTCAGAAATCATCAATATCATTAGCATGTGTGACATGCTACCGCAGTGTACTCTGATGGTCGGAATGAGGAAGTCTACGAGTCTTCCTCAGGGGTCATTCCGATGAAGGCCAGCAGTCTTCCTTGCTATGCACTTTACACCTTTCTTTCTGAAGCATGCACAGTCCTTTGCTGGCTGGTTCAGCGTTTTCTGCTGACAATAGTTTTTGTTCCTCTTATCTTGGCAAGGTGCATTCTGTTTCTCTTATCTTGACAAGGCAAAGGCACATCCTGCTTCTTAGGCTTTATTACCCAATGGTCTTAGGTAGGGAGACAGGTTCTCTTGATTAAGAGTCAAACAGCCTGTTTTATTGTTTGAAACCTTCTTACATAGGGAGTTCAAAACTCCCAGCTCTAGACACTGATTGGTCTGAGTCTTAGCCTGGCCCAGCTCCTTGACCAGTGATATGTCTGCTCTCTGGACTGGCTATGATTGGCTGAGGTCTCTGCATGAGCTCTCTTACTCACTTAGGGACTTCTAGAAAAAGCCAGGTCAGCCAAAAACTGGACTTGCCATGACCAGATTTATTTTGTCTTAGCTAAAGACTAGCTGTGAAAGGCTTGTGATTAATATTTGCTGGCTCTTAAAAGTTAACTCATGCTTACATGAGTTAACTATTGATCAACTCTTATCAAGTGCAGAAGGAGGGGAAGGAGGTGCTCCAGGTGCTAGAGCTGAGATTCCCCTGCAGCCTGTGGTGAAGACCATGGTAAACCAGGTCGTCCTCCTGCAGCCCATAGAGGTCAACAGGGGAGCAGAGCTCCACCTGCAGCCCATGGAGGAGACCCGTGCCAGGACAGGTGGATGCCAGAAGGATGGTTGTGACCCTGTGGAGAGTCCACACTGGAGCAGACTCCTGACAGGAACCTGTGGACCTGTGGAGAGAGGACCCCACACTGGAGCAGGTTTGCTGGTAGGAATTGTGACCCTGTGGGGAACCAACACTGGAGCAGGCCATGCCTGAAAGACTGCACCCTGTGGAAAGGGACCCATGCTGGAGCAGTTGATGAAGAACTGTAGCCCAAGGGAAGGACTTACACTGTAGAAGTTAATGGAGGTCTGTTTCCTGTGGGAGGGACCCCATGCTGGAGCAGGGGAAGGACTCCTCTCGCTAAGCAGCGACAGAAACAACATGTGATGAACTGATCATAACCCCCATTCCCCATCTTTCTGCACCATTGAGGGGAAGTAGGAAGAGAATCAGGAATAAAGCTAAGCCCAGGAAAGAGGGAGGGGTAGGGGGAAAGTGTTTTTAGGATTTGTTTAACTTCTTGTTAACTTACTTGGATTTTGATTGGTAATAAATTCAACTAATTTCCCCATGTCAAATCTGTTTTCCCCATGACAGTAATTGGTGAGTGATCTCCCTGTTCTTATCTCAACCCATGAGCCTTTTTTTATATTTTCTCTCACCTGTCCAGTTGATAAGGGAAATGATAGAGCAGCTTTGGTGGGCACCCAGTATCTAGCCTGGGTCAATACATCACACCAATCTAACTTTCCTTAACATAAAGCTAATGGTAGACTGTGCATAGGAAAATATGCATGCAGAAATGCTGAAGGTAAGCTGTTTGGCAATAGACTTCTGGAAAATTGGGATTTATCAGCTACCATAGAGATAAGTTCAGAGTGTATTAGACATGACCAGCACCAGCAGGAACACAAGCCATCCATTTATTCATCAAGAACAACCCTGCAATCTTTAAAACATGTCTACAGACAGTTTCTCAACCCTAAGCTAGAGAGACCCAATTTTTAAGGATATATGTTTACTGCGGTTAATACTGTGAAAATTATGCAAACCTGAAAAGCCACTCTCCTGATTACAGAGAGGGGGGCAGAGTTTAACGCTGTGTGAGTGTGACCAAGTTGTTATTCTATACCATGCATGGCTTTGGAAGGAAAAGCTCGGGCGCCCTTACTGGAAGTCAGCCATTTTGTCTCACTCTGAGAAGGTGTTGGCATCAACCCCTGTGGGCTCAGTCCCTCTGCTGTCCTGAAAGTCCCCCCTCCCATTCATTTGAACATGATTACAGACCATTGGTGCTGAAAAGGACAGTGGTGAAAATGTGTTTGACTGTAGTGTGGAAATGACAGCACCAGCGAGGAAGCTGCCAGCAGGGAACAGACCGGCATGTGACAGGACCCTTCACCCCTGATACAGCAAAAGCTTATCTTTTTCCCCCATGATTTAGTAAGGCCGGAATAGCTTGTCTTATGGTGAATTATCTTGGTTGGAAAACATCCTTAGCCAGCAATAAACATCCTGCCCTGAATGCATGGGAAAAGATACGCAAAAATTTGTGACTTACAGACACAGCACTTTTACAAACTATAAAAGACCATTATAATTTTAATAAAATCAGAAATCTCTTACACACACTCTGAGTGATGGGGGAGTTCCCCTTGAGGTTGAGATGTCAGCATCAAGTTACTCTTCTAGAAGTTGAGGGAAAGGAGACTTCTATAAACCACTATCATTAGTTGGTAAGTGACATTGGCTTCTAATCTATCCTATTTCTTTGCTAGCTGTAATATAAGTACCTTTACTACTGTGCACTGTCTCATGAACCTACTAGAAGTGTTTCTTTTGTTTATCCTGTGTAGTGAAGTCTGTAAAGTCTTATGTCTGTTTTTCCTTGTGTCTATTAAATAAATAATTAACTTTGTTATAGACCTAATCAGCCATTATTAAGAACTTGCGAACAAGTGGTCTTGGGGTGCTAGCCGCCTCAATAAAGCTGCTGTCTACTGCCAGAAACCTGGGCAAAGGCAGAAACCGTCTAAACTCCCCTCTCATTCATAACAAATTGGCGCAGTCAGCAGGATATGGCAAACAATTTTAAAAAACAGACCACAGACTTAACACATTACTCACAGTGACACAGTGATTGTAACCCTTGGCCAGTACATAACTGGTTTGAGTGGGGAAAAAAATCGAGAAAATAAATTAACAGCAGGAATCGCTGACAGATAAAAATGGAGAA
This sequence comes from Acrocephalus scirpaceus scirpaceus, assembly GCA_910950805.1. Taxonomy (NCBI): domain Eukaryota; kingdom Metazoa; phylum Chordata; class Aves; order Passeriformes; family Sylviidae; genus Acrocephalus; species Acrocephalus scirpaceus. Next base: position 3,577,926 of record CAJVGK010000018.1, on the reverse strand, counting down.
AATATAATTTCTCATGAATTTACATTATGTTTAAAATCTGCTTGCCAATGGCAGGAACAAACCATAAGAGAAAATGACAAATTGAAACAAGAGCTAAAAGAATCCAAGGAAAAAACAAAAACCTTGGAAGAAAAATTAGAATTGGCATCATTAAAAAACCCCAACTCTTTGGATGTTAAAGAAATTCCAAAGTTGGTAACATCACCCGAGGACTGGCAAAGTAATATTCAGAAAAACTGATGAAACTGGTAATGTAAATGTTGAATTGGATTCTGATAAAAGTACAAAAACCCTACCTCTTAAAGGGGAGTAAATTCCAGAATTTAAATTAATATCATTATTAAAACCAAACTCTCCAAAGGACCCCAATGTGGTCAGAGGGGGAATATGGTCAAAACTTTTCCCTGGGATTCCCTGCAATTGGCAAACCTTCAAGAAAAATATGGACAAAAAGCAGGGGAAACAGAAACTGAGTATCTGTTGAGAATTTGTTTCACTGGGGAAAATAAGATCTTATTGGATGGTATGGCAAGTTTTGGATTCTAGGGAGTGAGTGTCCTGTTGCACCATGAATGAGACCTTCCTGACAAAACCCATTTAATAATCAGCAGAATTGCACATTGAGCAGGAGGAATAAATATGTCTTGGTTTTGAAAGAAGACAGGTATCTGCTAAAGAGAGGCAGGGCCTCTCTTGGGATGGATAATTCAAATCCCCTTCTCTCAAATTATTATAATTTAGAAAATTAAAACGGCTCTCAGGCAGAGATATGGGGATAGGAATAACAGTTCTTTACTAATAGTATAACAAGGCAAACAAACAACAACAACTACAGCAATTAATAGCGAAAAACAGAACCAGGGACCTTGACGGAGCTTGGTCTTACAAAACCCGGGGCAGTCTGCTCTCTGGGGACTCTAAAAAAAAAGGGTACTAAGCTGGAACGGTAGGGTATCCCGGGCTGGTGGATCGGATGAAGTTCGGTGCTCCGTCGGTGGTCACTGGAGGGCAGGGATGTTTGGCAGGGAGGCCAGTGCGGGCCTGCGGTGCAGAGCAGCTCTAAAACAGCGCCGAGGCAGTGGGACAGGGCTGAGACAGCTCTAGCAGGGCAGGAAAAGGAGAAATCAGGATCTTCTTGGACACACGAGCAGATGATGGCAGCTCTCTCTAGGATCAGGTCCTGGTGGTGCTAGTGAGAAACCCACGCAGCAACGGCAGCCCAGTCTGCTCCTGACGCAGACTACACTAAAAGTGAAGCTGCTCTCTTAGCCCTCGTCTCCCCCCCCACCTCCCCCCCCCGCCCCCCTCGCGGGGGGGCGGGGGGGAAACTCCTGGAGACAAAGGGTGTAGCTAAGTGCCAGTCTCTACTCAGCCTCTATGCTTTGTTCTACTAAGCACTGACAAACACCCAGCAATCAGTTGCCCTGCAACTCTTGGGAAAAAATTCTACAGGTGAAAAAAAAAAACTAAACTAAAACAAAAAAAAAAAAAACAACAAACCAAACAAGTCTAACCCCCAACATCAATCTACCCCGAATTTTTTCCCATACTAACATATTACATTTGAATTTAAACTTCTAAACTATATACATACATGCACTACTTTAATTATATACATATATACATGCAGATATGGGTACGGATACAGTGGCATGGGTAGTTCACTCTAAAACAAGGTCTCCTTGAGGTATGCATCGGGTCTGTCTATCTTTTTGCATTACTTACTAAGTGCAACCTGGTCCCTGAGCGAAGACAACCCCACGGATGGGATTGTCTTTGCTGGAGGCAGGATAAACTTAAACAGTTTTTCTTAGCATACTTCTCATGTGTACTACTGGAACCTTATCCCTATTCATTGTTCTCAGGGGCTCAGACTGGGCAGGGCCTGCTCGGTTGGTGGAACTTCTGGTGTTCACTAACTATGTGGCTTTTGCTAAATTCATCTCTCAGTTCTTGAAAGACTTCTCACTCAGTGCTTTTAAGGTGGTTTTAAGCAGGCTATTGCATTGTTCAACTTTCCCGGCAGCTGGTGCATGATAAGGGATGTGATATATCTATTCGATGCTATGTTTTCTAGCCTAGGTGTTTACAAGGCTGTTCTTGAAATGGGTCTCATTGTCTGACTCAATTCTTTCAGGGGTGCCATGTCTCTACAGGACTTGTTTTTCAAGGCTTAGGATGGTGTTCTGGGCAGTAGCATGGGGCACAGGGTAGGTCTCCAGCTATCTAGTGGTGGCTTCTACCATGGTCAGCACATAGCGCTTGCCTTGGCGGGTCTGGGGAAGGGTGATGTAGTCAATCTGCTAGGCTTCTTTATACTTATATTTAGACTATCGTCCCCCATACTATAGGGGCTTCACCCGCTTGGCCTGTTTGATGGCAGCACATGTCTCACAGTCATGGATAACTTGGGAAATACTGTTTATGGTTAGATCTACTCCTCGGTCTCGTGCTCACTTATAGGTGGCATCTCTGCCTTGATGTCTTGAAGCATCATGGGCCTATCGAGCTAGGAACAGCTCTCCCTTGTGCTGCCAGTCTAAGTCTATCTTTGATACTTCTATCTTGGCAGCCTGATCTACTTGCTCATTGTTTCGGTGCTCTTCATTAGCTCTGCTCTTGGGGACGTGGGCATCTACATGGCGGACTTTCACAGGCAGCTTTTCTACCCGAGTGGCAATGTCTTTCTATTCATCAGCAGCTCAGATTGGTTTTCTCTGACGCTGCCAGTTGGCTTTTTTCTACCGTTCTAGCCAACCCCACAGAGCATTGGCCACTATCTACGAATCAGTGTAGAGGTAGAGCTTTGGCTACTTCTCTCTTTCAGCAATGTCTAGGGCTAACTGAATGGCTTTGAGTTCAGCAAGTTGACTCGACCCACTTTCTCCTTCAGTGGCTTGTGCAACTTGTCGTGTGGGGCTCCACACGGCTGCCTTCTACTTCTGGTTCATGCCTACAATGCGACAGGAACTATCAGTGAAAAGAGCGTACTGTGTCTCTTCTACTGGCAGTTGGTTGTACGGTGGTGCTTCTTCAGCTCGTGTCACTTGTTCTTGCTCTTCTTCGTCTATGAGACTAAAGCTTTCACTTTCTGGCTAGTTGGTAATAACTTCTAAAATCCTAGGGCGGTTTGGGTTTCTAATATGGGCGCGCTGTGTGATGAGGGCAATCTATTTGCTCCATGTGGCGTCGGTGGCATGGTGGGTAGAGGGAACTTTTCCTTTGAACATCTACCCTAGCACAGGCAGTCGGGGCGCTAGGAGGAGTTGTGCTTCTGTGCTAATCACTTCTGAGGCAGCTTGAACTCTTTCATAGGCGGCTAAGATTTCCTTCTCCGTGGGAGTGTAGTTGGCCTCAGACCTTCTGTAGCTTCGGCTCTAGAATCTCAGTGGTCGGCTTCGAGTCTCACCCGGCACTTTCTGCTAAAGGCTCCAGGACAGGCTATTGTTCCTGGCTGCTGAGTAGAGCACATTCTTCACATCTGGTCTTGTCTTCACTGGGCTAAGGGCTACTGCATGAGCGATCTCTTGCTTGATCTGGGCAAAGGCTTGCTGCTGTTCAGGACTCTAGTGGAAATCGTTCTTCTTGCGGGTAACTAGGTAGAGAGGACTCACAATCTGGCTGTACTCGGGAATGTGCATTCTCTAAAAGCCTATGGCACCTAGGAAAGCTTGTGTTTCTTTTTTGCTGGTCGGTGGAGACATCGCGGTGATCTTGTTGATTACTTCTGTGGGTATCTGGCGACGTCTATCTTGCCACTTTACTCCTAAGAACTGGATCTCTCGGGCAGGTCCTTTGACCTTGCTCTTCTTGATGGCAAAGCCGGCTTCTAGGAGAATCTGGATGATCTTCTCCCCTTTCTCAAACACTTCTATTGCCGTGTTCTCCCACACAATGATGTCATCGATGTACTGCAGATGTTCTGGAGCCTCTTTTTTTTCTAGTGCAGCCTGGATCAGTCTATGGCAGATGGTGGGACTGTGCTTCTACTCTTGGGGCAGTCGGTTCTAGGTATACTGCACACTCCTCCATGTGAACGCAAACTGAGGCCTGCACTCTGCAGCTAGAGGAATGGAGAAAAACGCATTTGCAATGTCAATAGTGGCGTACTACTTCGCTGCCTTGGACTCCAGCTCGTACTGGAGTTCTAGCATGTCTGGCACAGCAGCGCTCAGCGGTGGTGTCACTTCATTCAATGCACGATAGTCTACAGTCAGTCTCTATTCTCTATCAGACTTGCGCACAGGCTAGATGGGGCTGTTGAAGGGTGAGTGGGTTTTGCTGACTACTCTTTGGCTCTCTAGCTCTTGGATCATCTTGTGGATGGGGATCACGGCATCTCGATTGGTCTGATACTGCCGGCGGTGCACCGTCGAGGTTGCAACTGGCACTCGTTGTTCTTCTACTTTCAGGTGTCTTACGGCAGATGGGTTCTCTGACAGTCTAGGCAAGGTGTTCAATTTCTTGATGCCCTCTGCCTCTACAGCAGCTATTCTAAAAGCCCATCTGAGTCCCTTAGGGTCTTTGTAATACCTATTCCTGAGGAAGTCAATGCCCAGGATACACGGGGCTTTTGGGCCAGTTGCAATCAGATGTTTCTGCTACTCTTTCTTGGTCAGGCTCACCTCGGCTTCTACTAGAGTCAGTTGCTGTGATCTTCCTGTCACTCTAGCAATGGAAATGGGTTCTGCCCCTACATGTCTCGATGGCATCAGGGTACACTGTGCACTAGTATCTACTAAAGCTTCATATTTCTGTGGCTCTGATGTGCCAGGCCATCGAATCTACACAGTCTAAAAGACTCGGTTTTCTTGTGCTTCTTCTTGGCTAGAGGCAGGGCCTCTCTAGCACTGGTTATTATTTCTTTCTTGGGCATACGCAGTAGAGGTTCTTTCAAGGGGATCTGACATATCATCTTCACTTCTATAATACCTGGTGGCTCGGTCATGGGAGGCTGAGGCTACTTTCATTTTAGCAGGACCCCTTCGGTTAGTGTTTCTCTCTTTGAGCTCACGCACTCGTGCTGCCAGGGCAGAAGTGGGTTTTCTATCTCACTTTCCTATGTCTTCCCTATGGTCACGCAAGAAAAACTACAGGTCAGCCCTTGGGGTGTACTTTCTCTCTCTAGCTGGAGGGCGTTGGGCTCTGGCTCTGGGGCCTGTGACTCGCACCGGTGCTGCATGGGAACTGTTCTTCCTCATCTCTTCTCTCATCTCACTCATCTCTTCTCTGAGTTCTTTAATCACAGCAGAGACTTGAGCCTGCATTGGGCTACTGATCATGCTGTCATAGTTTCTGAGCCTATTGGCGACAGAACTCACTGTCTCTCGGTTGCTATCAGGATTGATCATTGCAATGAAGGTGGTGTATTGAGATGGTCTTTTACTTGCTAAGTTCTACAACATCTGCCTTGTGCACCTGACTTTGTCAGGGTCATTGTCATGCTGTCTACTCCTCTTAAAGAGTACTTCTAATATTGCTACTTCTCTCAGCTGTTGGATCCCTTCTTCAAGGGTTTTCTAATGACTTCTATGATGGTGCTCTTGCATTCTGTCTCTGTGGACAAACTTCTCTCTTACACTCATTAGAAGTCGCTCTCAGAGGGGAAGGGGCCTTTGCTCTTTTACAAATACTTGATTCACCCCTGAGTCCTGGGTCAAGGGTCTCAAGTTCTTTGCTTCACTACTATCTAGTTGCACGCCTGTACTTATAAGGTCTCAAACCCGAAGTAACTAAGTTGTATAAGCCTCACGTCCCTGTCGTGCAATATCTTTTTGCAGATTACGTAGGCTTTCATAAGTCAGGGACTCGGTGACAATCTCAACTTCTGGTTCTCTTGTGAGCTGTGAGGGCTCTCTTTTCTTATCTTTATTACCTGGGTGCTCTGATTTCATCTTATACTTCTTTGTTTCTACAGGGGCAACTGCAGCTGGTTGTGACTGGTCTTGTGGTTCAGCTGGAACTTGGACGGTTGTAACTTCTGTGGGTTCTACTGCTGCACTATCGGATTCTCTTTTTTCAGGGCAAGGGGAGGGCTTCTCACCAGCTGGGGAAGTGTATTCTTTCAGCACCTGGCCTATCTCACGTATCTCTTTCACTAGAACTCTCACTCAATCGGGGTGGTTCATTTCTGGGGTGGGCTGCGGGGCAGGGTTAGGCAGTGGGCCAGCATCCCTAGTCTCTGGGGCAGTATCAGGCCCCACAGCAGTATCTCTAGCTTCTGGGGCAGTGTCAGGCTTTACAGCAATATCTCTAGCCTCTGGGACAGTATCAGGCCTTACAGCAATATCTCTAGTCTGTGCAGTGCTCTAAATTGACTTCACCTTATCTTTGAAAGCTAAGTAAGCTAGGATCATCAGCAACATTTGGTTAGTTTCTAGAGGAAATTTGAACTCTTCAAAAGCTGGTAGAGCAGGCATAAGGAACTGGCTAAAAGTCTGGAAAACTTCCCTCACTGTCATTTCCTCACAGAAAGTACTATTCTTAAAGTAACCCTAAATACACTTACTTAGTATGTGGTAGCTACGTATCTACGTGCCTGCTGTCTAGAGCAAGTTAAAAATCAGTGAATTCTTCACCTTATCAGCCTATAAAACAAACTGGATAACAGCCACAGTAGCTTTTGTTATAGGGCCCATGTTTAGGTAAGGGCCTGCAAATGGGCAAAATAAAGCCACAACTACATGCCACCCGAACTAGGATAAGTTAGACTACATGGCGTTACTTATCGAGGTTTCTATATCCAGTGCACAAGAAATCAGGTCACTTAAGAACTGTTATTCCTTTATCTCTCAATGCCCTCGAGCCCCACGTTGGGCGCCAGAATCTGTCTTGGTTTTGAAAGAAGACAGGTATCTGCTAAAGAGAGGCAGGGCCTCTCTTGGGATGGATAATTCAAATCCCCTTCTCTCAAATTATTATAATTTAGAAAATTAAAACGGCTCTCAGGCAGAGATATGGGGATAGGAATAACAGTTCTTTACTAATAGTATAACAAGGCAAACAAACAACAACAACTACAGCAATTAATAGCGAAAAACAGAACCAGGGACCTTGACGGAGCTTGGTCTTACAAAACCCGGGGCAGTCTGCTCTCTGGGGACTCTAAAAAAAAGGGTACTAAGCTGGAACGGTAGGGTATCCCGGGCTGGTGGATCGGATGAAGTTCGGTGTTCCGTCGGTGGTCACTGGAGGGCAGGGATGTTTGGCAGGGAGGCCAGTGCGGGCCTGCGGTGCAGAGCAGCTCTAAAACAGCGCCGAGGCAGTGGGACAGGGCTGAGACAGCTCTAGCAGGGCAGGAAAAGGAGAAATCAGGATCTTCTTGGACACACGAGCAGATGATGGCAGCTCTCTCTAGGATCAGGTCCTGGTGGTGCTAGTGAGAAACCCACGCAGCAACGGCAGCCCAGTCTGCTCCTGACGCAGACTACACTAAAAGTGAAGCTGCCCTCTTAGCCCTCGTCTCCCCCCCCTTATTGGATGGTATGGCAAGTTTTGGATTCTAGGGAGTGAGTGTCCTGTTGCACCATGAATGAGACCTTCCTGACAAAACCCATTTAATAATCAGCAGAATTGCACATTGAGCAGGAGGAATAAATATTATGGAAAAAGGGGAAAGTGCATCAACCCCTAAAGTCAGCTAAAAAGATCTCTACTACTGCTACAAAAACTGACTGTTTACAAACAAAACACAAACATGCACATGGAAATATTCCAACCTCTGCAGAGACGAATCTTAATGTATTAAGACCTTTGCTGAGAGGGACTCCAACTGTACTAAGATATTGTTTAGTGGGGAGACGGAATGAAGTCCGGGGAAATGTAGTGCACAGTGATGCTTTGCAAGGCCCACAAACCCTGAGAAAACCAATCCCTACATGGGGAAAACTCCTGTCTGATGTTGTAAACCCTAAAAGAAAAATGGGCCGGGAATATCACAAAAGAAGGCTAAGTACTGAAATGCAAAAACCCCCTAAACAGGTGAAAACTGTTGTCTGCCCGAGAGGAAAGCATTATGGAGAACTGTGAGAACTGCTTTCCAGGCGGTGGGGAGCTAGGGTTGGGAGGGGGAAGGCGGCAAATTAAAACCTGAACCTTTACAGAGAAAAAACCCACTCTCAACTCTTTTTACCACGCAGCACGGAGAGGAAACAAACCCCTAAGGGCTAGGCGACCTTTGAGCCAGCTCCCACAAGCATTCCTGCATGAGATTAGCCCTCACATTTACTTAACTGTAGGAGCAGAGACACAACCACTGAAAATTTGTAATTAACACTGGAACTTGAAATCTCTTTGATTACTCTTACAGAAACCAAAAAGCTAAACTTAAGTTTTAAAAACGAAAATTGAAATTGTATAACTGGCTTTAATGAAAAGTGTTATGTTACATTGCTAAAATTTGTGAAAAACACTGTTCACTTTTGTTAAAATTTTAAAAGTTTAATAATAGTAAAAAAAAATAAGACAATAAGAAACATAAAAAAAGCAAAAGTTACAGACATCCGGGTGCCTGGCATTCCACCACAAGGCACCCCTTGCTAACAAAGGATCTTCCCTTAAAAGCAATAGGCTATTGCATATTCATAAAACCTATACATGATTCAAACATTCCTTTCGACTTTGGGTGTTTCTGCTTAATTTCAACTTCTCCCCCCCACCATTCCATCCTGCAAATCAATCCTCCTGTGGCTCCATGGAGTCTCAAACTCTCTGATAACGGAAGCAATAAATTCTTCCTTTTGGGGTTTTGGTGTCTGTTGCTGTTATCTCTATCCAGATAGGATAATGTGAAAAATTTCTTGATTGTCTTTCTCATTCCTTGAGCCAGTCACAAAAAGCATCTTACATCACATAGTTTCTATTTTAATATTATGCTATAGCCTAAAAACTATATCACACTACTAAAATAGACTGTATTAATACAGCATAATTTTCCAACATAACACATATAGTATTCATTTTAATATTTGCGAAAAGCCAATCATATAATATGTATTTATAACAAATGTATTGTGATGTAATTAAGAATTCAAAACAAAAAGCATTATATTTAAAACGCATTCTACTTGCAACTCTTCTGTTTGACTAATGAAAACAGAAAAGGAAAAACAGAAGCTAGTGTTTAACAATTGATTCTCAAAAGCTTAATACTAACATGGAACATTTCATTGCAACTGCAAGCATTTAGACATAAATAAATGGCAGTTTGTATGTTAGCTGCCTTCAGCTAAATACTGTGAAAAACAAGTTTCACTCCTTAGAAATTTCTAAATAAAAGTTTAATAAGGGACAAAAGGGATAAAATCCAGCCCTGGGGTGCTTGACTATTTGCCAAAAGCACACCATTAGCTTAAAACAATGTTCTTTATATACTGTTACATTACAGGGGATACATGCATATTCATAAGAGTTTATACATATTCAAACATTCTTGTAAGTTTAGGTGTTTCATTAATTCTTTTGCTTGGTTTTAACCTTTGACTTGTCTGCATGCCATCTTTCAGATTAAATCGATATATTTTATTTCTTTTCATGGTTCTATCCTGTTGTTTTTACACTCCTTGATAACAAGGAGTCAATAAATTGGGTTCTGGTTTTTGTCACCATTATCTTATCTCTCAGTCTACAAATGCAAGGAACCACCTAATTATCTTACATCATTCTCTGAGTTAGTTACATAAAAGCATTTTAACATCACATAGTTTCTATTTTTATATTATGCTACAGCCTAAGATATATTTATCAAATTACTATTTCCTATTTATATAAGCTATATGGTGCATACATAAATTCACAGATTATACTATACTGAAAAGCAGTTACAAGGAAATATAAATTTTACTATATCAACATCTTTGTGATTAATAATAATATTCAAAAGCTAATACATAAATGCCAAAGCCAATACTATATTGTCACTTATAACAATACCAAACTTCCTCTAAAAAGGTGAAGTTCCTGGGAACTGATCCTAAAAGGGAAAACCCAAAATTGGGGATGGCTTGATAGCCACAGAGTTTGCTCAAATGTTCTGAATTTTTAGGAATGTGTGCATGCGAATTGCCTGTGTGGATTTAAGTCTTGAAAGAAAAGAAACCATCACAGAAATGCCTGTGAAATAAAACCCATTTACTAAAAGAGTATTGAAACATAACTTTGGAATGTCTGTTGGGTTTTAGTGTGTACTATCAAGTATAACTTTGGAGTTTTTGTGTCAGATTAACACCGCTGAGGGAAGGCTGGACAATATACTAGAATCCTCTTGCCTGGGGGAGAAATTAGGCTATTTCCCTCTGTTTCTCAACCCCCAAACTCTGCCTGCTTGTAAAAACGAAATTTACATACCAAAGGCAAAGCCAGTACTGGTGATATCTCACTCTGCAACAGAATTGGTTATGTTGCAAGAAAACTAGTAAGCAGAATGTATTATAAAAACTTCCAAAGGCAGGGAAAGAACACATATTCATGAGAAAAAATACCCCAAAAATTGGGAATGGCTTGGCAACCACAAAGAGGCTTTGCAAATGCTGATAGAAGAATTGGAAAAGGGATTAGTATCTCTGACTCGAACTCTTAAACAAAAAATTCAACAGCAGCAACCTGTAAAAATCCAAGAATCTTTCAATTTGCTAGCCATCATTAAGAAAAGTGATGCTTCCCCAGAGGGAATACAGTTCACAAACGGTATGCATATAACTCAGGAGTCACAAAGCAGATGAATGTTACAGATAACTGTGACTCCGAACACTAACATTACAAAAATCTAACCCTATATTGGATAAATAGTGGAAGGAATGGAAAGTGCACGGGTAAGAAAGTTAAAAGGCTGTGTTATTGGCAGTAAAGGAAAAAGCAAGGATGGTGTATTTTAATTCTTATACAATCTGGGCTGGTGCCACATGGTGATTGTGTCAGTGGAAGTGTTAATTGGCAAGTGAATGAAGGAGGAAAATGGTTGTTTTTACGGGCTCAATCCTGAAAAATCCATATAGGATGGGTTGAAACTCATAAATACCCAAACTTCACAGACTTATTGGAACAAAGTGAATCAACTGAAAAATCAGAAAGATAAAAATTTATCCACAACACTAGTGTCAATCTAGTAAACGATTACATTGTGAATTAGGGCATACTGGAAACTATTTTTGCAACACACAGTAGAGAGTGACTATTGACCAGGAACGTAATAAACAGGGCAGGAGATTTTTCTCCTTTTAAAAGCCTTTATTATGATCAGCTCAGGGTGGGGGGCCCGACGGGTCGAGCACACGCCGCCGCTGCTCCCAGAAGCAACTTCGGAGGAGGAGGTGTGCAGCAGCTTCATCCACTTGAGTGCTGGCAGAGTCGGGTTTACGGTCCTCACAGCCGATCCCGAAGGCTTGCCCTGGCTCTGAAGGTCTGGGGTCCCTCTCTGGGCAATGTCTTTGAGAGTTAGGGTGAGGGGGTGAAAACCGCTCAACCTTGGGAGGGGGTAGTCTTCCTCCTTGCATAGTCCATCCATGTGTTTTGGTGGCTCAGTTTAATAAAGTCTTTCTAATTTTGGAGTAGTCTTTTCTTAATTTCTTCTCCCAGCTGGCACTGCATCACCTCTATTTGCATGTCTACTGGTTCTCCTCCTCCCCTGGTTTTTGGTTGCTACGTTGGCAGCTACGGGGCTCGGGGCTCGGGGCTCGGGGGCTCGAAGGCACAACAGAAAAGGGAACAAAAAAAAGTGAGGGGCCTGGTGATTAACAGAGGGGGTGGACATTTAACAAGGAGCATTGAACTAACAAAAACTTCATTTACAACAAAATTGCTTTGTCTATCTCAAGGAAGATGTGTAATGGTATTCTCACACAGTGTCCCAGTGCCAGCTAAAACTTGAACAAAACCCTCCAAACCTGGCACCATCTTTACATATCAAAAATAATAAAACACTCTGGTCAACTTGGTAAATAGATTATATTGGACCTCTAAAAACATCTAATGGTTACAAGTACATACTAACAGGTGGGAAGTAGTATCTAAACTGTTAGTGGCCACTAAAAGCAGGCATGCTGATGCAAAAACTATTTCAGGGCTCAGTGACTGGTTTTCCAGTCTCCTTGTCCCAAACTCTATACAGCGACACTCTTCTATGTGCAAGTTTGGTTTTGCTCTGAACAAGTTTCCCAATGAAACCTCACAAACCGCTCCTACACTGCCCCGTGTGACAGCAGTGAATATAGCACTGTTTGCAACTATAGAGTCCAACGATAGAACTGATGCCATAACTCTGTAGGAAAAACATATCTATTATTGCTTAAGTTCTGTTGTTTTGATTTCTTTAATAACCTTGGATGTTTAAGTATACCCTCACTAGATAAAAGACTAGGTGTGTATCTGGATATGAGGCAAGGAGCCATTCAAGCAACAGTGAAAAGGACTGTTCACTACCTGCACAGCTGTGAAGACTACTACTCCTGAACTCCTATAAGTAAATAAAGCCAACTCTGGACACAGAGAAGCCATACTGAACTGCACAGTAACTAATGAATCTGCTGTAACCAAAATGACAATTATGGTATTGCTTACATTTTTATGCTTACAAGTCAACGTTTGTAATAATGCATCATAGCTAATCAGCCATCCCAACAAAAACTAACAATTGTACCTGACCCTTGGAAGGGAAATTCACACATAAAGCTAATTAATGCAAGCTGTGACACTGATAACAAATTGCAACAATTATTAGATTTGTTCTCAGCCCCCCTTCATTTCATGAAAATATTTAAATGGTGAGAACTACACACCAAACATATCCTCTAAAAGTCTTCCTCCAGCTGGAGTGATACTCCTGGAAGGAGAGACAACCCAAATCTCCATAAATCAACAAAGCCTGATGATACAATCAGTGCCTTGAAACAAGTATTTACCAACCTTTGAAAGATAATTGAAGAAAATCAAATAATTTTTGATTTACTTTTAACTTCCACAGTTATCAACAGCAATTGCTGTGTATATGTAGATCAGGATCTGAAAATACAGACTGATCTGAAAGAAATCAGAAGGAACACTGGAATCTTCCATGAAATGCAAAAAAAATCAAGGACAAAATATATTTAATGGGATGACCTCATGAATTCCAAATTTAAATATGACTGTGAGAAAACTGATTGGTGTAATAACCATAGTTCTGACATTAATATTTGGTACATTTAGATTCTATTCCAAATTTGAAAAATTGGATTTAACAAAATGTATAAATTTGACAATAACCATTTTCTCTAAAAAGTCTCAAAAGAACAGATTTGACTTTGTTTACATAGAATTAAATCTTATTTAGTACTATTGAAGTATAAAATGATTTGATAGTTTTAACTGTTTTGATCAATATTTGTATATGCTTTGTAGTTTTCTGCAAGCATTACTTTAGAATGTTTATGTCTTCACTCTGATTGTCACAGTGTATAGAAAAGATTTCACCATGAATATCTCTTGAATTTTCATATGATTATGGAATCAATTTTGTTTACCTCTTCCTCCCCCTCCAGGGTAAAGCATAAAATTCCCAACTGGAGTGATATGCTGAGTAGGTACAAACAATTGAGTTTCATTACATCTTTGATTCCTCTGAGACAATCAAATTGTTATATAATACATGTGTATTTGTTTAGATTATTGTAAAATTGTCTAACACTTGATATGTTAAGCAAGAATATGCAAAATACTGCACTGAAGGAGAATGCTGGACTAAGAAGTGTGAATGGAAGTGAAAGAGTCACTGACCATCTATTGAACTCCTCCAATCACTGCAACTGCCCTCTCATTAGTAACATGGCATCAGGCATCACCCCAACCCAGTCAAGTCCAAAGGAGCCAAAATGAGCATGGCAGAGTAGTAGGAAAAGCAGCAAGCGACCCAGAGGACAACCCCACACCATGTAAGAGTGTTAGAAGCAGCAGCACAAGCACCTGTGCTGAACTGAGCTCGGAGGAGTGAAGGCATGACCCCTGCTTAGATGACCTAGTTTCCAGGGGAGGTTGTTCGTCACTGTTTTTTGTTATTGCGGGCTGGGGGGGTGTGGAATGCCTCTATCCTCTTGGGGAATTCCCAGGGTCCTGCCTTGGAAGGATGGACCATAGAGTCTTCCCTGCCTAGGCTGAAAGAAAGTCCTTCCCCATGGTGCTTTGCACACTGTGTGGTCTGTCCCAGTCTCTTCTCTCCCCATGCCCCTGGTTCTCATGGTTTCTCCTTTCCCCACTTCCCCATTGGTTGTGGTATCCCAGGTGGCTGACCCCATCTTCTCTATAGGTCACTGACCTTTGCCCTGCCCCTTGTACTGCCCCTGTGCCCTCAGACTATTGGTTCCCAACCCCTATTTAGGCCTGTGCACAGCACATGGCTAGGTCTTTGTTTCTGATTTCCCTTTGGTGCCTGGAATAAACCTTGATGGAACTGATTCATACAAAGGCCCTTCTTGCCTCTTTTTGCTGAGCTAGCCGTGGCGTGTGTGGATGTGTGAGCTTGACTGCTTTGCCTGAATTCTCCCCAAGTAACTTTTCCACAGGAGATGCTTATTGAGATATAGGTAGCAGCTCCACGATCTAAAAAGCACACTGCTACAGGAGGGCAGGAAACATTAGCCATGGGAGCTACCCCACCATATTATTGCCTTTGTTTCCAAATCCCAAGTGGCACAGCTTGCAGGAACGGTTGTCATAGTGCCTTTGTGTGGGGAAACCATGCAAACACCAAGCAGTGTCCCCTATTTTGGGTTTGTTCATAGTGCTGAATACCCTTGTGGGGGTAAAACAACTTCCCTTTTTGTATACTTGTGCTATTAATACTACTGTTGTTATTGTGTCTTATTCCATTGCTTTGTGCTTTTAGTAAATTGTTATCTCAACCCATAGTCTCTTCTTTTTTGTCCCTCCCTTACTGGAAGGAGCAGGGGAAGGTGAGGGGCTTATTTGGAGTTTAACTTCTTGCTGGTGTTAAAACCAGCATAGCCACAAAGCTGCACCTAAGTTATTGTTACTGCACTCACTAATTTCTGCTAAAGAAGTTGAGAATATTTAGCTTGTTTTCCTTAGTTATCTTTTATGGATCCTAAAGAAGTCTACACCCCTAGAAACAGGGGGGAAAATAACCCCCCTAAAATAATAGTATTTTTATTAGCTTCTCCCAGTCTTATGAAATTAAAAAGAAGAAACACAAGAAAAAATTATTCTGAACCTTGTCTCCAATGCCACCCAGTAGTTAACTAATAGGGAAAGAGCATAAAGAAACAAATCAAATCTTAAGTGACATTTCCTGTGGTATATCTGCCTCTAGAAATCAAGTTAAGGATTTTTTAAACAATGAAGAACAGAACTAAACCATCAATGTTTAATACTCAGCTCCCATTTATGGCTGCTGTCCTTTTAAAAATCCTGTACATATTTGACTTTCGCATCACTTAACAACCAATTCCAAAATTTGAATTATCTATGTAAAAAACCCCACAGTTTTATTACTTTTGAGCTGCAGACTGAAGCCAGAAGTCCTTTAAGACTTTGAGAGAATGTGAACTGGAAGGAAAAAAACCCCGATTCCTTAACTACCTTTTCCATACCATTAAGATTTACTTCTTTACCTATTTTCTCCCCCACTTTTGCTCACCAAGCTGAAGAGCTATGGTGGGTTGATCCTAACTAGATGTCAAATGCTCACCAAGCCACATTATCATTCCTCCTCCTCATGTAGACAAGAAAAAAAAACCAAAAAACAAGTGCCACAAAAAATGGCTTATGGGACAAGATAAGGACAGGAAGATCACACACCAAATACCTTTATGGGCAAAACAGACTGAATTAGGGAAAAATAATTGAATTTATTAAGCATCAAAATAAAAACAAATATTAACAGACTTTCCCCCAGTCCCTTCCCTTCTTCCTGGTCTCAACTTCACTCTTGATTTATCTACCTCCTCCCCCAGAGCACAACAGGATTACAGGAAATGGGGGTTATGGTTAGTACATCACATGTCTGCTGCTCCTTCCTCCTCACACTCTCCCCCTGCTCCATTGTGAGGTCCCTCCCATGGGAGACAGGCCTCTAAGAACTTTACCACGGTGGGTCCTTCCTATGTGCTGCAGTTCATTAACTGCTCCAGCATGGATTCTCTCCAAAGGGTGCAGTCCTTCAGGAACAACCTGCTCCAGCATGGATCTACCACAGGGTCACAGGTCCTGCTAGAAACCTGCTCCAGCATGGGCTCCTCTTCATGGGGCTGCAGTTACTGCCAGGAGCCTGCTTCAGAGTGGGCTTTCCACAGTCACAGCCATCCTTCAGGGCACATCCACTTGCATAGGGTACTCCATCAGCTGAAGGTGGATATCTGCTCCACCATTAGTGTTGCCAAGCAACTGTAACTACAGTATTTCCAACTTCTGAAAGACTGCTGAATGAATGTAAGGCTACAGAGCCAGTTTTGTATATGTACTTGCCAAAAGTAAAAAAAAAAAGTAATTCTTTCCTCCTTAACATAGTATCATTACCAACACCTATGGTACTAAACCTTGTTGATGTGTGATATAGTTCTGCCAATTAAGACAATGATAGCAATAGATTACTATGGTAAATGCACAGAAGAGTTTTGCCACAGGGAGCAGAAGATAACTGTAAACACAAACCAAACGAGATGTCAGAATCATGCATTTCACTAGAAAGGATGGAGGAAGGAATGTGAAGGAGGCAATCTTTGAGGTCTGACAATTACTAATTTAAATTTGTGAGATGCTTCTATAGAGAAACCAGCTTTTAGGTCTGCTCAAAAGGTAAAACAAATCAAAATAATTTAAAAAAACCCAAATACAAAGAAATGCTATTTTCACAGCAAGCACTGTGCTCTTCTCACAGCATTTTTTATAAATATAAAATAACCAAAACAAAAATTTGTGTGGGAATTGTTTAGTATTCCTGAAGTTTAAAAGAAAGAATGCATTGAAAAGCACAGGAAAGTAGGAAGCTCTTCAAACAAGTAGTTTTGCTTCTGGGGACTAGACAATCTGCAATTGCCCTTAAACTAATTGTCTGGATTGATGACTATGTATGCCACAGAGGTTAATTAAGACAAAAACCACTGTAAAGGCAGGTACTCTCTTTTATCAGCTAGTTCGCATATAAAGCAGTTTTTATGTGGGATGAAGACTGTCTCAGTTTGAGAGGAATCATGGGGTGAAGACTTCCAAATAAGTTACCACCCCTTAGTTTTTTACCTCTCCCCTTTCCACTAATAAGAGACAAATGAAAAGAGATATAAGTAAAAAAATAACATTTTACTGAAAGAAAACAGCTGTAACCAGGAAAACAGCAAGAACCACTAGATATAGAGATGCTGAGTCATGTGCCCCACCTTTTTCCCCTAGAAAAAAGAAAATAAGATGGCTGCTGCCCGGCAAACATATATGGCCCAGAAGACAAAGACAAGATGGCAGAGAGGCCTCCTCTACAGACCATGTGGCCAAGAGAGAGAACAAAGGAAACAACACAGCAAACAAGCCTCCACAGTTCAAAAAAACTTCCTATTCCCAAACAAACAACACAAAGCAGAGAAAAAACAAATCCTGAAAAAACTATTTTTGTACAAAATGAGTCAGTGCTGCTAAGGTGCTGGTGCAGGCTCCTGTGTAGTAACTTGACAGGCTTTTTCTCTCTCCCTCTCTGTAGCAGCAAAAAGCAGTGGACTGATGGCAGGGGCCGGAATTTGTGGAGTGGCCCCCAATGCTGGTGACAGTCCCAAGCGGCAGTGGTGAAAAGTCCAAAGAATTCTCCCCTGGCCCCACAAGTGGTAGTTGCCTGTGGGGGTTTGACAGTGGCTAAATGCCAGTGAACCCACAAAAAAATCATTCATTCATGCTCCTCTGCTATAGTTGAGCAGAGGAGGGGGAAAGAAAAAGAAATTAAAAGGCTCATGGAGTGAGATAAGGATTAGGAGAAAAACACTCTAAGAGCAAATCAGACTCAAAACTTTAAAAGGTATATAGAAAAATTTATTAACAGAATTAAGAGGACAATGAGAACCAAAAAAACCTTTAGAACATCTTCCCCCTCGCCCTTCTTTCTTTACCACCAACAGCACAAGGAAACAAAAAATGGGGTTTTTAGTCAGTTTGTCACTTGTAAAAATTTTTCTTCAGGAGTCTCTTCTGCTATGCCATGGGGTCTTTCCCATGGGAGACAGTTCTCTGTGAAGTTCTCCAACGTGGTTCTAATTTTCATGAGTAGCAGTCTCACCCAAACCTGCTGCAACATGAGTCCCTCCCACAGGCAAAGCAGTCTTCCCACAACTGTTTGCATGGGCCATTTAGTTCATGGGCTACAGTTTTATAAGGATAAGTTGTTCTAGTATAAAAGCAAGGGTTCTCTTTTTCTGTCTCTGGAAGCAAGGTTTCTCTCTCTCTCTCTCTGTTCAAGCCTCTCACCAGATCACAGCTTCTCAGCATCCGCACACTCCAGCGCGAACACCTTTTTCTCACAGGCTGCAGGTGATTGCTGCATCCCCCCATGCACTTCATGAATTACAGGGAAGCTGTTGTATTACAGTCCTCACCATGGTTTGCAGAAGAATCTCAGCTCCGACTCTCAGAGTACCTCCTCCTCCCATTCCCTCTTTTCCACCTACCTTAGTGTCGCCATGTTGTTCTCCTCACGTGTCTTCATTTTTTCCCCTTTTCTCTGACTCGGGAGAAAATTGGTGTTGGTAGGTTTGTTTGTTCTCAAGTTCTATCAATTGAAAAGTTTTTATAGAGTTCCGCAGCACTGGAAGATTGATCCTGTCTGAGCTCTGCATCGGGGAATTGCTCGCCATGCCTCTTGCTGCTGATCATGTAGTTCCTGCCGGCACTGCGTAGGCCATGCTGACCATCACGGCATCGGCTCCATTTAGCACCTCTCTTCATGCGGGGAGTGAAAAAGGAGAAGCTGCTTCTGCCTTTCTGTGGCAGGCTGGAAGTGGCCAGGCAGACAAAGTCCATCGTTGGCTATGTCAAGATGGAGACTGCCACGTGACCACTTCTGGCCCCAGCTGCTCTCGGTCTCGGCCACGGGACCGCTCCCAGAGCTGGCTGCAGGGCCGCTCGTGGCACCGGGATGGCCCCTGGTGGCATGGCCCAGCAGCCCCGCTGGGAAGGGGTCCAATGGCCCGATCACCACCCCTCAGAGGGCAGGAAGAAAAGAGGAATTATGCACATATTTTCCTTCTTAAATATGTTATCACAGAGACATTACCAATTACTTTAATTGGCTTAGTAGTATGACTATTTTCAGAGCCAGCTTCTAGTAGCTTCCTACAGAAAAATCTTCCCTCCTCATCAAAAAATCAAACCATCCAAACCCAACACATCGCTGTAGCAACTCAGTTAGTTTTGGTTTCTGTTTTTCATCAGTTTCCTAGGGGACCACAACTGTAGCCTGTTTCTACATACCACCAGAGCATCTCCCCACTTTTGAGGCAAGCAAGCCTCTGCATTTCTGTTCTCTGCTTTTTAAAGGGACACAGCACTCCTCCCCTTCTTCAAACGGGGTAAAACACAGAGGTTCAGCTTCCTACAGCGAGTCTAAAAAAGACAGTCCCCTAT
This sequence comes from Acrocephalus scirpaceus scirpaceus, assembly GCA_910950805.1. NCBI lineage: Eukaryota > Metazoa > Chordata > Aves > Passeriformes > Sylviidae > Acrocephalus > Acrocephalus scirpaceus. The sequence continues at coordinate 3,558,345 of CAJVGK010000018.1, read as the reverse complement.
AATTGACTTTGAGGGAATATGGAATACATCATTTTTGGTCATCCCTAAAGCCAAACTCTGCCTCCTATCCCCGTAACTAGGACATTATCCACACCTTACTCCATATCATCTACTCATGCCCAAATTAATAACTTTTCTGACTACATTTATACATATACTCACCTACAACTATACACAAGCATGGTTATTATATCAGTAGTTGTTGCTTTTGATTTTCTTTTTCTGCCAGAGTCAGGATTAAATGAAAAAGACAGTATTTCTTGTTTGGACTCAGATGTTTATTAATGCTTATCTCTATGACAGTCTCACAAGCCAAGTTCTACAGCACTTCTAGCTAACAAAGTAAAAATGGAGCTGTCTCTATCTCTCTACAAGGCCTTTTAAGGATAAACTGTTGTAAGAGAAGGTCTGAAAATCCCTCATCTGCCTCAAGACCACTGCCAAAGACACAGACCGAGACCCTTGGAGGAACAGAGGGCTTTCTAGCTTGGCCAAGGTGGGATGTTCGCCAAGTTCTATCTTCAGGTGTGCTCACCAGACCAAAGACTGGTATGCATCTACCAGTGTAAGAACAATGGACCAGGTTCCAGTTGGGCAAGTACCAACTTGTTGCCTGAACCAGCAAGCAAGCATGGACCAGCCTGGGCCGAACTAACGGCTGCACCTGCTCCTCACCACAATGCCCCCCACTTTGAAAAATACTATGAAACCCCAAAGGACAGAGACCCATTTTGTGTACACCCCATGGGAAGACGCATCTATTGGTCAGCATGCACTATGAGGATTCCGTTTTCTCCATTGATAGCTATATAATCCAAATCCCCTCTTCTCTTTTCCTCTCTCTTCCTCTCCCTCTATCACATATTGTGTTGTGTGCACTTAATAAAGTGTACTGCTGTTGAGAGCAAATTGTTGCTGTCCCCTGCTGTGTCTTTTGTGCTCTAAGTCAAACCACCACGACCCCCACTTGCATTAGTGGATTGTGACAAATGTCCAATTAAGAAATTACACCTACATTATTTTTACTTTTAACCCAATAACCAACGACCCTTTTCTATCCAATTACAAAATACCACTGTAGTGGTTTAACATTCACCTCTTTTTCTGTTGGCTAAATTTAGTGTAGTGGTCTAAATGTTTTTCTGCTGTGAGAAAAGATTAAGAAGAAAAAGGCAGAACAGGCCCAACTTAAGGTAAACAGATAGATTTTATTAACACACACAGTAAAGAATCAAGAAAAACCCCCTGAAACTTCAAAACACTTCTCTTTCCCCCACAAACTGTTCACTTTCCCACAACCAACATAGAGAGACAAAACTATGATTTTCAGTCAGTTTCACCATATAAACATAATCTTTCATCACTTTGCGAGAGGAGTCTCTCTTAGTGTCACATGGATCCAGTGACAACTTAAAACAGTTCTCTTGTGGGTTTTAACTGTCACAAAAACAGCTGGCCAGTAAAATTTGATTTTGTGACCCCTCCCATTAGCAGTTTCCCAAGCTGCTTATGGGTCATGGGTCTAGACTTTTGCATATTAGGGTGTCACCTTTTAAAGATTAATAACTCCAAAGAACAAAGGATTCCTCATCTCAAGGAACAGAGATATCTTCTCACTTCTTCACTAGCACAGAGGACTTCTCATCTCTATCTTTGTTCAAGCAGCTCATAAAATCAATATCACTTAGTCCATCACAAACACCTTTGTTCAAAATCCACACAGAAATTTGAACAACATCTCCCTAAATGCATATCTTTCCCATGATTTGAAGGGATATTTCAGTCTAGTCTTCATGGTTTACATCCAGAGAAGTCCAGACAAAAATGTCCACTTCCTCAATCCCTTCTTCCAATATTCTTCATCAGTTCTTTCACTGACTCTGTATCATGCTGTCTCTCTACATTTTAAATCACTCTGTCTTCCATCTAGGAAGGAAGGAAAGGGTTGGAGTTCTGAAAGCTTCATCTTGTGTTAAGAAAGAGTTAAATCTTGCCCAGGCCTGCGGTGGTCATGTGATCTCTGCCGGGCTGCAGCTTCTCAGGCTGAAGGATCCCAAAGCAGCCAGGCTCATTCTTTCTCTCGGCTGTGGCTCACGGTGTCTAATTCCAAAACCATGCTGGTGATGGGGAGGGAGATCCCATCCTCCCCCAGGCCAGCGGCACCAGCAACTAGGGCCTGGGGCACAGCCCAGCCGTGGAGACCCTGGCTGCAGCCTCCTCTTTTTCCCTGCCAGGAGCCGACAGAGCCTGGCCAGGCCTCAGCCTGGGTCTCCCCCGCCCTTGCAGGAGTGGGGACTGGGGCAACAGCAGGGCTTGGCCTGCTCAGGTCAATGTTACCAAGCCAATGTTACCTGTTCAACTGCCTGGAAGGAAAAGGGCCATTTGGACAAACTTAGGATTTATATGGGTATTACCAAAAGTCACATTCAGCTTTCTCAATGGTCAAACCACATGCCAATAGCCAAAAACCGGCCTCTGATAGGTCCCTGGTCTTTTCCAAAACAATTCTAAGGTCCTGACAGGTCAATATTCCATATTCCTCTTTAACTGAAAACTAAACTGTGTTAACCCATAACAACCACCTAGACCCTTGAAGAAGAAGATGAAAAAGAAGGACTAGCCTACGCCCTAAAACCTCCATCTTGCTTTATATATATTACTATATTCTAAAACCTTAAACTCTAAGTTTTCCACCATGTGATATTACACATTTCTATTCAAACTATACACCCATAATCCCAGTTCTATCATTCAAGTTTGGAAGCCTTTTCCAAGGCTTCAGGTCAAATACAGTGTTTTCCTGGGGGTCAGTGCCTGTCAGCACAGAAAGTCTAAAATTCTCAGTGACCAGGGTTCCAACATCTCCTCTTGTTGTTTGAACCATGAAAACTGCTTTGACCGCTTTGTCAAACCTCTGTTGGATACACTGAAGTAGACAAGGCACAAATACCATGATAACTATGATGACAATCAACACATACATGCCTATTTTCAAAAGTTCTCTCCACATTGGTGTAAGGTTAAGTCAAACAAACAGATCATTTAACCATGATCCTTCTTCGATTCTGAGTTTGGTCATACCTTCCTGCAATTTTTGTATGCTCTTATGTATAGATATGGAATGGTCAGAAAGGTTCATGCAACACATTCCATCAAAGTCTTTGCATCCATGTCCATGCACTAACTAAAGAAAATCAATCACTGCTCTGTTTTGCAGAGTTGCATGTCTCACACCTTGAACATCAATTAACAAATTGCTCAGTGTGAGAGAAATGACACGAGACTGCTTACTTAGACAACAACCTAGTTGATTTAATTGTTTCAAGGCTGCCCCGAAGCAGCTTGAGGCAGAAGGAGTTTCTGTAAACCTCCTTCCAAAATCCCAGGCCCTAAAGTTATCATCACAGTCAGGTTTATATTAATCAATGAACCTTTTCTCTCTGTTTATGTTATTTTATCATTTTGATATTAGGTGTCAGCAAAGTAAGTCTCCCAATGCTACAAGGACCACCTTCGACATTTGATGGAATGGCAGGCCAAATTCTATCTCCAAAAATGAGAAAGATCCTTTGCGGTAACTGCAAAGGGATATAGTTGGGTGCTGAGCACAAGACTAAGGTGAAATTGCACCAAGATGTTGCATTTTTGTACAAGGCCTGATTTGGAGTGACATCTGTAATTTTGTCTTTGCTTTGACCCAGGATAATCAAATATTATGCAAAAATCCAATTTCACTGAGCCAAAGATTTCCAATTCTTGAGGTTCATTGGGTGCCTCAGGGAGAAATTTGGTCCAGACACCCCATCCCTCAGTGGGATTTATAATAAATCGGGAAAGATCTGGAGAGACATTTTTTGGTATTGGCCAATCATCTACCAGTAAGCTGACCAAGCAGGTTGAGAATGGTTTTTCTGGACTTGAATAAGTTAAACAAATGGTATCCAAGCCTGATGCATTGGCCAAGGTCACCCAAACATTGGTTTTTGGTTGACTCACAGGCAGGATCACATTACTTAAGGCAAACAACAAAGTAATAAGGCATAGGTATGCTATCTGATTTAGTTTCATATTTTTAGTTTCATAGTTTTCATTTTTTTTGCATTCACCCTGTGTGGGGGTTGACATTTTTCCATATCTGCCCCTGGAGGCCTCCAATAAAGACCATCTTTTATATTACTTCCTATACTAATATTATGTCCAAAGTGTGTTGCTTCATTTCTAGGGTCTCTAAGGCATCATTACTATGTTCCTCATTAGCCCAACTCTTAGGCACATGTACATCTACATGACGGACTTCTACAGTCAGCTTCTCTACTTGGGTAATGATATCTTGCAATACTTCTGAAGCCCAGATGGGTTTCCCTCTGCACTGATAATTGGCCTTTTTTCCACTGGTCTAGCCACCCCCACAGAGAATTTGCTACCATCCATGAGTCAGTGTAGAGGTAGAATGCTAGCCACTTCTTTCACTCAGCTATGTCCAAAGCCAGATAGACAGCTTTCAGCAACCTGACTCCAACCACCTTGTCCCTCAGTAGCTTTTGCAATTTGCCATGTAGGGCTCTATATGGCTACTTTCTATTTTTGATTTGTCCCTACGATACTGCAGGAAGTGTCAGTGAAGAGAGTGTATCGCTTCTCATTTTCTGGAGCTGGTTATATGATGAGGCCTCCTAAACACATCACCTGCTCCTCTTCCTCTTCAGATGATCGTCCAAAATTCTCACCTTCAGACCAGTTTGTGATGATTTCCAAGATTCTAGGGCTATTTGGATTTCCTATCCAAGCTTGCTGAGTGATAAGAGCAATCCACTTAGTCCATGTAGCATCAGTGGCATGATGGGTGGAAGGGACTTTCCTTTTGATCATCCAGCTCAGCACTGGCAGTCAGGGTACCAGAAGTGTTAGCGTAGGAATAAAAACATATAGTCACAGCAGCATGGCTATATGCAGTGCTTTTATTGGGCCCAGAGAATGGGGGTTTCCTTCGACCCAAATCCGTTCTCTGGAGATACATTCGGATTTACAATTTATACCTTTTAGTTACATGAAATATCAATTATTAACTTCAATATTTTCCATTCTTCTTATTGATTCTCCTGAAACATAAGACTTTGAATTTCGAAAGAACTGTTCTCTATATTCCTACGTTATCCCTTGATTGGTCCTAATTACACTTAATAGCTTATACCTACGCATGGTCATAGTTGGTTAACTTGTACAAAGCAAAGCCAGCTACCTAGCCCATGACTATTAGTTTCACTAGCTTGCTGGTTTCCATCCACCCCCCCCGTAGTTTCTGCTTCCCTTTGAAATCTTGATTCTAAGCGGCTAAGATTTTAACCCTAATATTATCAGAAGGAGCTGTGCTTTGGTGCCAATTACTTCTGAGAATGCTCAAACCTCTTAGTAAACTGCTGAGATCTCCTTTTCAGTTGGGGTATACCTGGCCTTGAATCCTTTGCATCCCTGAATTCACAACCACAGAGGTCATCCTCGAGTCTCTCCAGGTATCTTCTGCCAGAGGCTCCAGGAAGGACTATTTTCCCCAGCTGCGGTGCAGAGCACATTCTTCACATTCTGTCCTGACTGGCCCAAGGGCTACTGCGTGGACAATATCTTGTTTGATCTGTTCAAAGGCTTGTTGTTGTTCCAGACCTCACTTGAAATAATTTTTCTTCCACATGTCACAAGGTAGAGAGGGCTTACAATCTAACTGTACTCTGGGATATGCATCCTCCAAAAGCCCAAGGCATCTAGGATAGCCTGTTTCCTTCTTTCTGGTTGGTGGGGAGATAGCAGCTGTCTTGTTCATCACTTCCACTGGAATTTGGCAATGTCCGTTTTGCCACCTCACTCCTAGGAACTGAATTTCCTGGGCAGGTCCCTTGACCTTATTTTGTTAAATGGCAAAACCAGCTTTTAGGAGAATCTGGCTTAACTTCTTCCCTTTCCCAAAAGCATTCTCTGCTGTGTTGCCTCACACAATCATGTCATCAATGTACTGTAGAAGTTCTAGATCCTCACCTTTTTCCAGTGCATGGCAAATGGTGGGAATGTGCTTCCATCCCTGGGCAGTCAGTTCCAGGTGTACTGGACACTGCTCCTAGTAAAAGGAAACTGTGGCCTGCACTCTGCTGCTAGAGTGATGGAGAAAAATGCATTAGAAATGTCAATAGTGGCATACCATTCTGCTGCCTTGGACTAGAGTTTGTACTGGAGTTCCAGCATGTCTGGCACAGCAGCACTCAGAGATGGTGTGACTCCATTCAGGTCAAGATAATCCACTGTCAGTCCTCCCTCTCCATTAGACTTATGCACAGGCTGCATGGGGCTATTGAAGGGTAAGTGAGTATAGCTGACTACTCCCTTGCTATCCAGTTCACAAATCATCTTATGTATGGGAATCACAGAGTCTCAGTCTGTGCGGTTCTGCTGATGATGCAGTGCTGCAGTGGCAATTGGTACTCATTGTTCTTCAACCCTCAAGAGTCCTGACATAGAAGGGACCTCTGAGACACCAGGCAAGGTGTTCAAATGTCTTCTGTCTTCACAGGAGCTATCACAAAAGCCCAGCAATGCCTTTTTTGGTCTTTGAAATACCCTCTCCTGAGGTAATCTATACCATGAATACATGGGGCTTCTGGACTAATCTCAATGGGGTGTTTTTTCCACTCCTTTCCAGTCAAGTTCACTTCAGATTCCAACAGAATCAACTGTTGAGACCTCCCTGTCACCCCACCAATAGAAATAGGTTCTGCCCGCGCATATCCCAATGGCATAAGAGTACATTGCGCTCCAGTGTCAACCAAAGCCTTATATTCCTGTAGGTCTGATGTGCCAGGTCATCAGATCCACACAGTCCAACAGACTTGATTTTCCCTGGCCTCTACCTGGCTAGAGACAGGGCCCCTCTAGTTCTGATCATTGCTTCGTCCTAGTGCATACATCCTGGAGGTCCCTTCAATGGGATTGGAAATGTCATCCTCCCTTCTGTTCTGCCTAGGAGCTCACCCATGGGAAATTGGAACTACATCCATCCTCACTGAATTTCCTTTGGGTGTCTTTTCTTCTTTTAGCTTATGCACCCATGCTGCTAAGATAGAGGTGGGTTTTCCATCCCACCTCCTCATGTCTTCCCCATGCTCACGTAGAAAAAAACCCACAGATCGCCTCATGGCATGCAGTCCCCCTACCTAGCCGGGGGGCACCTGCTTCTAATAGCAGAGACTCTGGTCTGCACTGGTGAGGCATGGAAAATGTCCTCTCTAAACTCCTCCCTGAGTTTCTGGTGACCTTCTTTCATTTTCTCTTCTAAGCTCTGGACTTGCTTGACTAGGTTTTCCATGGTCAAGACTTGGGCTCATATTGGGGCATGAACAGTGTCTTCATATGTCTGGAGTTTTCTCATCATAGTGCCCACTGTCTCATGTTCCTCAGTTCATTGCAGCATTGCTAAGAAGAGGGAATACATTTATGGCCCGAGTCGTGTGAATTTCATCTACAATCTGCGATGTACATTTAACAAGGTCCAGATTTTTAGTGGATTGCTTGTTATTTGAGAAAATGATCCCTAGCACAGACAGTTCTTGCAAGTGTTGGATTCCTTACTCCATGGTTTTCCAGGGGCCTTGCTGCAGCTGGAGGTCTTCCTGTCAAAGGTATCTCTCTCTCACACTTTTTAGGAGTCACATCCAGAAGCGAAAAGGTTCTGGCTTCCTTGCAGTCTCTTGGTCAATACCCACATCTTGGGACAAGGATCCTAAGTGCCTCGCTTCAGTACTAAGACCATACTGCCACCTGCAGTGTCCCAGAAATGGATCAACCAGCTCAATATGGACTCATCTGTTCATCAGGTGAGGTCTTTCCACAGATTGCATAGATTTTCCAAGGATAGGGATTTGGTGATTAGTTCTGATATCTCTCCTGGCTGTGAGGGTCCTGCTTCCCCATTGCCATCCAGCAGATGAACAGATTTAGTCTTGTATTTCCTCCTTTGGACAGGGGTAACAGTTAATGTCTTAGGCTGCCCATCTAGTTTAACTGCAGCCTGAGTGACTGGTGTCTGCTGGTTTGTTCTTCTCCTCCAGCTGCAGGTACTGCTGTACAGTATCGAGTAGTGTGCAATAAGCATTAGCCAGGGCCCAGCACAGTACGAGTTGACCCTCTTTGGAGATGGCCACTGCAATTTTCTTACAGACATTTTGCTACCTTATTGGGGTTCTGTATTTGTTCTGAGGGAAACTTCCAAATAATTGGAGCAGAATACTTCTTCAAAATCTGGCCCATTTCCTCCCACATTTCATGCCACTCAGGATTTTACACCCCTGGGGGAAGCTTCTGAACAGCTTCTCCAGGCACCTTTGCCTTGTCTCTAAGCACAGTAAACATGGTAGACACTGCAGTCATGCTTCGTGGGTCACTGACCAGTGAATCCCAGCTTTGCCCGGCCCCCTGGCCAGAAGCGTGCACAGCTGTCGGTAGGGCCCGCTGGACAGATCTGCAGAAACCCACCCGGTGGGTTCTTGGCAAGCAAGCACTGGATGTGAATTGCAGCTATGGCGAAGGAGGAAAAGGAGGCTCTCTTCTGAGGTGTTACAGGAGGACTTTAATCGCGTGGCATCCTCAGGAAAAGAGAGAGAGAGAGAGAGAGAGCCCGGATGTCCGGCCGCTTAAAAGGACAGGTGCCAAAGGGCGTGTACAAAAACATTCAACCAATAGGGGAATACAAAGGGAGGAGTTGGGGGGTAGATTGACACACAAAGGGCCAATCCCTGGAGGGGAGTAGGGGATTTCCAGAACCTGTTCCAATCAGGGGCCGGTTCTCCCCGAGTTTTCCAGAAGGGGGAGAGGCTTTCCTGAGTGACTGGCAGGCTCCGGGGGAAGGGGTAAACTTGGATGGACAGGAGGGTTTCCAGGGGAACAGCACTTTCTGGAAGGGGTAAACCAACTGCAAATGCAGCCATAAACAGGGGGGGTCTGGAACAAACCATTTCCCCAACTTAAATAACATTAATCATATAAACCTAAAACTTGTGAGCACAGCTCACGCACCACTACAAGACACAGTGTAGACCACACAAACCATGCAGAAAAAAAAGAACTAGTACCAAGATTATGCTATCTTTAGTATCCAGAGAGAATCCTACAGTTTTAAAAGCTGTGGTAGCAGACCCAAAAGAGGAGAAGGGGGTAAAAGGTTGGGAAAAATAACCTTCCCTTGTTCCTCCTATAGGTTGAGTGGCGTTATCAGTGAAACCCCAAAGATAACAACCCAGGCAAGGACAGGCAAAAAACATCAAATACACATCTGTGGTGTGAAATATTCTCCCACGCCCACCCCCCGGGCTCTGGGCTAGCTCAGTACCTTAGGGGCTTTAGGGAAAATATTTCAGGGGACAGAAAAAAAGATTCCAAAAGAGGCTCTCACCCCTAGCTTCAGTCCAAGGCTTTATTCTCGAAGGGTTCCAGGGAGAGAGAGAGAACAAGGAAGAAACAGGGGTTTATGAAGTCTTTGGCCAGGAAAGATAACTGGCCTGGGCCAATAAGGTCAAGATATGAAGGGAGGGTCACACTACATGACCACAGGCTTTTAGGGGGACTCTGGGGGAGACACCATTCCCCAGAGGAATACAACATCACCCCCTTTTTTGTTTAAGAAAGTTAGAAGAAACATTAGGTTACACAGAATGTGGGTTTTCCCACCAATTACAATTGGTGGGGAAGTCAGCCTGCTTTAGGTTTGCCAACTCTATGTGGTTGACTTCTGAGGTAGAAGGTATGAGACTATTGATAGCCTTGAAAATCAAACAGCGTCGGATCCCAAATGCTATTGTTACAAGGAAAAGAATAACAAGAAATAACAAAATTGTTTTAACTATAGAAGTCCACCACCCCGTAAGTCCCCAGCCTTTGAACAGTTCTTTGATCCAATCTTCAGATTCTTGCTTCACTTGTCCAATCAAGCTGTTCATGCTTCGAAGGGCAGCATGGATGTTCGGAGCTTTTGAGGTCAGGTTCATGTAGCAGAGTCCTTCAAATTCCTGGAATTCATGTCCATGAAGTAACAAGAGATAATCTATAGCAGCACGGTTCTGGAGAGTGGCCTGTCTGGTGATTTCCTTGTCTTCAAGGAGAGAGCTGATGGCGGTGGATGTTAAATTTGCCTGTTTGACTACCCAGCACTCTAGATGGCCCAATTCACCTAGAGCTTTGGCTGCTGCGACCCACGGAAGGAACAGGGACACAGCAACTCTTTTTGACTTGGCCCAATGAAAAATTTCTGAATTACATTTTGGATCCAATTGGTCAGCACTCCTCTTTTGATTTTTGCTTGACGATTTCTTTTTGTGAGTCCATTCACCAATTAAAGTTTGGTTGGGTGTCAAAACGGACAACTGCCCTATGGTACATGGCCCTCCTAAAAGCCGAGACGGAATTCCTGCCCATGCCAAATCCCCACAAATCAAGAACAATCCCTTAGGGAGGCTTCTGGGTCTTGAGTGGGATGGGTTTTCTGCGTCAATCTGGCTTATATGATGACACCATCTTTTTGCAGAAAACTCCCCACGATATTGTTTAATATTGTGGTACTGACTGATGTTAGGAGGTTTTGGGAAGACAGAAAAATGTATGCAGTATGATGCAGGGGAGGAACCCAATAACTCTAATTCTTGGGGTTCCTGATATACCTTGGGCAAAAGTGGCATCCACTCCTTTACAGGGTTCACAGTAGCTTCAGCTTTCTGCTGTTGACCTTTGTATGGTCGGAAGGCAACTGACTCTGGGTATTCGTTGAACCTATGTGTGTCTAAACCTGCTGGAAATTCTCCAGCCTGTAATGGAATTCCTACCAGACAGGTGGACATAGGATTCTCTGTTGCTGCAGTGGACAAACATATGTTTTCCTGCTGAAGTGTCTGTGCCAGGGTCACCCAGACATTTTGACGTGGCTGAGGGACGATCCATGCAGCTGCCAGACTGTTCAGCATCAACAAGATGACAACTTGTATGGGGTTCATCACAGGGTTGAGTGTGAGGTAGGTTTTCTATAAAAAGAAAAACAAACATTTTTAAAACATGTAAAAAGTTTCTGTTTCTGCCGGAAGGAGTCCACATCTAGGAGGATTCTTTTTCCTCCATCTGGTGGCGTCTTCTTTTGGAGGCAACAACTACTTGCCTTTCATCCCCTTCTGCTGGAGCTGGATTTTTAGGGACAAAAGGCTTCACCCACTTCTGGGGAATCCACCGAGGGCCTGAGGAAGTGGCCACGCATGCATAACCACGACCCCAGGTCACGAGCTCATAGGGACCTTTGGTTTCCCAAGTTTCTGGATCCCTAATCATGACCGGTGGATGCTGAGACAATTTGAACTGATTGCCACTGTTAAAGTGACGTACCACTGGTGGACTCATGTTTTCAAATGAACAATTCAGAAAATTAATGGTAAACATGGCTTTGCAGAGTTTCTCATGTGGAGACATCCACACAGTTGTACTGCTCTGTCTAGCCAGGACCCGCTTTAGTATCTGATGTGCTCGCTCAATCACAGCTTGACCTGTGGGGGAGTAAAGGAAGTCAGTTTTATGTTCCACTCCCCACTGCTGGACAAATTCCAGGAACTCCTTGGATGCGTACGCTGGGCCGTTATCAGTTTTGATTTCTTTTGGAACCCCCAACACTGAAAAAGCTTGCACTAGGTGTTTTTTGGCATGGTCAGTCTTTTCTCCTGCATGGGCAGAGGCATACACTGCGCCTGAATGTGTGTCAATGCTCACATGAATATATTTGAGGTGTCCAAAACTAGGAATGTGTGTGATGTCTGTCTGCCATACCTCACAACTGCCAAGGCCCCAGGGGATAACTCCCATACCCATCGATGGCATCGCTTGGACCTGGCAGTTAGGACAGGTGGCCACAATGGCTCGAGCCTGACTCCGTGTTAGCTGGAACTGACGGATCAGGCCTGGCACATTCTGATGGTATTGTTGGTGACTCAGCTTTGCCTGTTGGAAGATATCAGGGAGACGTGCTTTTTCAACCGGTGCAGCAAGGGAATCTGCCTGACGATTCCCCTCTGCAATTTCACCTGGGAAATCAGTGTGTGACCTTACATGCATCACATAGAACAGATGTTCTCGATGAGAAGCTAAATAATTTAGCTTTAAAGCAATCTGAAGAGATGCTCATTCTCGATTTTTTTGAGCACAGCCTGCTCTGCTCTGCACACTACACCCACCACGTAAGCAGTGTCTGTTACCAAATTAATTGGTTCCGAGAACTTCTCAAAGGCTTTTACCACTGCGGCCAGTTCAGCCACTTGGGGGGATCCCTCCACAAACTCAACATCAGCTTCCCAATGCTGAGTCTGAGGATTTCTCCAAGTCATCACTGACTTGTGAGAAGCCCCAGATGCATCTGTGAACACTGTGAGAGCCTTGAGTGGTCTCCGACTTCTCACGAGGAATGAGGTGGAACTCCTCATTGAGCAACTTGTGAGATGGGGCATGGACTGATATTTGTCCCCTGTAGCTGTCCAGAGATAATTGGAGACTGGCATTGCTCTGGAGCAAATGCTCAAACATCTCTTTGGTCAATCTCTTGGGAGAGTTCCTTCCCTCCTCAGAAAGTTTGACTGGAAGGTGAATACATGCAAAATCACAGCCAGCCAGGTCACACAATCTCAACCTTGCCTTCCGAATCAGTTGAGCTATTAACTCTTGTGGCTCAGTGATGGTCTTGGACCTTTGGTGAGAGAGGAAGACCCACTCTAAGATCAAGAGTGAATCTCTCTGCCCCTCAATCCATTGAAAAATCAAACCATGCAAATGTGGCAGTTTTCCTAGAACAATGAATTGGAAAGGTATGTTTGGCTCACATCAATGAGCCTGCCTCTCTGATAAGGCCTTCTGTACCTTTTTGATTGCTGTCTTTGCCTCTGGGGTCAGTTCCCTGGGAGAAACCAACTCCCTCTCCCCCTTCAATAAATTGAAGAGAGGGTCTAGATCTTCATTTGTGAGGCCTAGCCAAGGTCTTACCCGATTCAAAGACCCACACAAGGAATGCAGATCTGCTAAGGTTTTGGGATTACACTCAATTTCTAATTTCTATGGAACAATGGTTCTTGCAGTTACTTGTAGACCCAGGTACCTCCAAGGTGGCATCCTTTGAACTTTGTCTTCCTGCAATTGAAATCCAGCAGAGGTTAAAACCTTAACCACTAGGTCAAGCGTGTGTTGGAGTATAGTGTTATTGGGAGCACACAGGAGTAGGTCATCCATGCAGTGAAGGATGATGGCATCCTTTCTCTTGGCACGTTCTGATGACAGTAATGAAGCTACATACTGTTGGCATATGAAAGGACTGGTTTTAAGGCCTTGTGGCAGTACTTTCCAGTGATATCTCTTCATTGGGGCTTCTCGATTAATGGTAGGAACCGAGAATGCAAACCATGGGGCATCTTCTGGGTGCAGAGGAATTTGGAAGAAACAATCTTTGATATCTCGAAAAGCCAATTGCCAATCTCGAGGGAGCATTGTTGGAGAAGGCATCCCTGGTTGGAGTGGTCCCATGTCCTCTATAATTTGGTTTATTTCTTGGAGGTCATGGAGCAGCCTCCACTCGACCTTCCCCGGTTTCTTTATTACAAAGACTGGGAAATTCCAAGGGCTTGTTGTCTCTTCTAGGTGGCCTTGAGCCACCTGCTCCTCCATGAGCTCCTCAAGCGCCTTGAGCATCTCTTTACTCAATGACTACTGTGCTACCCATCTTGGGATATTGTCCAACCACTTTAGTTTGTGGGTAGGGCACTCCACAGTGGCTATTTTCAAAAATCCTGAGGTGTCTTAGGAATGACCAATTGGAGTCCCCACTGAGACATGGTGTCTCTCCCCCACAGGGGAGCCTTATATTCAGCAGTGAATGGACGGACATTTGCCAATTTCCCGTCAGGTCCCTCAATTTGTACTATGTTTTTTGAGATTTTTGCCATTGTGAGTCCTCCTATGCCCTTAAGTTTTTCCGCCACAGGTTGCAACTCCCAATGTGATGGCCACATGCTCTCCGGTATAACGGCGACGTCCACCCCCGAGTCAAGCACCCCCTCCACATGGAGGTGGTCTGACCCACGGGCTAAGTTGCATGCCAGAGAAGGTTTGTTCTCTCCCACCACCTCTGCCCAGTAGACTTCCAGTGATTTTCCATCTGCTATGATCTCTGCCAGAACGGGAATGGCCTGGGCAAGAATTTGCCCCTCTACCAGGTAGAATGGTGGGTGCATGCAGTGTGCCAACAGCATGAGGCCTGTTATCTTCTCCTTAATGGTCATGGGATCTATCTCAGTCTCCAAGGGTGTGTGTGCTGTGTCCCCAGTAACAAAATACTCACTGTTTGGTTCCATGGGGTTAACTTTCAGATCCTGTGAACTGTTTGGCAGGTCCACTGTAATTACTGTCCAGTCAGTAGATATGAAGTGAAAACCTTTTGTAGTCACGAGCCTATATCGGCCTCGCGGCTGCCATACCTTGTTAGTTGAACATTTGACATTTTTATTTTTCTGGACCCCCACACCCTGTGACCTGCCCTCCCCCTTTTTTTGCTAAGAGAGAGACATTTGCCTGTTAGTTTTTCCTGTAAATTTATATATTTGCGTGTCAGGAATGCTACTTCGGGCCCGCCCTGCCCATTCCGGTTTTTTGTTTGTTGGACTTCTGTTTCTGGTTTTGTGGGCAGGCTTTGGCAAAGTGTCCTGGCCTCTTGCAGCGGTGGCAGATGATGTGCTGCAGCTGGTTTGATGACATTTGTTGCCTTTTTGGTCCTGGTGCCGCAGCTGCCACAGGCTTTGGGTGTGTCAGTCCTGGATGCCTTTCAGGTGCACTGAAAAGTTCTGCTTTCCTGGCACAGGCTTCTATCATGTTTGCGAGACTAGGCGATGGGTCGAGGGGAAGGCTAAGAATGATTATATGACAGGTCTCATTAGCATTCTTCTGAGCCATCTCCTTAATCAATTCTGCCTGCACCACTGGGTCTTGCACTTGTCTTTCCCCTTGAGTTCTCAGACAATCAACAAACTGCAAGAAATTCTCTGAAGGAAACTGTTTAATGTTAACATAACTGCTCTTTAACTCAGTTGTTGGAATTTGATAAAACGCTTTTTCTGCAGCATTACAGATCTTATCTAAAACTGTCTTGGATAACAATCGAGTTTGCTCATCTGCAGAACTAAAATCACCCTCCCCACACAGATGGCCGTGTGTGATGTCATTGTAATCGCTGTCCTGAGCATCAGGAGTTTGCTGAATTTCCTGTAATACTGTTCTCAAAGATTTTTTCCATAAACCTTCCCATAGGTCATACTCTGAAGGAGTTCAAAGGCATCTGAATAAATCTTTAATGTCACTGGGTACCATCTCATTTGAACTAAAGGTAGCCTTAATCATGCCTTTGAATATTTCACTGGATTTCCCAAACTTTCTTTGTACCTTGCACAGTGCTATCTTATCTTGATAAGAAAATGGCTTGTGTTCTTTCCTAACGTGCCTTTTCCCTACATATACTACAGGAGCCACAGATTGTATGCCCTGATCATTATTTTGAGTTGCTAAAAATCCTGCTGCTTCTCCATTTCCCAGGCAGCCAGGGGGTGAAGTCTCTCCTCCTCCCTGGGGTCCTGCAACAGGCAGCTTCCCCCTCCTCTCCCGGGGCCCCAGGTTAAGCTGTCGCTGAGCCCTCGCTGCAGAGGGACCACTCCCCCCTCTGCGGCTGCAGGCTGCAGGGAGCCGCCTTGCACTATTCTCAGATCCCGGGCTGATAGCCTTCTGAGATTGCGGGTAAAGTCCTTTTCTCCAAGCCCCGTGCCAGAAGTGAGAGTCGGGATGCGTCAGTTTCTTATCAAAATTGTTTATTCTATCATGTACCTAAACATTTTCTCTTCAGCCGGCGTAGATGTCACCTACACTGCTGCCGAAGGCTATCTGCTTCGCTCATGGGCGGTCGTAATCTTTTATACTAACTATCACGTCCTAATTGTTTTTAATATTATACCAATACCTATCATTTTTATTAAACAGTGTACTTTCACACTAAACCAATCAGAAAATGCCACCACCTCACCCGAAGATGGAGGACAAGAAGAAGAAGAAGAAAGACAAGGGACACACCCAAATCCCTCCATCTTGTCTCCTTGAGCCTCCTTTGTGAACCCCCAAAATCCACATTAATACACAAAAATAAGTTACCTAATATCCTAATCACATGCCCGTGACTTGTAATTCTTCATATAATGTTGGCAATCGCTCCCAAGGGCTAAAATCAAGGGCACTGGTGTTTTTATCACTGTTCCAGGGTCTCCGGACCCCCTCCTGGGGTCTCGGACTGCCCGGGACATCTAAAGGGATGTCCTGGGTTCTGACATCTCCCCCTTCTCTTTGCCCTAAAAAGACTTCTTTTGCAGCCTTGCTTATTGCCCGGCGCGTGCATTGGAGGATGCATGGCACAAGGAGCAAAAGAATCACAAGCCCTACTGAGTCCTATATTAAAGTCCCAAAGTTCACAGTCTTTCACGGATGAAGCACGTGACAGCAGGTACAAGCTGGAGTCTCTGTGCAGTTCACATCAGCCGGAATTTCTGCGCAGTTGATGTCTCTGTGTTCTCTTCTTGGCTTGCAGAATGATCAGTGTTTTTGTTTCTGTGTTTGTGATGTTCTTCTCATTCTTTGCTGGAATTCACCTGGGTTTTAAATCTGCAAAAACACAAGCAAGCCTCTCTGACCCAGGTTAATAAAAAGTGTACCTTCAGTTCGTCCTGTTTCTGGATATATCTTTATGATTACCTTGTATTGATACCTGGAAGTACAAAAACTACATACGTGCATTGGTATTCAAAAAATGCATGACTTTGTCGACAGCAACCAGGAAAACTTCTGGTACACACTTTGAATGATAATATGATTGATGTCTATCAATGATGATATGTATGGAATTGAATGACTATTAATTTTTTGAAATGCTGTTCCATCATCTCAGAGTCTGCAAACAGCTCTTGGAACCCCCTTTTCAGGGAAGACCTAAGCACCCTTTCCCGGGCAAGGTGCTCAGGTCCACTCCAGAATTGGTCCAGCTGTCATTTTATAGGATCGAATTGTCAAGTCAAAAGCGACTTGAATTTACTTTCAAGGCAGAAAACATCTGAGCTTATTTGGCAAAACATCTGTCCAGATAAAGTCAAGAGTTTGGCCAGGACTCAGGCTTTAAACTGGAGTGATGTCCCTTCATAAAAAACTCAGTAAATTTACATCAAACAGCCAACACCTCAGTCCTAATCATCCTAGGAAGCTGAGATAATACCTTTCTAAATTATTACATATTTATGACTTTAAGATAAAATGCAGAAAAATTCACAAAAATATCTAATAACCAATAACAATCACTATATAAAATTGTCACAGATCCTTCCATGCCATCCATGGAAGACAAAACATTAGCAGAGATTAATGAACAACAAAACCTTTCTGGAAATCAAAGGTTTAGCAAATTGCATCTTCTTCCATCCACAAATAACTGGTGTCTGTCAGTGTTTCATCCCAGCTGTTTCAGTCGCAGCTGTTCCATTTCTAAGAAAACCAATCAAACTTTGTAAGTTAGACATGCATATTTTTAACAAATCTAGATCAATTTCAAAACCAAACAGCGCCCACTTTGATATAAACAAACCTTGATAAAAGAATTTCAAACTGCACTAACTTAACAAACTTCCATGTAAAAACTTTAAATTAATAGAATATAAATCTATTATAACTTAAATTTTATAAATGAAACTTAAACTTAACTTATGCTCAACAGGGCCCAAACTTACACTAAACCATACAGAAATTACTCTTACCATTATCAAAATACTAAAATATAACTTGATTCACATGTGAATATATCAAATGACTCCCATTAAAGCTCACTTCTATTTTTCTCTCCATTATGATAATAATTTTTTTCTTAATTGCTCTGTATTTTTTCTTGCCAGGATGCAGCCCCCTCTAATCCCAGGGGTTACTGACATTCCAGGCACTCCTATATTTCATCAGAATGCAGCCCCTTCCAATCCATCCAAGGGTTGCTAGCATTCCAAGCACCCCTCCCCCTCCTGGCTGAGGCATGGGGAGATACAACTCCTATGAAGCATACCCAGGGGAAACCCATGGCTAAAACCACCATGGACCCAGCTGATAGCTGAGGCATAGACATGCAGGGAATACTTATAAAAAAATGTGGGAGTGGGATGGCTACTTCCTGCTGAGAGGGATTAATGGGAAATTGTGTCCTTTTCAAATGTGGATGAAAACCTGGAGCGCAATGTGATCAAGTGTGGTGGTTTGGACTTTTGTTCCGATGTGGTTGAAAGTAGTTTTGGATCTCTCCGCTGCTTCGCTTGCTGTATCTTCTTTCTCAACACTGCTAGGTAAAAAAGGCAGTGAGGTCACAAAACGGTGTGCCTGTCTTGTCTGAATGATCCTTGCAATTCTGTCAAGGTCTCTCTGTGCCTGCGGCGTGAGAGTTCTCGGAGACATGATATCCCTGTCCCCTCTCAAGAGGTTGAACAATGATGCAAGGTCGTCATTTGTGGTCCCCAAGATCGGTCTCGGGAAGCTGATCTCTCCTAAAAGCTGATGTAGATCTTGTAGGTTGTTGACATTCGAGCTGACCTGAATCTTCTGTGGTCTTATTGTTTGATCCATGATCTTCCACCCAAGGTATTTCCATGGTGCTACCTCTTGTATCTTAGAAACACTGATTTCCAATCCTGCTTTTTCCACTTCTTTGATGACACATTCTCGAGCCTTTTGCAACTCCTGTTGGGTTGCTGCTGCGATGAGCAAATCATCCATGTAGTGAATGATGACTGCTTTTGGATGTTTCTTTCGCGCTGGTGCCAAAGCTCGAGCCACATACCATTGGCAGATGGTTGGTGAGTTTTTGAGGCCCTGTGGAAGGACCACCCAATGGTATCTTTGCAAGGGCTCCTGCTGGTTGATACTTGGAATGGAAAAAGCAAATCGAGGTGCGTCATCTGGATGGAGTGAGATGTTAAAGAAGCAATCCTTGAGATCAATGACCACAAGCAGCCAGTCTCTCGGGATCATTGAGAGAGAAGGAAGGCCCAATTGGAGTGGTCCCATCTCTTCGATGACCTTGTTGATCTTTCGGAGATCGTGAAGCGACCTCCATGCACCTGAGGCTTTCTTGCGGATGACAAACACCGGAGAATTCCAGGGACTGTTCGTCGGCTTGATTCGACCTTTCTGTAATTGCTCCTTGACTATGTTTTTCAAGGCACTCAGCTTCTTCTTTAGGAGGGGCCACTGATCCACCCAGACAGGCTTGTCTGTTCGCCAAGTCAATTTCAAGGTGGTGAGTGCCGCAGTGACCCCTACTAAAAATTCACTTCCAACTTCATTCCCCACTGTGCTAGCAGATCTCTGCCCCAAACCGTGATGGGCTTCTGTACGATGAATGGACAGATGATGGCTGTTTTTCCTCCTGATCCTGAGATGACGATTGCATTCTCACTCTGCAGACATACAGAACTTCCTCCTATGCCTGAGAGAGAACCCAGCGGTGCAATCAACTTCCACTCTCAGGGCCAGAAGAGTACGAAAGGACGGTAATGTCCGCCCCTGTGTCAAGCATTCCTTCAACGACGATTGACTTGTCACCACAGGTCAATTGGCATGTGATGATGGGCCTATCTCGACTGAGGTGTTTCACCCAAGAGGCGTGAACTTCCACGTGTTCATTTGCAGGGAAGTTCTGTACGTTGAACACTGGTATGACCTGTTCCGCTGTGTGAACTGGCAATGCAATTGCTTTCGCTATTGGGGTGTTTTCTGGGATGACAAGTGGTGATCGAAGGGGCTTGGCCAGCACCGTCAACTCTTCATTGCGGTCTGCTGAGACAATTGTGGGGTATACAATGAGTCCTAGGATGCTGCTCCTGTCTTTACCGATAATCAAAAAATCCTGTCTCTTCCGAGACACTCCAGTGACACCCGTGGGTATCACTGCATGGTTCTCATCTAAAAAACATATTACTTTGGAAGCTGCCAAATTGCATTGTGCTCCTGGTGGCAGCAACTCTGGGTCGCTGGGCATCCTGCAGATTGCCCTGCTGAGGGGATCTGACTGACGTTCCCCAATGACTGTTCCACTGGCGCCTGCTGCTGCGCCACCGCCATTACTTGTGTCGTGGCGCGATGGCGGTCCGCGCTCTGCTTCAGGTTTCCCGACAGAGGTAGAGGCCTTCCATCTACATCCGTCTGTGCTCGACATTCGCGTGCTAGGTGTCTGCCTCTTCGGCATCTTGGGCAGACCTCTAGAGGTTTTTCCGTTTTTGTGCGCCGCGGACAGTTCCTCTCCAAGTGCCCGTGTTGACCGCATTTATAACATTGTCCTTCCGCATATTTCCGTGACTTTGAGCCTGAGAAACTGCTCTTCTGCAAAGCTGTGAGTGTTTCCTTTAGATTGTCACTCTGCGCTTTGAGAATCTTCTCAAACTGTTCTCCCCAAATAGATGCCACATGTTGAGGAGTCCCCACTTTGCTGCACGCCTCCACCATCTCCGACAGAGAGGATTGGCCTGGCAAGGCACTGATGACTCGTTTGCATTCTGCATTAGCATTTGCATATGCAAGACTTCGCAGCAAATGTGGTTTGGCCCTTTCATCGGTCACCTGTCTATCTACAGCCTGCGACAGGCGATCGATGAATGAGGCGAATGGCTCATTAAGTCCTTGCTTGATGTCAGTATAAATTGAGTCGGGCACTCCTGCTGGCGAAATCTGTATGATTGCTTTTCGGGCTGCCTCTTTGATGTCCCTCAGCACATCTCGTGGTATATCTCACGCTTGTGCTTGTCGAGCTGGGTCATCATTTGGAGGATCACCTGCCATCTGTGCTACTGTGAAGCCTGCATTCAGACCTCCTTGATATCTGGTCCTCAGCTCTTCAAGGGCTCTCCTCCACCGCGCATCCCACATTAGGACCTGTGCATCTGTAAGGATCATTGAGGGAATGGACCTGAGATCGTACGGTGTTAAATCTTATATGTTAAATGTCCCCTTTAAAGTTGTTTGAAATAAGGAGGTTCCAGTCCATTGTCCCTAATTGCTTTCATTAGGTCTTTGATCACTTCGTGATCTAATCGTTCCCACCTTGGATTTTGTCCTTGTGCATCATAATTCACTGGCATTGCAAAACCTCTTGTGCCAGTCATCTCAAAGTCCTTTTCCCTTAAGGCTTTCCTTTTGATCTCCGCCCAATCTGTGGTTGTGGGCATCTCTGTTTCTTGGCTTGATGGGCCTGCAGGAATCGTCACTGGTCTGTAGAATGGAGTAGCTTGCTGTGTGGGATGCCACACTCCCATCTCTCCTCTCATAAGATCCGTCGGCATTTGTGGTGCTCCCACGCCTTGCCGAGGCGGTGACGCTCCTCTACCAAGGGAGAGTGACACCCTTTGCATTCTTCCCTGTCCTGGATGAGGCGTAGCAACTTGTGACCCTGGTGCAGCATATAAATCCTGTAATGATGGAAACCCAGCAGGCAGCATTTGTCCAAATGAGGAAGGCACGCCTGTAGATGTTGAAGGAATGGCTTGTTCACTTGGCATTGTACCAAAGGACTGAGGCAGTTGGGCCCACAATTCTGGACGTGATTCCAGCACTTTGCCTATATACTGCCAAACAAGCTGCTTCATGTCATCCTTGGGTACTAAAATTGTTTGTTCCTGATTTGAGGAACCTGCAGCTTCTGGCTTTGGAATCGTCAGAACTGAAATGCCTTCGGATGCTGTGATATGAACGATATCATCCTGTTGTTGTTCCTCAACAGGACTCTCTGAGGCTCTGTGAGCTTCGGGGGTTGGCTGGAATTCAGCCTGCTGTTGACTGTAATGTTGTTGCTGCACTGGAGCTGGAACTGGAATTTTTGAGCCAACTTTCATTTTGTAAGAAACTGGAAAGTACTGTGGCAAGTCCTCTTACATCCCAGGAATCTGTGTGCTTGGTATATTCTTAATTATCTGATTTAACATTTGCAAAAGGTGTTTTTCCTCAGCTTGAGCCTGTTGGGCTCGCTGGATCTTCCTGGGTTTTGAGCTAGCATCCGCCCATCCCCCTTCGGCGCGGGGGGGTGTAGGCAGGCTGTCCGTGGGCTGCTGTGGGCGGGCGGAGCCTTGGGGGAAGCCTCCACCCTGACCACCCCCCGTTCCCGCTTGCGTCATCACGGGGGTGTGGAGAGGAAGGCCTTGGCCCCGCCCCACCTCGGGCTGCTGTGCCGCGGCCACGCCTGATGGAACGCCCCCCTCCGCCTCGCGGCCGTGGCCCCGCCCCGGGTTGCCCGGCCCCCGCCGCGCCGGGGGTAACGCCCCCCTCCGCCCCGCGGCCGTGAGCCATGCCGCTTTGGTCGTGTTTGTGATCAGCCCCGCCTACTTTCTCCCATTCCGCGCCTGTTTCCGGCATGCGCGGTGTCCACAGCGCGAAAGCCTGCGCCCCGATCGCGTTTGCGCGTTGATTTGGGCTGCGCTCCGTTTCGCCTTCCGCGACTCGCGTTATCATCCCGCGCCCGTCGCGTCCCGCGATTGCCCCCGTGGTGGTTCTGGCCCCCCCCTCGCCGGGGCTGGCCGCCGCCGCGTTCCCGCGCTCGCCCGACAAGGTCGCTTCCGCCGCGCTATGGCGCTTTGCCGCCGCCGGTTCCGCCGCCACCACCGCGGCTGTGCGCGATGCCTTCAGGTAGCCGCTATTTTCCCCCGCGGCCCCCCCGCCTCCCGCGGTGTCGCGCGCGCCGCAAAGCGATTCCTTTTGTTCCCGGGGCCCTTCTTCCCCCATCCGTCCCGGTGCTGTTTCCACCCTCTCACCCCGTCCCTCTGCCTGTGTATCCATGTCGGGAGGAGGGACTGAAGCAGCGATTTTTTTTTTTTTCTGGGCTGTTTTCTAAACTCGGCGGGAGAGACGGAGTCAACTCCCACCTCAACGGCTCTCCCTGTGTCGGTGCCTGTGGAAGACACGCCTCGAAAAAGGCTAGATCCATGTCTTCCAACTCGCTTGGATGGATCATAAGTTTTAGCTTTCCCGGGACAAGGGACGGGCTCTCTGGGTCTCTTAAAAGTGGCGACAGCTTTTCCCCTCCCCCCGGGGAGAGAGAAGTTTTTGCCCCCCGCTGATGGCGGGTTGCTGACTCCGCCCCCTCTGGGCGAGTAGTTTGAGGAACTGTCTCGTCTCCTGTACTTAACTGTGCGAGACCAGTTCCTCCCCTGTGTTTTCGGGATACTGCTTCTAACATCGCTTTGGCTGGAGCCAAAAGTCTCATGGCCATTTCATCTCTTTGTAGCTACATGGTATAGTTGTCTGTTGTCGTCACCACGCTCTGTAGAGCGGATAAAATGTTGAGCTGTTCTTGGGAAGGGGAGGCCCCCATGTTCTGTATTCTCAACTGGTCTTACCAAAATCCTAAAGGGGTCAGGCTCTGCTGGTCTCTCAGAGTCAATCTGGCTGCGTCCCAAGCACCGGCCCGCGGTCTCTCAGGTGAGGGAGTTCCAGGCGCCTCGGAAGTCCCTCCGTCCAGGTCGAATTTGAGGCTGCTCAGCAGAGGTCAGGTTGTCTTCTCCTGAAATTCAACTTCTGGCTCTATGTCTTCTGGGGCTGGGTTTTCTGCTGCAGTTCTTTCCACGCAGCTTTTGCCCACTGGTGGGGGTCCACTGGATGTGCCCACTGGATGTGCCCACTGGATGTGCCCACCCAGGGACGCCAGATCTCGGATCCCGGGCTGGTAGCCATCCGAGAATTGCGGGTAAAGTCCTTTTCTCCAAGCCCCGTGCCAGAAGAAAGAATCAGGACGCGTCGATTCTTTTATCAGAGTTGTTTATTCCATCGTGTTCTTAAATATTTTTCCTTCAGCCGGCGTAGGTGTCACCTACACCGCAGCCGAAGGCTATCTTCCCCGCTCCTGGGCGGTCCTAATCTTTTATACTAATTATTACGTCCCCATTGTTTTCATTACTATACCAATATCTACTGCTCTTATTAAACTGTGCACTTTTACACTAAACCAATAAGAAAATGCCACCACCTCACCCAAAGATGGAGGACAAGAAGAAGAAGGAGAAAGACAAGGGACACACCCAAATCCCTCCATCTTGTCTCCTTGAGTCCCCTTTGTGAACCCCCAAAATCCATATTAATACACAAAAATAAGTTATTTAATATCCTAACTACACACCTGTGACTTGTAATTCTTCATATAACGTTGGCAATCGCTCCCAGGGGCTAAAATCAAAGGCACTGGTGTTTTATCGCTGTTCCAGGGTCTCTGGACCCCCTCCTGGGGTCTCGGTCCGCCCAGGACATCCAAAGGGATGTCTTGGGTTCCGACACATTCCTTGCTGTATAGTGACATATCTCTGTTTTGGAGCTGCCATTTCCATTGTCTTAAGTAAGGCGCCCATGCTTATTTGTTTAGCTTGTATCAGAATTAAAGGATCCCACCTTGCCTGTAAATCTGGATTAGCAAAAGGTCCAGTGCCCAATAAGGCATCCACACCCACAGCATGACGAGGGTCATGCTGAGGCAACTGCATATTTGTTAAAGCTGTGCGTTCAGCCGCTCGCCTCCAAGTTTCTTGAAATACACCATATTATACCAGTTGGAATAAAATTGTAGCAAGGTGCATAATG
This sequence comes from Acrocephalus scirpaceus scirpaceus, assembly GCA_910950805.1. Classification (NCBI taxonomy): domain Eukaryota; kingdom Metazoa; phylum Chordata; class Aves; order Passeriformes; family Sylviidae; genus Acrocephalus; species Acrocephalus scirpaceus. The sequence goes on along the minus strand of CAJVGK010000018.1, from coordinate 3,533,631 downwards.
TCATAAGGTGCAAGTAAATCAGTATTAATTACACATATTAATTGAATTACCTCTGGGGAATTAATACCAAATTGAGCCACTTTCGATTGAAGATCTTGCACAACCTTTCAGGCAAAGACATGATGACTGTCATTCTGCCCTGCTCCAGGAACTGCTTTAAAAACTGGAAAAGCCATAGGGTTATCACGGGAAACATTTACATCAGCACTCTGCTCCTGAAGTACCTTTGGAGCACCTAATCTTTCTATTATGTCCCAATTCTTTTCTTCAGCTGCTTTCTTCCTAACGAATTCCCAAAACTTCTGAGGCTGTCGAGGAAGCAGGATTACTTGGCATGGTGGTAAAGTCCATGGGGCAGTAGGGCTGGATCTGTTAGAACATGGACTATCAACAGCTCCCTGCCCCAACTCAGGCATTACTGTGGGTGACTCTTCACCTCGCTGTCACTGTCAGGCAATGGAGGATATGACCTTGTAAATTGCTCATGCAGCTCAGAGGGAAGGAGGGGGGCAGACGGCTGGGTCTCTCTCTCTGCTAAAGTCATTTCAGCCAGCTGACAATGGGGGTAGTATACATAGGTGCTGTGCAGGTTGTTAGATAAAGAGGTTTGGGAACTGATAAGAGGGCGCTTTGGCAATCTGCCCGGAAGCCTTGGCAGCTTTCCCAGAAGCCTTGGCAGCTTTCACAGAAACTTCCATAGCAACCGCACCTGAAGCAGTTTCCCCCTTGGATTCTGTCTTTGTCTCAACCCCCCTGTCCATCTCCGTTATCGACTCCAAGTCCGTTACCAAGCCCAACCCTTCGTCCATGTCTTGCCCCCTTTGTTCCCACTCTGTTTTCTCACGCTGTGCTTTCCACTCCTTCAATGCATCAAAAAGTGATCCCCAGGTAACCGCTAGATCAACAAATGTTTTATCTCCTGCTCGGATGACTTCCCAAAGTCTATCCCTGACTTTTTTCCATGCTTAGGATCAGTGCCAAAGTCCTGTGATTTAGCCCACAGCAATATACTACGAAGGGCATAATCTGAAGTATTAATCCCTTTATTTCTCAACAAAGCTTTCTATGTAGCTAAAACAGTCTCTTCCTCCTTAGATAAATTGTTTCCCTTTTTCTTTTTTTTTTTTAGTTGGTGGCTCACCTTCCAGGTGTCTTGATAGGAGAAAATCAGGTCTGGACCTCCCTGCTGCTTCCACATGTCACTCTCAGCTTCACCAATGCCACCTCCCCCACTCTCTTCCCAGTGGATCAGTGTTGCCAGTCAGTAGGACCTCGTATGGGTCCAAACCCGAGTATGTTACTCAGTGTTACTCAGGCTGTTATATCACTCGGTGGTCACCAGATGTCGCTGTCAAGGCAGTCATGACAAAGCAGAGACCACACGCAGTCTCAAGCGGCAGCTGTTTATTATCGAACATGGCTGATCTTTTATACACTTTCCAATTGTTTATACTTCTTCTACCCCAACTATTGGCCACAATAAATCAACATAACACTATTGGTGAAATGTGACAGTAACTTCTAAAAATACTTCATCCAGCGGCAAACTTCTTATCTTTCTTCTGTTCTCTTCTTCTCTTGATCTCCTTAGTAACAGCCTTGAAAAAGGCTCCTTATCTTCTTGTTTCTCAGCTTCTTCTTGTTTCTCAGCTTCTTTAGCTAGCCAGGCCTGCTGGTAGCTCCTTCCACATTTCAGTACCTGAAAGGAAACTACAAGAAAGATGGAGAGAGACTTTTTCAAAAGCATGGAGTGACAGGAAAAGGGGGAATGGCTTCAAACTAAAAAGGGGTAAGTTTATAATAGATATTAGGAAGAAATTCTTTACTGTGAGGGTGGTGAGGCACTGGAACAGGTTGCCCAGGGATGTTGCGGATGCCCCATCCCTGAAAGTGTTCAAGGCTAATGGTTATTTTTGGTCTGGGGTCTTCTTGTTGTTTATTAGGTCCTGCAGAATCTCTAGGTGACTGGCTACTACCTCCTCACCTCTGGCTTTACCAGCACTGCACATCCCAGTGCCCTTTGTTAGACAAAAGGTCAGTATCAGTTCACAACTCATAGCCTGTGGCTCCAGCAATGTATTCCCACCTAAGGCATAAATTGCAGCTCACATACCCAGCTACTGGCACTAGATGTATTCCTCAACAATCTCACAGGAGCCACCCATGTAGCTCCCTCCTCCGTTACCAAAACCTTGCCACACAAACCCAATACATAGATACAAGTTTTCTCAAAGTATCTAGACATTAATAAATTATACTCTGACATAATGAATACAGAGATTGAAAAAGAAAATTTATCCTGAGTAGATCCAGTTTTCCCACACCTCAGAATACTTTGTCTATAAAAATTTACACAAAACACCATCCACCTACAAATGCAAAGAGAACCTTTACAATGTTCCTGTTCAGGAAAGCCAGTAACGATAACATAGGTAATGAAAGGAACCCACAGCAAGAAGCAGTCACCAAGCCACTCAATCAGACCACACTAACATTTTCTAGCTTAAAGAAAACACACGTTTGTTGTATTCCTCTGAGAAATGGTTTTTCCCCTCAGAGTCCCCCTGAAGCTTGTGCCATATAGTTGGACCCTTCTTCCCTATCTTATCTACTTCTGACCCTATTGGCTAAAGGCTAATATCCTTCCTTGGCCATAGACTACATAAACCCCTGTCTTTCCTGTTTCGCCCTCTCTTGCTCTTCGCCTTCCTCGCTCCTGGAACACCACATGGGAGAATAAAGCATGGACTGAAGGTGAGGGGTGAGAGCCACCCTTTTTGATATCTTTATTCTGTCTCTATGAAATATATTTCCCTAAAAGCCCTGAGAAACTGAGCTAGCTTTAGCCTTGGGGCTGGCAAGAAGGGAATTAATATTTCAGTTGGCGCCAATCGTGGGTTTTATAAGAGCCCATGCAAAAGCTGGAGCCCTTTTCCAGGGTTTTTTTATAAGCTCTTTGGCAAGTCAACTACCCCTGCCATCTTCAGCTGCTTTGTGTGGCTGAAGGTGCTTGGGACATGGTTGGTAGCTTGGAAAAAGTCGGCCGGAGACAGATAACCCCGACGTTGCAATACAGCACTGCAGGGCCCATGCCACTTTCGTTGCCTGGGAACGAGGGACAGTGGTGGGGCGCTAGGACCCAGGGCAGGGCAGGCGGAGTGTTGCGCAATATCGCAGTTCGGTTTTTTTAAGGTTTTTTTCTGCCGAAAGCGGCTGGACCATTTCGGGGGGAACCGACTGCGTTTTGGGGGGTGTACAGGGTTTGGGACGGTCCCAGAACTCAGAGTGGGGGTGCTCGGACCCCCCCCGCATGACCCCGCTGTCGGGAATAGTGCCGGAGCTGAGCCGGCCCCGCGCCGTGCAGCCCGCGCACTGCCTTTATCTCGGAAGGCAGCAGGACCGGCATTTTAAGTTTTTTTACATCAGGGGTTAGATTTTGGAACAGTTTGCCTTTAAAACTTCAGAAACACGGGAATACGCTTATCTGTTCATCAAAAGGGTGTTTTACAACAACTTAAAAACATTTTAGCAGATGTAACATTTTCTAATAAGAGGTTAAAAAAATTCGTCTGCTGGCTTTCACATGAGATAACAGACGATGCTTTGAATGATATAAATTCTGTTTCATTTTGGGATAAGGTGGGAAAATTAATAACTTTAAAGGTGGAAAATGGTGAAAACAAGGTTTCTTTATTTATCCCGATATTTTGCAAGCTCGCAAAAAGCTGTTAAAAGCAGAAAATAGCAGACAGCAGACCTCTGCTTCCCCTGTCCCTGAAAAACAGGGACCCCCTAATTTCCCACTGGATTCTGCTCCTCAAATCCAGCCACCTTCCTTATACCCTTCTCTCCTACCTGTTTCTTCTCAGCAATACCATTTTAACAGCTCCAAAGATGCAGTGGTTCCCTTTCAGGGCTCTGATGGCTTATCTCAGTCCCTGAGAGAGACAAACCACGTGGTGAATGCTGGCAGTCGCCATGTCTTTCCTCCCCCTTCCCACTATCCCTTCTGCTCTCCAATCCCTGCCCCGACTCAGTTTCTCTTACCCAATCCCCCACCACCAGACCCTCCCTCGCAATGCCTTCCTCCCCCTTCAAGTGGGAGGGGGCTGGGGGAGGGGGGAGGGTCCCATGCTAGTGTTGATGCCTGGAGAGATAGTGAAGGGCGGCTCCCTGCAGCCTGCAGCCGCGGAGGGAGGTGTGGTCCCTCTGCAACGCGGGCTCAGGAAAACCTGCAGCCCCGGGAGAGGAGGGAGGAGCTGCCTGTTGCTGGACCCCAGGGAGGGGGAGGGACAACTACAGCCCTTGACTGCCTGGGTGGAGGACAAGTGGCAGGATTTTTACCAACTCAGATTCAGGATCAGGAGGGCATACAATCTGTGGCTCCTGTAGTATATGTAGGGAAAAGGCACGTTAGGTAAGAACACAAGCCTTTTTCCTATCAAGATAAAATTGAATTGTGTAAGGTACAGAGACAATTTGGGAGATCCAGTGAAATTTTAAAGTCATGATTATGGCTACCTTTAGTTCAAATGAGATGGTACACAGCGACATTAAGGATTTATTCAGATGCCTTTTAACCCCTTCAGAATATGACTTATGGGAAGGTTTATGGAAGATATCTTTGAGAACAGTATTACAGGAGATCCAACAAATGCCTGACGCCCAAGACAGTGATTACAATGACATCACACACAGCCACCTGTGTGGGGAGGGTGATTTTTCTTCTGCAGATGAACAAACAAGATTACTGTCCAAGGCAGTTTTAGATAAGATCTGTAATGCTGCAGAAAAAGCGTTTTATCAAATTCCAACAACTGAGTTAAAGAGCAGTTATGTTAACATTAAACAGTTTCCTTCAGAGAATTTCTTGCAGTTTGTTGATTGTCTGAGAACTCAAGGGGAAAGACAAGTGCAAGACCAAGTGGCACAGGCAGAATTGATTAAGGAGATGGCTCAGAGGAATGCTAATGAGACCTGTCATATAATCATTCTTAGCCTTCCCCTCGACCCATCGCCTAGTCTCGCAAACATGATAGAAGCCTGTGCCAGGAAAGCAGAACTTTTCAGTGCACCTGAAAGGCATCCAGGACTGACACACCCAAAGCCTGTGGCAGCTGCGGCACCAGGACCAAAAAGGCAACAAATGTCATCAAACCAGCTGCAGCACATCATCTGCCACCGCTGCAAGAGGCCAGGACACTTCGCCAGGGCCTGCCCGCAAAACCAGAAACAGAAGTTCAACAAACAAAAAACCGGAATGGGCAGGGCGGGCCCGAAGTAGCATTCCTGACGCGCGAATATATAAATTTACAGGAAAAACTAACAGGCAAATGTCTCTCTCTTAGCAAAAAAAGGGGGAGGGCAGGTCAAAGGGTGTGGGGGTCCAGAAAAATAAAAATGTCAAATGTTCAACTAACAAGGTATGGCAGCCGCGAGGCCGATATAGGCTCGTGACTACCAAAGGTTTTCATTTCATATCTACTGACTGGACAGTAATTACAGTGGACCTGCCAAACAGTTCACAGGTTCTGAAAGTTAACCCCATGGAACCAAACAGTGAGTATTTTGTTATTGACGACACAGCACACACACCATTGGAGATTGAAGTAGCTCCCATGACCATAAAGGGAAAGATAACAGGCCTCATGCTGTTGGCACGCTGCATGCACCCACCATTCTACCTGGTAGAGGGGCAAATTCTTGCCCAGGCCATTCCTGTTCCGGCAGAGATCCTAGCGGATGGAAAGTCTCCGGAAGTCTACTGGGCAGAGGTGGTGGGGGAGAACAAACCTTTGCTGGCATGTAATTTAGCCCATGGGTCAGACCACCTCCATGTGGAGGGGGTGCTTGACTCAGGTGCTGATTGCACCGTTATACCGGCAAGCATGTGGCCATCACATTGGGAGTTGCAACCTGTGGCGGAAAAACTTCAGGGCATAGGAGGACTCACAATGGCAAAAATCTCAAAAAACATAGTACAAATTGAGGGACCTGACGGGAAATTGGCAAATGTCCGTCCATTCATTGCTGAATATAAGGCTCCCTTATGGGGGAGAGACACCATGTCTCAGTGGGGACTCCAATTGGTCATTCCTAAGACACCTCAGGATTTTTGAAAATAGCCACTGTGGAGTGCCCTACCCACAAACTAAAGTGGTTGGACAATATCCCAAGATGGGTAGCACAGTAGTCATTGAGTAAAGAGATGCTCAAGGCGCTTGAGGAGCTCATGGAGGAGCAGGTGGCTCAAGGCCACCTAGAAGAGACAACAAGCCCTTGGAATTTCCCAGTCTTTGTAATAAAGAAACCAGGGAAGGACAAGTGGAGGCTGCTCCATGATTTCCAAGAAATAAACAAAATTATAGAGGACATGGGACCACTCCAACCAGGGATGCCTTCTCCAACAATGCTCCCTCGAGATTGGCAATTGGCTTTTCGAGATATCAAAGATTGTTTCTTCCAAATTCCTCTGCACCCAGAAGATGCCCCATGGTTTGCATTCTCGGTTCCTACCATTAATCGAGAAGCCCCAATGAAGAGATATCACTGGAAAGTACTGCCACAAGGCCTTAAAACCAGTCCTTTCATATGCCAACAGTATGTAGCCTCATTACTGTCATCAGAACGTGCCAAGAGAAAGGATGCCATCATCCTTCACTGCATGGATGACCTACTCCTGTGTGCTCCCAATAACACTATACTCCAACACACGCTTGACCTAGTGGTTAAGGTTTTAACCTCTGCTGGATTTCAATTGCAGGAAGACAAAGTTCAAAGGATGCCACCTTGGAGGTACCTGGGTCTACAAGTAACTGCAAGAACCATTGTTCCATAGAAATTAGAAATTGAGTGTAATCCCAAAACCTTAGCAGATCTGCATTCCTTGTGTGGGTCTTTGAATCGGGTAAGACCTTGGCTAGGCCTCACAAATGAAGATCTAGACCCTCTCTTCAATTTATTGAAGGGGGAGAGGGAGTTGGTTTCTCCCAGGGAACTGACCCCAGAGGCAAAGACAGCAATCAAAAAGGTACAGAAGGCCTTATCAGAGAGGCAGGCTCATTGATGTGAGCCAAACATACCTTTCCAATTCATTGTTCTAGGAAAACTGCCACATTTGCATGGTTTGATTTTTCAATGGATCGAGGGGCAGAGAGATTCACTCTTGATCTTAGAGTGGGTCTTCCTCTCTCACCAAAGGTCCAAGACCATCACTGAGCCACAAGAGTTAATAGCTCAACTGATTCGGAAGGCAAGGTTGAGATTGTGTGACCTGGCTGGCTGTGATTTTGCATGTATTCACCTTCCAGTCAAACTTTCTGAGGAGGGAAGGAACTCTCCCAAGAGATTGACCAAAGAGATGTTTGAGCATTTGCTCCAGAGCAACGCCAGTCTCCAATTATCTCTGGACAGCTACAGGGGACAAATATCAGTCCATGCCCCATCTCACAAGTTGCTCAATGAGGAATTCCACTCTTCATGAGGAGTCGGAGACCACTCAAGGCTCTCACAGTGTTCACAGACGCATCCGGGGCTTCCCACAGGTCAGTGATTACTTGGATAAATCCTCAGACTCAGCATTGGGAAGCTGATGTTGAGTTTGCCATTGATGGGTATGGGAGTTATCCCCTGGGGCCTTGCACTTGTGAGGTATGGCAGACAGACATCACACACATTCCTAGTTTTGGACACCTCAAATATATTCATGTGAGCATTGACATACATTCAGGCGCCTCTGCCCATGCAGGAGAAAAGACTGACCATGCCAAAAAACACCTAGTGCAAGCTTTTTCAGTGTTGGGGGTTCCAAAAGAAATCAAAACTGATAACGGCCCAGCGTACGCGTCCAAGGAGTTCCTGGAATTTGTCCAGCAGTGGGGAGTGGAACATAAAACTGACTTCCTTTACTCCCCACAGGTCAAGCTGTGGTTGAGTGAGCACATTGGACGCTCAAACAGGTCCTGGCTAGACAGAGTAGTACAACTGCGTGGATGTCTCCACATGAGAAACTCTGCAAAGCCATGTTTACCATTAATTTTCTGAACTGTTCATTTGAAAACATGAGTCCACCAGTGGTACATCACTTTAACAGTGGCAATCAGTTCAAATTGTCTCAGCATCTACTGGTCGTGATTAGGGATCCAGAAACTTGGGAAACCAAAGGTCCCTATGAGCTCGTGACCTGGGGTCGTGGTTATGCGTGCGTGGCCACTTCCTCAGGCCCTTGGTGGATTCCCCAGAAGTGGGTGAAACCTTTTGTCCCTAAAAATCCAGCTCCAGCAGAAGGGGATGAGAGGCAAGTAGTTGTTGCCTCCAAAAGAAGACGCCACCAGATGGAGGAAAAAGAATCCTCCTAGATGTGGACTCCTTCCGGCAGAAACAGAAACTTTTTACATGTTTTAAAAATGTTTGTTTTTCTTTTTATAGAAAACCTACCTCACACTCAACCCTGTGATGAACCCCATACAAGTTGTCATCTTGTTGATGCTGAACAGTCTGGCAGCTGCATGGATCGTCCCTCAGCCACGTCAAAATGTCTGGGTGACCCTGGCACAGACACTTCAGCAGGAAAACATATGTTTGTCCACTGCAGCAACAGAGAATCCTATGTCCACCTGTCTGGTAGGAATTCCATTACAGGCTGGAGAATTTCCAGCAGGTTTAGACACACATAGGTTCAACGAATACCCAGAGTCAGTTGCCTTCCGACCATACAAAGGTCAACAGCAGAAAGCTGAAGCTACTGTGAACCCTGTAAAGGAGTGGATGCCACTTTTGCCCAAGGTATATCAGGAACCCCAAGAATTAGAGTTATTGGGTTCCTCCCCTGCATCATACTGCATACATTTTTCTGTCTTCCCAAAACCTCCTAACATCAGTCAGTACCACAATATTAAACAATATCGTGGGGAGTTTTCTGCAAAAAGATGGTGTCATCATATAAGCCAGATTGACGCAGAAAACCCATCCCACTCAAGACCCAGAAGCCTCCCTAAGGGATTGTTCTTGATTTGTGGGGATTTGGCATGGGCAGGAATTCCGTCTCGGCTTTTAGGAGGGCCATGTACCATAGGGCAGTTGTCCGTTTTGACACCCAACCAAACTTTAATTGGTGAATGGACTCACAAAAAGAAATCGTCAAGCAAAAATCAAAAGAGGAGTGCTGACCAATTGGATCCAAAATGTAATTCAGAAATTTTTCATTGGGCCAAGTCAAAAAGAGTTGCTGTGTCCCTGTTCCTTCCATGGGTCGCAGCAGCCAAAGCTCTAGGTGAATTGGGCCATCTAGAATGCTGGGTAGTCAAACAGGCAAATTTAACATCCACCGCCATCAGCTCTCTCCTAGAAGATGAGGAAATCACCAGACAGGCCACTCTCCAGAACCGTGCTGCTATAGATTATCTCTTGTTACTTCATGGACATGAATTCCAGGAATTTGAAGGACTTTGTTGCCTAAACTTGACCTCAAAAGCTCCAAACATCCACGCTGCCCTTCGAAGTATGAACAGCTTGATCGGACAAGTGAAGCAAGAATCTGAGGATTGGATCAAAGAGCTGTTCAGAGGATGGGGACTTACGGGGTGGTGGACTTCTATAGTTAAAACAATTTTGTTATTTCTTGTTATTCTTTTCCTTGTAACAATAGCATTTGGGATCCTACACTGTTTGATTTTCAAAGCTATCAATAGTCTCATACCCTCTACCTCAGAAGTCAACCACATAGAGTTGGCAAACCTAAAGCAGGCTGACTCCCCCACCAATTGTAATTGGTGGGAAAACCCACACTCTGTGTAACCTAATGTTTTTCTTCTAATTTTCTTAAACAAATGAGGGGGAGATGTTGTATTCCTCTGAGAAATGGTTTTTCCCCTCAGAGTCCCCCTGAAGCTTGTGCCATATAGTTGGACCCTTCTTCCCTATCTTATCTACTTCTGACCCTATTGGCTAAAGGCTAATATCCTTCCTTGGCCATAGACTACATAAACCCCTGTCTTTCCTGTTTCGCCCTCTCTTGCTCTTCGCCTTCCTCGCTCCTGGAACACCACATGGGAGAATAAAGCATGGACTGAAGGTGAGGGGTGAGAGCCACCCTTTTTGATATCTTTATTCTGTCTCTATGAAATATATTTCCCTAAAAGCCCTGAGAAACTGAGCTAGCTTTAGCCTTGGGGCTGGCTAGAAAAGGAACATAATATTTCACACATTCATAATTTGCATGCCCTGCACAGTGACAGCAAATGGGACCTTACAATCATACTCTATTTCTTGCTTGCAACAGTACTTGAGAACTGTATCCATTTTGAGTTTTGGTTGGTTTGGGTTTGGTTTCTTTTTTTTTTTTTTGAGAACTTAAAGTATCTTTATCTAGCATATATGTAATGATAAATCTGTATCCTTTTTACTTTTCTAGTATTAAAGTCCAGTCCTTAAAAGCTAACCAGATATTAGAAAGTGTACCCATTTTACTGTATAGTCTTTTATTAACTAAATTTAATTCAGTCATAATCTGTGCCCAGAAAGTGGTGGTGAATGTGATATCAAGCCCTTCAAGATTTGAGCATCCTAAAGAATTAGAGTAAATTTGGGGGTGATCCTATGACTCAAGATAAATTGAAAAGATATTGTCATCAATAGTGACCTCAATATGAATTAGATGGTGGTGGAAAATGGCCAGAAAATGGATCTTTGAGATATGATATTACAGATGATGTTATCTTGTAGGAGGCAAAACAAATGGGATGAGGTCCCTTATGTAGATTTGTTTTCTGCTTTAAGAAATAATCAGGATGCAAGAAAAAAATGTGGTTTAGTAGATTCAAAGTATCAAAACAGAATATATCCTTTGGTTATTTGGAATAATAAAAGATAAGAGTAAAAATTCTTGTTGTGCAAGACAAAAAGATAAAAAATATGAAAACTCTGAAGAGCAAGTCCAGTTATTGGCAGCTCCTCCAGAGTGAGGATTAAAGCTGGAGGTGGGCAGGAAACCTAGTTATAAATAAGTTGTTTTTGATGTGATCCCTGTTTCTAGTAGGACTGGAGAAAAAGATAAGTTGGTATTTGTGATGGTTTGGCAGAGCCTGTTTTTTGGTAGCAGGGGGAGCCACAGGGGTAGCTTCTGTGAGAAGCTGCTAGAAGCTCTCACCATGTCTGGCAGAGCCAACCTCTGATGGCTCTGAAGATGGACATGCTGCTGGCCCAATTAGAGAGGCTGATAATGCCTCTGTGATGACATATTTAAGAAGAAAATCAAAACAGCACCCACGCAGTTTTTCCAGGGGTGGTGAAGCACAGCTGCCAGGGGCCATCCCAGGCACAGTGTGTGGCGATGCGCCATGGCCACTTCCATCTCAGTGCGGCCCGTGGCGAACCTTGCCTGCCTGACTGGCCCTAGCCAACTGTACTGCAGGCGAAAAGGGCAGGGATGGTGGTTGCAGCTTCCCCTTCCCAGCACTTGGCATAAAGAGAAGCATTAAAAAGTGCCAGCGCCTCGGCGCCCGCCGCTGCCCAAAGGATGGTGGCAGAGGGGCCACCTGGCTAGCAGCGGAAGCATGACGAGTGATTCCCTGATGCGGAACCTAGACGAGATCAACTTCTTGGCACTGCAGGATCTTGCAAGAATCTTTGAATTAGTGGAACTTGTTGGCAATGGTACCTACAAGCAGCAGTTTTTCTTCCAGTCAGAGTAGAGGAAGTGAGGACATGTGAGGGAAAACAACATGGTGACACCAAGGTCAGTGGAAGAGAAAGAGGGGGAGGAGGTGCTCCAAGTGTCAGAGCCAAGATTCCTCTGCAAGCCGTGGTGAGGACTATGGTAAAACAAACTGTTCCCTTGTAATGCATGAAGTCCATGGGAGATGCAGACATCCAATAACAGCCCATGGGAAAAGTGCTCATGCCGGAGTGGGTAGATGCTAGAAAAAGCTGTGGCCTAGTGGGAGACCTGAATAGAGAAAGAGAGGACCCCTGCTTCTGGAGATAGAGAGAGCCCTTGCTTCCAAACTAGAGCAGCCTATCCTTAAAAAACTACACCCTGTGGATGAGTGACCCACGCCACAACAGTTTTGGGAAGACTGCCCATGGGAGGGACCCCACAGTATGCATAAAAAAGACTTCTCTCCCTCAGCGAACAGAAAAAGATATCAAGTGACTTACTGACCAAAACTTCCACGCTCTGGTTTAATTGTCCAATTACAGCTTCAGGTTGTGAGGTCTTATTCTTCTTGTTTTCTCTCTTCAGTCCACCATTGTTTATGCTGTTGGGCCTGAAAGTTGTCCTTGGTCCTCAGCAGGAAAAGGATCTGTTTTGTCTACCTACTCTGTGAAGAGAGCTTACTAGCACTTAATATGAGGCTCAGAACTATACCTAAGCCGCACAGAATCTGGTAAACATGAGAGCTAAACTTAAGGCATCATTTCCCCCCCTTTAGAGGCTTGACAAGGCCTTTTCCTTGTAGTCTGTATTCTAAATATCTACTAATAATAGGTATTCAATAACAAATAAGTATCTAACAATAGTAAACAGCTAACAATAATAAACATCTAACCATAGATAAATATCTAATAACAGTAAACATCCAACAACAGTAAATATCTAATTATAGATAAATATCTAGCAATAATAATAATAAACAACAGTAATAAACATCTAATAGTAGTAATGTCTTGTACAGTTAAGTATCATGCCAAGAAGAATAATGATTATTGTGCACAGTTCTTTAAGTACAGAGGAGAAATAATTTAAAGCATATTTTTGTTTGCATCAGTCTGTTTTTACAGTTGTTTCAGGAGCAGAAGCCTTCTTAACTCCAAAATAGTGAATCCAGGGTCCTTTGCCAGCAATTTTGACTGCAGTGAGAGTGGTCAGCAGAACTTGGAATGGTCCTCTCCACCTGGCTTGTAGAGGATCATTGTCCCACCACTTAACATAGACCCAGACTCCAGGTTGGAAGAGATGTGCAGGTGTGTCCAGTCCTATGGGTCTGAATAGCACGATGTAAGTCTGGAGCTTCTGCAAAGTGGAACCTAAAGCCATTAAATATCTCTGTAAATCAAGTTTCCCCTTCATGTGAATTTCACCTGGAATATGTGGGATCTGATATGGTCTGCCATATAGTATTTCATAGGGACTGATGTTATCCTTCTGCTTCGGCTCTATGTGGATTCTCAGTAAAGCTGTGGGCAAGGCCTGAACCCATGTCATAGATGTTTCCTGACAAATTTTGCTAATTTGTGTTTTGAGAGTCCCATTCATACATTCAACTTTACCACTTGCTTGGGGTCTATAAGGTGTATGCAGATTCCAAGTAATTCCCAGAATCTGGCTAACTTCTTTAACTACTGTTGCAACAAAGTGTGGTCCCCAATCAGATGACATCCCCAAGGGAACCCCAAACCTTGGAATTATATGATTAAGCAGAACCTTCACCACTTCCTTGGCTGTATTAGTGCAACAGGGGTAAGCCTCTGGCCATCCACTGAAGGTGTCAACTAATACCAGTATGTACCGGTATCCCTCTTTGCGTGGTAACTCAGCAAAATTTATTTGCCAGTAACCTCCAGGAAGATCCCATGCCTTTTGTTACTCCTAATACAACTCCTTTCTTTGTGTCAGGTTTGTTTTTGCAGCAGATTTCACATTTGCTCACTACTGATTGTATGACGTCAGTCATTCCCTTTCCTATTACTAATTTTTTTTAGATGTTTCAGAAGATTTTCAACCCTGAAATGTGTGTTTTCATGTTCTCTTTGAGCTAGCTCTCGAAGGATCAGGGGTGGGTCTACAATCGGATTCGCTGGTGTAACAGCCCACACACTTTCTGTGATCTCAGCTTTAAGAAACTTGATGAGTTTGAGGTCTGCTTGATCATATTTTTGGGTGAACCCTGACAAATCAATCTCTTTTTGTGGAATTACTACGTGTCCTGGTTTAGGGCAAATTTGGGAGAAAACCTCCTAAGGGGCCCTCCTTCCCCTCCCCCAACCGGTTCGGGAAAAACTTCCTCAGAGAGAAGTGGAAATAAATCTGTTTATTAAACAGGCAAAGCACTTCCCAGCACAATAAATGGAACAATACCAGATGACAAGAACTTCGTGTCGCTCTGGAGAGATGACAAATTTAGAAAGAAGGTCTCTCCTGAAGGTGGTTGCTCTGTTCTCAGTCCCTCTGGCGCTGGGAAAAGTTGCTGTGCAAGGTAGGTCTTGATGGGTCCCAGGTGGAAGCCCCTCGGCGCTCCCCCGGGTCCTCAGTCCAGAGAGATTTGAACAGTTCCAAGGAAAGGCAAAAAAAGAAAAGAAAAGGAAAAAAAAACTTCTCCACCTGAGCTAGCTACACTAACTAAAAAAAAGAGAAGAGCCTCTCCATCCCACGCCGTGTGTTGCTGAATTCCGACACGTCAAGGCCACTCGGAGGAGAAGAGTTTTCTGAAAAACAAACTGTGCTCTCTGCCCTTTGCTCTCAGACCCAATATTAAAGGTACAGGGTGTAATATCCAGCATAACCCAACAGACGATTGGGGATACAAACATCATAACGTCACCCTAGGACACTGACAGATATTTTGTTCTGTGTCCAAACAAATGTCTTGAGCTATAATTGCATTACTTTCACAGATAAACCCTTGTTGTTCCCAAGCAATACAAAATTCTAAATTAACAGTTTGCCATTTTTCACCAATTTGACTGGCCCATTCCCTATGCTCAAAAGGAAAGAGAATAGCTCCATCATGGTTCAATCCTAATACAATGATAGGGAATATCAAATACACTGAAGCATTACGTATGGTTAACACAAAAGCTGTGGCTGTGTTTGTAATAGGGTTGTAAGTAAAATTCACTAGGTTCCACCAGGATTGGAATTATCTTTCAAAATCAGTGGCACTGTCCCAAATTATTTTCCAAATTTCAGTAGGAAAAAATGCCTTCTTTGCCTTCTCTTATAATTGAGTCAGCAACTGCCTGCATCTACAATTGAGCCTGGATGCAACTGAAAGCCAAAGAGATGTTGCTTTGAGTAACGCCAAGTGCATCAATTATCCATTTGTGGTCATTCACATTTATCTTTTCCCAATTTGGTAATATGTTTGATAACAGCCACTGATGGGTTCCCAAGGCCAATAAGTACGACTGCAGTGGTTGTTGTAATTTGGTCAAATCTCTAGTTGTCGCAACCAATTTATTCATTAGTACTTCTGAATCAATACTATTTAAGATTCCAAATCCTGTTCCCACATAACCGGTAATGTCCCTTGGAGTCCTTCTGTGAAAAGTAAGCACAACAGAGTCTGCCACCAAGAGGCAGAAAATTAGAATGATGGAATAATCCTGCATGTATTTATCCGATGCTCTTTCTTGGCTGCAGTCCAAGTTTTCTGTTTCTTATATTGCCAGATTTTTCACAGCTCCTTCAATTATTGAGAAGATGTTACAATAATGTTTCTTACTGAGCCCCTCTGGGCCACCCCATCAGGTGTGGGGGGGTCCCAGTAGTGACTGTCTTAATAATGTAGCATTGTGTTTTCTACTTTCTCGTGGCTCATCCCCTCCTCCCCAGGCTACACACAGATATGGGGTCTCCGAGCCCCTGCAAAATG
The DNA here is from genome assembly GCA_910950805.1 of Acrocephalus scirpaceus scirpaceus. Classification (NCBI taxonomy): domain Eukaryota; kingdom Metazoa; phylum Chordata; class Aves; order Passeriformes; family Sylviidae; genus Acrocephalus; species Acrocephalus scirpaceus. Next base: position 3,518,038 of record CAJVGK010000018.1, on the reverse strand, counting down.
CAAGGTAGATCCACCCAGGAAATTGGATATCTTGGGAAAAGCCACCCCCCCTCCCCAAAAGGGATTTGACCCCTGGAATGCCTGTCCATCCTAGGCCACTCCCCTCACCCCAGCTATTGGCTGGGTCTCTGCCCATGCCCTCCCCCCTCCCCAGGTAAAAGCAGCATGCTTGCCATGTGCTCTCCGTTCTGTAACGCGCTTTCTACGGACACAAGACCTCCTCCGAAGCTGGAATAAAAGCCCATTACAGATCCAGGTGTTCACTCTGCTGTTTGTCAAAGCCTTCTGCTAAGAGTCACGCTGGACTTGCCCTGCTCCGGACTCTGTTCCTCCAAACCGAGGACCAGCCTGTTTCTCCGAATCCTTCTGCTCCCGGCAAAAAGATACAGTTGCCACTGCAGGGCTTAGCAACGCTGAAAGAGGTAACAGTAACTTTTTATATAATAACTTTGAAAGGGCCTCTCAAGACAATTGGTTGTTGTAGTGCAATCTTCTCCACTTCTATGAGAGCTGAGCTAACCACAAACAATCCTTTTCCCCAGGTAGTATATCTTTTTTCAGCACCTTTGAAACCATGGGAATAAAAACCAACAGGCCTCGTCAGACCCTCAGGACGCCCCTGCCATATGTGTACTGACAACCCTGAGGAGGCAAATCCCCATTCCACATGGAAAGGATCTGTAGGATCAATAGGGCCAAGGGCTTGGTGAGCAGTTGCTTCAAAAATCAACAATTGCATTGCTTCTTCCTGAGAAGCAGTCCATTCCCATTTTACCCCTTTTCTCAGCAAGTTATAAAGAGGTCTGGCAATTATGGAAAAATCTGGGATGTGTTTTCTCCAAAACACTAATAATCCTAAAGCATGTTGAAGATCTTTACTGGATTCAGGCATTTTAATTTGATCTAAGGAGGTTAGGGTATTAGGTGGGATACATGTCATACCTCCCTTCCACCAATTTCCCAAAAATTTCACTTCATGTGAAGGTTTTTGGATTTTTTCAGAGGGAATTTGCAAATCAAGACTTTCTAAGTGGGAGATTATTTTCTGTTGGACATCTCCCACTTCTTCTTTTTCATCTCCTCCCACAAGGATATCCATCACATCTCTGGGGACCCCCTTCTTGATACCCAATAACCACCAATGTTGATGGTTAGAGATGTTTTCCCTTCTCTAGTTTTTTGCTGTGAGGAGCCCCAATATACCTAACACCTTTAGTTTTTTCTGATTTTTCCTCTGGGGTTTTTATAGGTCCATACTTTCTACTGTAATTAATGAGATCTATTGTAACCTGACTCCATGTCCAAACTTTACGATCACCAGCAGATGAGTTAGATTGAGAAGCTGGCAGCTGAGAGGGGGTTGAGTATGGAGTAAACCCAGACCCAGTAGATCCAGTTTGGTCATTTGGTTTTCCAAGGAATCTATCCAGCCTGTCTACGGGACCTAAAGCCATTATGTTTTTTTGTAGAGTAACTGCTGTAGGTTTGAGTGATTCTGGAAGCCCCCAAATTAAAGGGGTCATCAGTTCAGGCTGCACAAGTAATTGCATCGGGGATTTATATCCAAGAATTAATTTCCTTTCATGTATGATTTGCAGGCAGGCAGCTTTGTGGACGCTTTCCAAAAGTTGGTCGGGGGTACTAACTATAGCTAAAGGGTCTCCCCTTTCCAAAGGATTAATTTCCCTGGCCCAGAAAGCTGCGCACCGTGTCAGGGACCATGTGTCACATTTGTCTCCTGTTGTTAAGAAAACTCCATGTCCCCAGTATCCACTGGCCTCCTGTTCAGTTAATTTAATTTGGTCTCCTCCAGTGAGAGACACTCGGAAGACATATTCTGTCTCTGATTCTTGTGGGAGCCGGCCATATTCTTTCTTTAACTTAGCCAAATCAGTAGCACTGTATGGAATTTGTTTAGTTGTGATATACTGTTCAAAATCTTCATCATTAACATAATTATATTCTGTTTTAACCAGGGGTCTCAAACGAGGGCAGCAGTTTTCCCCACAATTTTTTACTAATTCCAATTCCTTCTGAGGGTATATTTGATTAATGTGGAGAGTTTCTTTTTCCTCTGCCTCTTTTGGGGAGTCAGCATTCTTTGAATTATTAGAATATTCATCTCTCAAGGCAGCCTGCAACAAATGATTTTCATCTCACAACAAATGGTTTTCGTTTCTTTCTTCATCTAATTGTTTCTGCAAAATTTGCACTAAGTTTTGAAGATAATCTATAATTCTTTCCTCTTCATTACACCACTTAGAGCAGTTTTCTGTAGTGGCTGTAAGGCATGCTCCTAAAACAGAACAAATTATGGCTTTATCTCGGCCAAATCTAAATTTTGTTCCATGTTGTAAAAAACATATTCTATCAGTCACACTCTCCAAATTAAACCAGTTATTTTGAGCCTATTCTTCTCCTCCAGGAGAGGGCCTGGCATTATGTTTTGCTAGCAGAGCATAAAATGCAGCTTTGTCTTTTGCACTAGGGTTTTCAGTCATTTTGTGAAGGGATCAGAAACCATTAGACGAAGGTGAGACTTAATTACACATACAGAGCTCTTGCTGTGTCTCCCTTCACTTCCCTGGGTGGATGAAGAGACCAAATCTGCCTGGGAGGTACTCCTTAAGTTATTTATGGTTGTCTCTTTGCTACACTAAGCAGTCCAGGTTCACACACACACAAAACAGTTTCCCCTTTTGCACTATGAGGTCTTTTGTGAAATTCTGAAGACAGAGCCCTCAATTGAGAATGGGGGTGCTTTTTACCTAGGCGTGTGCAGTTTGCAGGAGATTCGAGTCACCCCCCCCCCCTTTCTTTCTAGACACCGTTCACCCTTTTTGGGGTGTCAGGCTAGGTGCGGCTGGAGTGAAATGTCCTTCCTCTGTTACAGACTACACACAACCCTGCAGACCCCTCTGTTTGTCAGCATATTCTGTCTGTGACTCCAGTAAAAATGTCACAATCCGCCAATACAAGTGGGGGTTGTGATGGTTCGTTTATTGATCTCAGAGTGCAAAAGACACAGAAGATTATGGTTTTAATCAAGACAATGCGCTTTTATTCAGTGCCCACAACATGGTAATGCGATGGAGGAGAGAGAGAGAAGGAATAGAGAGAGAAGGGGGGGGGGGGGAAGAAAATAGCTACCAACAGATGAGACTAAGTCCTTGTGACCATCCACCAATAGATCCATCTTCTTCCATGGGGAGATCTTGAATTTTGGTTTACTTAGGGAGTCTCTTTATAATCTTTCCAAAGCGACAGGCAGTTGGCCAAAAGGTGGGGAGGTCTCGTATGAGGTCCACAGACAGAACAGGTACAGGACAGGCCAGTTCAGTAGCAAGTACAGCTAGTCCACCGTGACCTGCCCATTGTTCCTGCACAGGTTCCCATGGGAATTGTTGCAAAATTTCTTAGTGGGCACATCCCACTTTGGAATTGGGCCTGAGCTATTCTGGGTAAGGCCTCAGATTTGGGCCTGAGCAAGGCCTCAGATTTGGGCCTTGTTAGTGAGCAAGCTTGTGGCGCAGTTAGAAATTAAATTAAGGTGTGCTTGGATTTAATTAATGTAGTTTTAGTAATTTCACCATGGTGACCTTAAAGTTAAGATTGTTTACATTCCTTTTTAATCTAGTACCAATTAGAAGACACCTGTTCACATAAACTATCTGAGACTGTATATAAACCACCATTTTGAAGCAATAAACGGAGAACATATGATATGACCAAATTGGTTGGACCTGTATAGCTCTGTCAGCCTCCCATGGAAATGCCCTGGCCTCAAATGGCGCCCGAACAGGGACCATTCATAGTTGTTAATGCTTAAATGCTGACTTGTTTAAATACGATTTCTAATGCTTAAATGCTGGCTTGTTTAAATACGATTTTTTGTTTAAATACGTTTTTGATTTCGCTTTAATGCGGTGAAACCTTGAAGAACGAGAGTTCAGAAGTCTCTGAGCTTGTCTCCAAACCTGCCGGAGTTCCGGGGCCAAGCTGCCCCCCCCGGACCGGTGGTGAGCAGGATTTTCGGGGACGAATTGACTCGGAGCTGGGAGGCTGAAGGCGTGATTCGTTCCGTTTTGCCCAGGGTGAGACAGCGGCACGCCGTGGAAGGTGAAGGTAAGCGGCCCGCAGGAAGAGAGAAAGGAAAAAAGAAAAAATGGATGCTGAGATGCTCGCGGCCAGCCGCCTTCTCATTAATATGCTCTCAAAGAGAGGCAAAAAACTTAAAGAAAGTGAAGTAGAACAGTTGGCCCTGTGGGCCAGGAAGAAAGGGAAGTTAAGCAATTCTTCACTCGTTTTCTGTGAAGCCGAGTGGAGAGAAATTGGTGATTTGTTGTGGAAGTCCGTGATTGCTGGAGGACGAGAGGGAAAAATAGCTCAAGAGTTTGGCGCTGTCTGGCAGAAAATTCTAACTACTCTAGAGACTTTAGTTGCCGAGCGAAAGGCAGCCCAGGCTGCGATCCGAGCTTTGGAAATTGGTACGCTGGCAGAATTAACAAATACGCAAAAATCCTCTAAGGTAGCGAGATTTTTTGGCATCAATTCAGCCCACCCAGTGAAAGGGAATGCCGCACCCGTCTGTTCTAACCTGCAAGATATTATAAGCTCTGCTGAGAACCACATGGTCAATGCGCAGGAAAAGTCTTTGTCTCTGTCTGGAAAAAATGGAGGAGAACAGGAAGCGCGGCAGCCGCCAGAGTCTGGGGGCGTGGTGAAAGACGAGACAGAAGGCGGGAACGAGGGTGGAGCGGGGCCAGCTCAGGAGACGACACAGGGGGGCGGCGACAAGGGCGGTGACAGGGGCAGTGACAAAGGCGGTGACGAAACCAAAAACCCGCAGCTCCCCCCCTCACCGGAAGACAAGGCGGTGACGCAGGTGCAGGGAGTTCACGTGACCAAAACAAACATGGCGGCGCCCATGCCCACTTCCGTCGCGGAGTCCTCAGCCACTGCCGTGGATCCTGGGGTCACGGCGCGGCTTGCTAAAAAGACACATCGGCGCGCGGCAGCCCAGTGCCCCCTGCCCCCTGATTCTGACTCGGATTCCGACTCAGACCAGGACAGTTCCAGCCCCAATTTTCGCAGCCCATCGTGGCGAAAGAAATAACCGCAGCATGCGCGTGGGCTGCGGCACAGAGTTGAGAGGCTCGCAAAACTATCTACCCGACCGAGTTCTAAGGAAGATCGCATGGCATTGTCAGTCACCCAGCCAAATCTGATTGCAAACAGGTGGTCCAAAATAGTAAAAGATGCCATGAAGGATGGCAACTTTGATATAGCAAGTTCCCTTGCTTGCCCAGTGATTGTAGAAAATGCCCAAGCTCGATGGGAGCCTCACGAATGGAAGGTGTTAAGCCAAGCAAAGCAAACAGTTAGCACCTATGGAATTAGATCAGAAGCAGCCAAGAACATAATACAATAAATCTTCACTGCAGATGTCCTCTGCCCTGCTGACTGCTCAAACATTGCATCTTTGCTTTTAACCCCTTCACAATTTCTCATTTTTGAAAGAGAATGGAAACGTTTAGCGTTTGAAGAAGCAAACAAACACCAAACAGTAGGAGATCCTTTGTATGCACTCCAGCCTGACATGCTAACAGGGCAAGGACCATATGCTAGAACCAATGTGCAGCTGACTTTTCCTATCGAGATCCATCAAATTGTTCAAACATTAGCCCACAAAGCCTTGCTGTTGGTTCTGGACAAGAAGAAGCCTGTTTCATTTTCTAACATCAGGCAAGGAACCACAGAACCTTATGGACAATTTATTGATAGACTGTCTGCTGCCATAAAAGATGCACAAGATTTGCCTCCAGACCTCCAAGAGCATTTGTTTTGCTCTCTGGCTTTTGAAAATGCCAATTCACGTACCAGAGCCATTTTAGCTTCTCTCCCCCAAGGCTGTGCAGTTGATGAGATGCTCGTGCGTGCCACCAGAGCTGAACAACACGATCAAACAGCAGCATTCACAACAGCCGTGCATAATGCCATGCAGAAACAAGGACACATCATCGCAGCTGCTCTGTCAGGATGCAATGTCAACCATCCCCGCAACAGCAAAAGACCACCACCGGACATTTCTCGTTTTCGGCATGACAAGACAGGCCATTTCAACAATGATGACAACAGTGACAACAGTGACCTGCCTGAAGCACCATGGAATGACCCTGAAATTGCTGAAGATTGATTTTATAATATATAGAAAAATAGTTATATAATTATAGTTGTTAAGATTAAGTTTAGTATTAAGCTTTAGTTATTAAGTTGATTTTTAAGATTAAGTTTTAGTTGTTAAGCTGTTAATTTGTTAAATTGTTAAAGTTAAGTTTTAGTTTTAAGTTTTAGTTGTTAAGTTGTTAAATTGTTAAGATTAGGTTTTTGTATTAAGTTTTAGTAGCTAAGTTGATTTTTAAGATTAAGTTTTAGTTGTAAAGTTGTTAATTTGTTAAATTGTTAAAGTTAAGTTTTAGTTTTAAATTTTAGTTGTTAAGTTGAATTTAAGATTAAGTTTTAGTTTGTTAAGAGTAAGTTTAGTGATAAGTGTTTTTAATATTTAAAGTTAAGTAAGAACCAATTATTGTTTTTGTTATATTTAATATTTAAAGTTAAGTAAGAACCAGTTATTTTTGTTAAAGTAAAAGCTAAAAGAGGCAGCCAAAAGATGAGCAGAATGTTGAAAGTTAGAATATTTGTTTAAATCAGTGTTTAAGCTCAAGTGTTAGAAAAGCTGCAACGTGGTTAGACTGCTCGTTGTGTTAAACATCTATAGCTGTCACTTTTTTTTTCCAGCGCCAATGCCTGCTCACCTGCCATTGCTTTTCAATGGCAAAAGAAAAAAGGGGAATTGTTGCAAAATTTCTTAGTGGGCACATCCCACTTTGGAATTGGGCCTGAGCTATTCTGGGTAAGGCCTCAGATTTGGGCCTGAGCAAGGCCTCAGATTTGGGCCTTGTTAGTAGTGAGCAAGCTTGTGGCGCAGTTAGAAATTAAATTAAGGTGTGCTTGGATTTAATTAATGTAGTTTTAGTAATTTCACCATGGTGACCTTAAAGTTAAGATTGTTTACATTCCTTTTTAATCTAGTACCAATTAGAAGACACCTGTTCACATAAACTATCTGAGACTGTATATAAACCACCATTTTGAAGCAATAAACGGAGAACATATGATATGACCAAATTGGTTGGACCTGAATAGCTCTGTCAGCCTCCCATGGAAATGCCCTGGCTTCAGGAATGCATACCAGTTTTTGGTCCAGCAAACACACCTGTAGGCAACATTTGGCAGACATCCCACCTCAGCCAGGCCAGAACTCCTGTGTTGGGATTTTAGGGTTTCAGTCTCTGTCCTTGGCGACGATCATGAGGCAGATGAGGGATCTTCAGACCATCTCTTACAGAGTGGAGAAACCAAAAAACCTTGCCAAGTTGTATGAAGTGAAGCAAGGAGAAAAGGAGTCTGTCAGTTTTTTAAGAATTATGTGAAGTGGCTTGTAAATGGACTGATTTAGATCCAGAAAGTGAAGGAAGCAGGATGCTGTTTAACATGATTTTTATTGGGCACTCTGCATCAGACATTAGAAAGAAACTCCGAAAGACAGGAGTTTAGGGGATAGTTATTTCCCAATTGATGTCTATTAAACAGTAGAGAAGAGGTAAAAGAGGAGAAAAAGAGCCAAGCTAAATGACAGAATTCATTGTTAGCCACCCTGACTGACATGCAAGGACAGGAAAGAGGTTGGTGCGAGGGCATGGGTTAACACCACACCAAACAGAGCAGTGTGCCTATTGTAGACAGGAAGGGCACTGGAAAAAGAAGTGCCCCCAACTCACAAATGAACAAAAGGAAAAACCAAGAGACAGGAATTATGGCAGAAATTGGGCTATATTGAAGGGAACTGGAGGCATCTCATTACTTCCCCAGCTGATCCTCTGGTTTCAATTAAGATGGGGAATGAAACAATAGATTTTCTAGCGGATACTGGAGCAACTTCTTCTCTAGTTACTTAATGTAAGGGACCTTTAAGTAAAACAAAAGTAAATGTTGGTGTGATGGGGAAGAAATCCCTCAGATTATTTTTACAATCAATGAAATTCACAACTGGAAACACAAAATGAACTCATTAGTTTCTCTATATGCTGGAGTGTACTTTGCCATTGGTCAGAAGGGATTTACTATGCAAATTAAATGCACAATTAACTTTTTCTGAGGACTCTGTCCAGTTGCATAATCCTCCAGAAAACACATGGAAAGCATAGATCTGCCTACTCACTGATGAAAAACTTACAGAAGAGGAAGTCCCCAGTGAAATTTTGGATGTAGTTATACCATTGGTTTGGCCATCAGGAATCCCAGGACAAGCAAGAAATGTGAGTCCAGTAAAAACTGAACTGAAACCAGGAGTCCGACCAGTAAGGAAAAAAAACAGTACCCTATCAAGTTAGAGGCGTGACAAGGATTGGAACTGTTAATAGACCCTTTCTTAGAGTTTGGGTTATTAAGGGAATGCCAATCAGAATTTAACACTCTAATCTTCCCAGCGAAAAAAACTAAATCATCTGAAAATAGAGTAGTGCAATATTTATGAGCATCTGGTAGTCTCAAATCCTCAATACCAGAGACTAATATGTACTTTACAATGTTAGATTTCAAAGATATCTTTTGTATACCATGGGGTGAATAGAGTCAACTTGTCTTTGAATGGGAAAATCCAACTACAGGACAGAAACTGTTTGACCATTCTCCCATAAGGATTATCCTGTCAAAGGAGCTGGAACAATGGCATTGTGAGTCTTAACCCAGCCACTTTGCTTCCTGTCTCAGACAGGAGAACTGCAAAATATGCCTTTGGCATAGTCCATGCTCTGTCAAATTATACAAAAGAAGGATGGTGGGAAACACCTGAAAAGCAGCTATAGGTCTCTGAGAAGATGATGCTAACCCTACTTAAAAGGATGCATCAAGAGACATATGCAGGAGTCAATGCATTGTTGTTTTCAGCAAAGAAGTGATAAAAATATTTTAGTATTAGTAGATAACTTTCCTGGCTGGCCAGAGGCTTTCCCCTGTCATACCAACAAGAGTAGAGAAATAATTCAAGTCTTGTTAAAAAAAATAATACCCAGATTTGGTATACCAAAAGGAATCTTCAGATAATGGATCCCACTTTATAGCAGAAATAGTGCAGGAAGTTTTTTAGTTTTCGCAGATTAATTGGAAATGAAATACCCCATGGAGACCACAGTCTAGAGAGAAGATAGAAAAAATGAATTGGACAATAAAGAGGCAAATATCAAAGTTATGCCAAAAAACTCAGCTGAAATGGATTTTACTCAGTGTATTTATCAAGTACTATAACTGAACCTTATTCTGTTGCAATAATCAATAAATCTCTTTATTTGTGAATCCGAAATCATATTAAATGCATCAAGACTTATAGGTCAAGTCATGCTATTTGTGCATGTGGGATCGTGAATGTGACCAGACTTACTGTGTAATCACACTGTTTGTGCATCTGGTACATTACCAGACTTATGATGCTGAATTGGTTACTCTAAGATATTATCTGTGAAGGTCTCCTGGGGACTCGAACTCAGACAGACAGATAATAATCTGACTAAAAAGGGGAAGACGTAGCCACTCCTAGGCCTGCTACAACTGCAGATAACTCAGAGAGCAAGGGGGTCTCCCTTTCCTATAACTTTATGTGACATTTGACTTGGGAGGTTGTGCCTGTAGGAAGATATAAGTCTCAAAATCAACAGCCTGCATAATGCCATGAATGACTATGATCTGGAGAAAATTTTACAGATGGATTATTTATTTAATATAAAAACCTGATGTCATCCATGCAGGAATAAGAGAAAAAAGAGCAGCATTCTGGCAGACATAAGGGAAAACATGGCCCCGTGATTTGATAGAAACCCAAATCTTATTAATCCAGTGTGGGGAGGAAGGGTTGGAAAAATTGAAGATTGGCGAGGAGAGAGGAAAAGAGGCTGTTTTTAGAATTGTTTTTGCTCTAAGACCAACCCTGCATGTGGGAAATATTAGAAATACTCAGTGTGAGAACATTCATGTATTTGTGTTCTCTTTGGACTGTTTTCTATCTATTGAAGAAGAGGAGCTTTCTCACCCAGATAACAAAGTATTGTTAACAAACTTAAAACCATCTCTCAGACAGGCTGGAGGCATCTTCGTAAAGGGGAAAGGGGAATCAGTGTGGAGGCCCAGGGGCCTGCCACCAGGGCAATTATGCCTTAACCCTGGAGGGGCCAATGCAAACAGGCAGAAACACCCCTCTAGGTTATGGTGAGAAAAGCCTTCCTCCCATGGGCCTTTGCAGCCACATAGCTTTTAAGTTCTGTTATACTATTGGTTAGTTAGTTGATGTTACCCCTGTTCAACCCCTGTTCACCATGTATGTACCCTTTCCAGAATATTGTTCCCTTCCTTAACCCCCATTGGCCTAATTTTGCCACAGTACTCCGCCCCTGTTACCCTGTTGGTTCCTCCCGTTCCTATTTACCCCCCTGCACCACTTCCCTTTATCCCTATTGGCCCTTGACCCTCAGATCTGCCCCTTTTGTCTTGTATATAACCCTGTGCCCTCAGCCTGATCTTGGTTCTCATCCCTGGTCCCATTCAAAGCTGTTCTCATCCCTGAACTTCTATTCTGCGTCCCTGGACCCCTTCACTATTCCTGTTTGTGTCCCTGAATAAACAGTCTTCGGATATCCAAACGAGAACCTGTCCCTTCGTCGTATCGCCAGTGCCATTACAGTCCTGTGCTCTGGGCTCAGAGACGAGGAGTTGCTCTTTAGGACCCTCTGCACCACCCAGATATCTGGCCAGAGGTGTGTCTGCATCCAGGGCTTAGGTGGGGACACTGAGGTCTTTGTTCCCCTAGGGGCTTCTAGAACAAGTGTCTCAGTTTGGAAAGACAGGTATCTGCCAGGGAAAGTTGGAGCTCTCCTTGTAATGGAGAATGTAAACCCCCTCCCTCCAAATTATTATAATTTTGCAATTAGGGGCTTTCAGGCAAAGATATGGGAATAGGAATAACAGTTCTTTACTGGGAATATTAAAAATACAAATGTAGTAGTACAAAAAAACAAGTAAGCAAACAAAAAAAAATCCTAGAAAACCCTGACAGAGTCAGGGATATGACCTGACACCCTGTTGGTCAGGGTGTTGGAAGCAGTCCAAATAAATCTTCCTAGAGTAACAGATGTAGTTCTGTGGAGTAGAGATGATCCTGTAGAAAGTTCAGTGGAGGCAAGATGGGTCCAGTCTTCCTCCTGGAATCCAGTGGAAAAAAACCAGATACCTGGTGTTCCTACATCTCAGTTTTTATCCAGGTAGGAATGGTTGGCTCCCCCCACAGGGTGGAGCATCTGACAATGGTATGATGTAATGTGTCATGTCATTGGTGAACCTTAATGGCCCATTACCAGAAGATGTCCCCCTGGATGGTGGAAGGGTGGTGAAAGAGATAAGAAACACTGCCCCACCTGGTTTTAACAACTGGACCATTATCAGAAGGCATCTGTCCCCCTCCCCTCTGGAGTTACAAGAGATAAAGAAAAACATCTCCCCAACTGCTTTCAACAGATGAAATTGAATACACATTTTTGGTTACATAACCCAAGACAACAAGCCAGGTCAGCCGAAACAGGTCTGTTATGATCAGACTTAATGCATCTAGCTGTAAACCAGCTGTATATTGCTACAGGTGTGTTGGCTGGGAAACGAAAAATTGGCGAACCAAAACCACTACACTAACTTTGATTGCTTTTCTGTCACCTCTGCAGGCTGCTTTACTTATAATTTGGCCATTTTGTGCCCAAGTATTCAAATCAAGGGCAGTCTCTTTAGTTGTGTCCAATCCATGGTTCTTAGCCTACGTTAGTAAAGCTAACAATGCGTCTCAATCATATTCTACCTCCCATTCTTCTAAAAGAAATGACCATACCTTTAAAGTTGGATGTTCCTGCATGGAGATCCATCCCCTCATGGCTCCGACAGATGTTTTCTTCTATTTTCAGGGGTAAGTACAAAATAATTCCGAATTTGAGCAGTTTCCCACCGCAAACAGCTCTGCCCAGTGGTGGGTTTTTTTCAGCTTTTCACTTTTCCGGCTCCCATGCCTCTCCTCTGTCTCCCCTGCTCTGTATGCAGAAATGGCTGCTTTCCTCACATGGGGGCACCACATGTTATGTGAGGGTCATGGGTTGGAGACAGGCACACGACAGTACACACCAAGGGTCATCAGCAAACAGCCTGTTTTATTGTTCATAGCTTCCTTTTATAGGGGGTTTGAATTTCCTGGGCTTGGATAGCCAATTGGTTGGTATCTCTGCACCACCCAGATCTCTGGCCAGTGATGTGTCTGCATCCAGGGTTGAATGGGGTTGGCTGAGGTCTCTGAGTTTCATTTTCACCTAGGGACTTGTTTCTAGAACGAGCCAGGTTAGATGAATTGGATTTGTTATGACCAGATTTATTTTGTCCAGCTGCTACAGATCAGCTGTGCTGTGACAGGATAAGTCAACACAGAGTAATTGCTGCTCATTTCTATTTCATTTAAGAACAAAAGACTGGAAGCAGTTAATTAGACTGGTGAGTTAAGGTCTGTCCACATATAAACAACCATATAACAGATGTTTGATCTGAAATATTTACAGTGCACTCATTTAGCGTGCAAGGGAACAAATCTCATTAATCCTGTATTCTCATCATATCCCTTCATCCCCTTTAAATTCATATTTCCTTGGCTTTAGTAAGGGAGTTCCTGAAATGACAGGACTGAATATTTGTTGCAATAGAGCTGTTTTGTGTTATTCTACTAGTCCATTTGTACTGAAAACACAATGCATTTATCAGCTGATATTGTTAAAATTAGAGATATGTCACTTCCACCTATGCTGCTGAGGTCAGAGTGTATCTTGCAGAAAGATGTACAGTTACCTCTGAAGTCTACTAAACTCCAGTGGCAGTTTCCATTAGCAGTTGGTTTAGACAGCTTGGAAAACCAATGGCCATAGCTGTGCCAAATGTACATTTGCTTCAGCTGAGGACAAAGGCCATTACTTCAATAAGTAAATGCTCAGTAAGCTTTAATACTGTTTTTAAAATCCATTGAAACCATCTGTGTAGTTTGAATATAATTTCATTTTCATTTATGATAAAACAAAATGTGGAAGTTATTTAGTCTTCAAATTTTATCGGGGTTTTTTTTTGGTAGCAAAAGCAAATTTCATTCAGCCTCTCTAAATGGTATTAAATAAATAACATCAGATTTTGTATAAAGATTAATAGTGTCTCCTTAATTGTTTTATATATTCAGTAGAGAAAATTAACTTCTGTACAAATGGTCAGAGCAAAGCTAGATACCATTTAAGTCCATAAGAATGAATTTCCCTGGTTGTAAGCATTCAGAATAGTATCAGTATTTCACGTAGTATATATCTCTTGACCCGCTTTCATTTAGGTGATCATCACTGGTCAAAATGATCTAAAAATATCCCCTCCCCAAAATACCTAGAGAATTATTCAATGCCACAAATACAGGCAAGTGGAATAGGTTATTAGCACTCAGAGTTTGCGAGATACCTAGTGAACACAGTGAATCAAGTGGGAGCTGTTTTGTTATAGGAGAGACAGATTCCAGTTTCATCTATGGTTCTGTGAAAAGGAAGTAGCCCACTGGGATGTGGTGGTATAAAATCAGAAGGAATCATAGAATCATAGAATGTCTTGAGTTGGAAGGGACACACAAGGATCATCAAAGTCCAACTCCTGGCCCTGCACAGCACCATCCCCAAGAGTCACACCATGTGCCTGAGTGCATTGTCTGAACACTTCTTGAACTCAAAAGGGCTTGGTGCTGTGACCACTTCACTGGGGAGCCTGTTCTAACACCCAATCACCCTCTGGATGAAGAACCTTTTCCTAATATCCAACCTAAACCTCCCCTGACACAGCTTCATGCCATTCCCTCAGGTCTTGTCACTGGTCACCAGAGAGAAGGCATCAGTGCCTGCCCTTCTGCTTCCCCTTGTGAGGAAGCTATGTGTCCCCTAAATCTCCTCTTCTCCAGGCTGAAGAAATCAAGTGACCTCAGCCACTCCTCATATGGCTTCCCCTCTAGACCCTTCACCATCTTTGTAGCCCTTCTCTGGATGGTGTCTTAATAGCTTTATATACTTTATTGTGTTGCCCAAAACTGCACACAGGACTTGAGGTGAGGTCCCACCAGCAGAGTAGAGTGGGACAATCACTTCCCTTGACTGGCTAACAATGATGTACCTGATGCATCCCAGGACATGGCTGCCCTTCCTGGCTGCCAGGGCACTCCTATTTAACTTGCCATTAACTAGGACCCGTCCTTTTCTGCAGCGCTGCTCTCCAGTGTCTTGTTCCCCAGTCTGTATGTACATCCAGGGTTGTCCCATCCCAGGTGCAGAATCTGGCACTTGCCTTTGTTAAACTTCATATGGTTGGTGATTGCCCAGCCCTCTAATTTGTTGAGGTGTCTCTGCAGGGCCTCTCTGCCCTTGAGGGAGTCGACAGCTCCTCCCAATTTAGTATTGTCAGTAAACTTACTTTGTATACCTTCGAAACCTGCATCCAAGTCTGTGAACTGAATATATAAAGGTAACACTAAGACAGCCACGATACACAGCTGAAGTGTGAGGAAAAGATTTATTCCATTATTTTGCTGGCAAAATGGGCACACATATGCTGCTAAGTTTATGTCATTTTAGCAGGGGCAAAAAGGACTTGGGCTGTTTCCCAGCTCACATATCAAAAAGGCCTGGCACAGACATAATTCTTCACAAGGCTGTGTTTTACTATCTCTAAGCTTCTCATCTCCATCCCTCCCTTATTTCACAGGCCTAGTCCTGGGAAGAATGCTTTTTAGGTCTTTTACAGCATTCTGTTATCTGACTTCTCAAGATGGACAGAAGAAAACATGAATTTTCCCAAACTGAATATTTTTAGCACCTCCCAGCTGCAAGATCATCTTGAGCAAAAACTATTCTAAGAACGACTCTTTCTCCTCACCAATCTTCCAGTTTTAACCCTTTCATCCCCACAAAGTCATTTTTGAAGATATTGAAAAGAACTGGCCCTAAGACAGAGCCCTGCAGAACCCTACTAGTGACTGGTCACCTGTGTGATTTAACACCATTTGTCAGATGTAACCTCATTTACTATAACCCTTTTTTGCCTGAACCATGAGCCACTTACTCAGTGCATTATGTGTTTTTCTAGCCCAAAACCTACTCATTTTCAGCAGAGTTACAGTGACAGTACAATTTACCATAGGTAGAGAAGACAGCAATGGTGATTCCTCAAATATTACGCTCTTCAGGAGCACACATTACATAACAACCTTCTCACACAGTTTTGAGGGCTAAATTATGCCTGTAATAAATGCTAAGCTACAATTCAGACCTTTTTAGCTAACTCAAGGCTTTTTTAAAGCAGTATTTCCTAGCTCAGACTGACCATTAAGTAAAGAGCTGGAAGTAGTAAGAGAAAAATGGATTTGTGTGTGTGCACCAAAAGGAAAATATGTTATTTTGCAATTTTCTTCCATGGGTCCCCTACCTACAAATGAAAAAAAGAAGTGGTATTGATTTACTAAAATATGAATATCGATCTAATATCGATACTTAACTGTGACGGACAAAAGACCCTCTAACTGTTAAAGTTAGAAAGTGTATGTTTATTACGGCGCCGGGCAGCGCTGGGATATTTCTCTAATGAGCGCTACAAAGATCACAGGTGATTACAAAGCCTTTTATCTACAATAGTGTTGAATACACAAAATACAAATGCATATTCATACCTTTGTCACCTCCTCTTCTCCGCTTCGTATGCTAATTAACAAAAAGGCTATTAAGCATGCGTAGTTTGTTACTTGAAATGAGTTGGGGGTCTATTCTGGGGAGGGGTCACTAGAAATGAGGAAGTAAAATTAGTCTTCTTCATTCTAACCTTTCAACTTTTTGCTGTGTCATGATTCATAGATCTTTAGTAAGACTCCCTGTTTCCTGTTTTCTAGGCTTATTTCAATAGGTTGTTTCTGAAAACAGGAGGTTTGCAACTGTTTTGCATTCTTGGGGTATTGATTAGCTTCTGCAAGGAAGCTTTACACAAACACAGAGTTGACAAGCAATGAATTATTTGATCTGGGATAACTTATCTAAATCTGGTCTCTCTTTAACCATCTTCTAACTGATTTCCGCAAAGCTTATCTTTTTAGCTAAGTCAGCAATATACATAGTTTTTCTAAGGTCTTTAAAATTAGTGTCTCATTTTCCCCACTTCTTCTTTGAAATGAGTAAATTCTTTTACTCAATATGCAGAATCTTCTTCATCTATCTAAACTGTACAGCTAGTATCTCTCAAGACTAAGCTATATGCCTTTGATAGTGATTTTAAGGCTGCTACTTGTCATAGCATCTTCTAATTCTAAACAAGTATTATAACAGATAATACTAGACTCATGCTAACTAAAATAAGCAACACAATTATAGGGTGGACTAAGGCATTTAGTGTACTAGTTGCTGTAGGAGACTACCTAAAAGGCACATCTTACTGATGATGAGACAAATGTTCTTCAAGCTTTTCTTTTTTTCCTCTCTCTCTCTCTCTTTTTTTTTTTTTTTAAAAAAAAAAACCAACTCTTTTGATGGTCTCTGTGTCATGGTGTATACAGGTGCACGATAGGAAAATCATATCTTTTAATTCTAACTAAATTACAATTGAGTAACCTATCTTGCACGAATGCATACTAACATCCCTAAACATTCTTTCTTTCTTACAAGCTTGCACTCGTAACTTTTAGCATCTTGTTTAAAGCTTTACGAGAGTAGGGGTAATAAGCTCTTCCTTGGCACTAGTATATCTTAGTCACATTATACTTACGTGGTATTGCACTAACTCTTGTTATGGCTAAGGTAATTACTACAATAGTTACAACTTTCTACATAATGTCTATAATAACTATTAGTCTATTTATTCGTGGTTCTGAGTGAGCTTCAGCTTCAGTTTGTTATTGCCTGGTGTGACTTTCTAAATTTCGTCTGGGGCTTTCTTCACTCGGGGATGGTGAATCCAGGCCTTCTGTTCTTTGATCTTGATTGCAGTGATGGTAGTGAGGAGCACTTGGAATGGTTTTTCTTACTGTGGTTCTAAGGTCTTTTCTGCAAAAGACTTAACGTGCACATAATCTCTAGCTTATACATCATGTACTGGCCCATCTAGTTCTCTGTTTTGAGCTCCAGCCGCATATTTCTCAATTCTAAGGATATGGTGGCTGGAACTCTAAAGCGTGGTATTATTTCTTGCAACTGTGCTTTAGTCACTTCTCGGGCCTTAGCTGTCTTGGCACGAAAGGCTTCTGGCTATCTTGAAAAGGTATCAGTTAACACCAATAGGTAACAGTACCCTCCCTTTCTGGGCAGTT
Source organism: Acrocephalus scirpaceus scirpaceus (assembly GCA_910950805.1). Lineage (NCBI taxonomy): Eukaryota > Metazoa > Chordata > Aves > Passeriformes > Sylviidae > Acrocephalus > Acrocephalus scirpaceus. The sequence continues at coordinate 3,500,547 of CAJVGK010000018.1, read as the reverse complement.
CTGTAAAATCAATTTGCCATTGTTGCTCAGGTCTACAGCCTTTCTCAATTTGTCTCACTTTAGGCTTTGGGGTATTTTTAGGGTTAGTTTGGAGGCAAAGGCTACACTGATGAGTTACTTGTATCACTGTGCCCTGTAATTTCTTGCCCATATTCTTTCTTTCAAATGATTATACAGGGCATCTATTCTCTAGTGTGTTTTCTTATGTTCCTTCTGTACTAATGACCACAACAAATAGGGGGGTACTACAAGTTTCCCTTCTTCTGTTACAGCCCATCTCTCCTGGTTATAACTTGCCTTTTCTACTTTAATAAGTTTCTTATTCTTTTTATTGTATATTGGCTTACTTTCAATAGAAATTTTTCTATCTGGAATCAATGCTGCCTCAATTGTCTCATCAGGTATCTTACTTTTTGCTGCTTCTTTTGCCCCCCTTTCCTCCAGCATATTAATTTAGAGCTCACTTTTTGGTGCATTTTAATGTGCATGACGGCTAATATTCTTCTTTTGTGAGTTCAACAGTCCTCTCTCTTTCTAAATGGCTGTGTGTGCATGAACTACCCTAAATGCATACCTTGAGTCCGTATAGATGTTAATTTCTTTTCTTCTTACCAGCTCTAGGGCTTGAATTAAGGCAATTATCTCAGCCTTCTGTGCAGAGGTATTTGTTGGTAATGGTCTAGACTCTATTACCTCTCTGCTTGTGGTAACTGCATACCCAGCATGCTTCTTTCTACTGATGACATCTTATCAGTGAACTAGGTCTCAGCATCCCCAAGCAGGGTATCTTTCAGATCCGGGTGGCTGGAGTAGGTGGCTTCGATGGTCTCTAGGCAATCATGGATCACTGGTTCTCCCATACTTTCACTGAGGAAGGAAGCTGGGTTCACAGTGTTAGTTACCACAATCTCAACATCATCTTGTTCTACTAGTATAGCTTGGTGCTTCAGGAATCTCTGTGGGGAGAGCTAATGCCCCCCTTTTGCTTCTAGGACTGTAGACACTGTGTGGGACACTAGCACAGTCATCTTCTGGCCTAGGGTGAACTTGCGTGCCTCTTGGATGTTCACTGCTACTGCTGCAACAGCTCTGAGACACCCCGGCCACCCCTTTGCTGCTGTGTCCAGCTGTTTGGAGAGGTAGGTAACTACCCTTCAGTACGGGCCCAGATTTTGTGCTAGTGTTCTTAAAGCGATTCCTTGCTTCTCGTGGGAAAACAAAAAGAATGGCTTACTCACGTCAGGAAGCCCCAAGGCTGGTGCTGACATGAGGGCCTTCTTTAGCTGGTTGAAGACTCGAGTTGCTTCTTTTGTCCATTGAAGATCTCTGCTTCTTTCTATGATCAAGGCATACAGAGGTTTAAATCTACAGTCTGCACCACCCTGTCATGCCCAGAAAGGTTCTCAGTTCTTTCACTGTCTGAGGCTTTGGGGTCTGGCATATTGCCTCCTTGCGACCTTGCCTTAAGGTTCTCTGTCTAGCACTCACTTCATAGCCCAGGTAAATGACTGTCTGCTTTACCATCTGAGCCTTCTTTAGGGATACTCGATACCCTTGCAGGCCTAGAAAGTTTAGGAGGCTTACCATCCAATCCATGCATTGTTCCTGAGTCTGGGTGGCTATTAAGAAGTCATCTACATACTGGAGGAGCTGTCCTTCTCCTGGAGGAGGTTCCTAGGACTACAGATCTTTTGCAAGCTGCTCCCCAAAGGTAGTGGGCGAGTTCTCATACTTCTAGGGTAATATGCACCATTTGAGCTGAGTTTTACATTCAGATTTAAAAATTTTCTAGCTGGCTTCATGGAGAGGCAGGCAAAAGAAAGCATCTTTAAATCTAAAATGGTAAAACAGGTTAATTCAGGTGTTACACAGGTTAACAGGATATAAGGATTGGCAACTAAGGGGTACAAGTCTTCAGTTACTTTGTTAACAGCCCTTAAATCTTCTTGGGGGTATAGTTTAACCCTTACTGGCTGTCTGATCTGTACTGGTAGTGCATTCTTTGCCCTTCCTGGTATATTAGAAGCCCACACCCCAGGAAATATTTGATCTAGTATTTTCCTAAAATCTTCTTCATTTGCAACTTCAGTTTCTTTGGTTATCAACATTAAACCTAACAGTTCTACACATTGTAGATCTTTTACTTCTAAAATAATTTCCCCATTCTTAAATATTATTTTTGTGTCCAGCTGCTCTAGCAGATCTCTGCCCAAAAGTGCAGATGGAGCTTTAGGCATGTTTGAAAGTCAGTGATTTCTCTACTGTTTTCCTAATTTATACTTCAATGGTTTGCAAAAATAAGCTCTTTCAGATTGGCCAGTCGCCTCTTTTACCATAACATAGTCATTGGTTACAGGTATTAGGTCTTTATTCAACACTGAAAATGTTGCCCCTGCATCTATAGAAAATTTCACTTTCCCCAGTTTGACTATAACTAGAGGGTCCCCTCGGGTAGGCCCCTCTGGTCCCCTTTAGTCCTCCTTTACATGAGCAACCACTTTTTCCTTTCGGATCACCTTTTCTATGTTCATCACCTCTTCTTAATTCTGGACACTGGTTTTTCTAGTGACTAAATTTCTTGCAAAATGCGCATAGATCATCTCTTGTTTATATCTTTCTCCCCGGTTACTAAAAATTCTCCAGGCTTCATCCAGTAAAGTTTCTGAATTCCGACTGTTTGGACCCTGGATCTTCTGGAGTTTCTACCTGATGTCTCCTGTAGACTGTCTTGAAAATAAATTTATTAATTGCTGCATCTCTTCATCCAGGATCCAGGGGGTGTTGGCGTATTGCGTCTCACAGGTGATCTAGGAATTCAGAAGGTGTTTGAGAGGGGCCCTGTTTGATAGCATATAAGGCTGACCAGTTTATGGTTTTGGGGACTGCTCTTTCCAGCCCTTTTACTATCAGTTCCTGGTATCTCTTTAACCGTCCCAACCCCTCACCATTATTAGGATCCCAACCTGGGTCTTGAAGGGGAAATACCTCTTTAACATCTTGTGTTGTTCTACAAACATCCTCAGCCAGATCCTTAGCTACTTTCAAAACGAATTGCTTCTCAGTTTCTGTTAAGGCATCAAGCAGCAGTTGGAGGTCTGCCCAATCAGGTAAATGCTGCTTAATCATAAACTTCATTTTCTTAGCAACTTTTATTGGATCACTTCGATAGCCCTTAGCACTCTTTTCCCAAATCTCTAAATTAATTGAGGAAAAGGGAACGTTAATCAGTTTTATCTCTTCATTAGAGGTCATTGCTTATCTTAGAAGTACTTGTATGACCTCTCTGGTTTGTTTTTCAGGTCCTTGATGTTATAGATACTTTTACTTAAACACCTTTCGAACCCACAGCTCTTACCAAACCACACAATGAAACACAAGCCCCGGGTTGCAATTACAACCCTCTCTAGGGCAGGGAGACTCCTCTGAACTAGGCTCTCGCTCCCTATACCTCCTGCTTCTGGGCATATACTTTTACTGAAGAGAGAAGCAGGGTTTACATGCACACACACTACGGGAGGGGAAAACTCCGTTTTATTTTAATCTTGAAAGGAAACAACACAACACAATCAAACAAATTGACAACACACACACTTATCCCCTCTTCTTTGCTTAAATTGCTGATCACAAATTGTTATCAAACAAGGTCTTCTGTTATACTCTACATTGGCTATATTGCAGCTAAACTGCACTCAAAAATTGCAAGCAGTTTCACACACTGCAGCAAGCGTACAGTTAAAACTAACACAATTCCTGTCGAGCTGTAATCTGGATACAGATGGGGGACTTTTGCAAAATACTAACTGGGTTTCGGCTAGATATTAGCAATTCTAAACATACACACTCAACTAAGGGTTTTAATAAAGTCTTGCTTTTAAGTCAGAGAACTCAAACGGGACACAGCACAAATCTCTCTGCAAGAGGGAAGAGGGGCTACTCCGACCGCACACTGTCCCGCACTACCCTGGGACTAGGGATCGCCAGTTCTTAATTAAAATACCACTCCACACACACACCGGCAATCTCAAAACTTCACAAAAATTAAGTATGTTCTTTCACAGTGGAGACAAGCCCCCCCCCCCCCAGTCAAACTTTTAGGAGGTCGGAGCGGGGCTGGAAAAAACCAGTCAGGAACTACAAAACTTGAATCTTTCTGCCGGTTACCAAGGCGATACTGGGCGTAACTCCACACTACTCGTCTTTTTACACGCAAAATAAACAGCTTATTCACTCACAACTGTTTTTACTTAACAATACACTGGTTAAAATTCTGCTGCCAGCCACACAAACAAATCTCAAACACAGCACTTCTCCTGGCACACACTCCAAACACAGTACAAGCGTTCCAAACACTTCTACTTTTTCAAACGCTAACACAGATATCCCTCCGCTGATCAGGCGGGGGTTTTAAAATTCTTTCACAGCTTAAACAGGCACAAACCTAAAACACTTACTACACACTAATGACACGCTCTAAAAGCACACAAATTTCAAATTCTTGCAACACAAACCCTTGCAAACTACGACACATATGGCACACTAATAATTTTACTGCCTGAACGTACAACTGCAGCCGATGTGCCGGGACCCTAATTACGGTCTCCTGCGACCTGGTCTGGGACCGCTCGACCCAGAATTCACAAACCACAAGCCGCTTTTAAATCGCAACCAAAGCTGGAGCCACAATTGCTCCCGTACAACGAAAATACCAGACCTGCAGCTTTCTGCCGCCTCTGTCCCACTTTGGGACACAAACCTGGAGCCACAATTGCTCCCGAACAACGAAAATACCAGACCTGCGGCTCTCTGCTGCTTCTGTCCCACTTCGGGACACAAACCTGGAGCTACAATTGCTCCTAAACAACAACAATACCAGACCTGCGGCTATCTGCTGCCTCTGTCTCACTTCGAGACACCTGGTTACAGCTGTAGAGTTACCAGCTCTTACTTAAAACACAAGTAACCATCAATAACAACAAATAACTACTAATACCAACCTCCGCAGAGCTTACCAAACCCAATCAGGCTTCTGCTTTGCATAAGATGTCTCTTATGACTTATAAGCTGCCTGTACTTAAAGGTACCTTTTCTAAAATTTATTAAACATACCTTTTTGTTCGTAGCTTTGGCAGATCTGGTCTCTCCCCGGGGTGTCAGCGGGGCCTCAGGAGCCCTCTTCCCAGAAAATTCTGGGTGGGCGCCCAGAGGGGTCCTAGACCCCGGTGGCCCCTCAGCCAGAGAGAGCAGCGTCCTGCCGCGGTCGCCAAATGATTTACTAAAATATGAATATTGATACCTAACTGTGACGGACAAAAGACCCTCTAACTGTTAAAGTTAGAAAGTGTATGTTTATTACGGCGCCGGGCAGCGCTGGGATATTTCTCTAATGAGCGCTACAAAGATCACAGGTGATTACAAAGCCTTTTATCTACAATAGTGTTGAATACACAAAATACAAATGCATATTCATACCTTTGTCACCTCCTCTTCTCCGCTTCGTATGCTAATTAACAAAAAGGCTATTAAGCATGCGTAGTTTGTTACTTGAAATGAGTTGGGGGTCTATTCTGGGGAGGGGTCACTAGAAATGAGGAAGTAAAATTAGTCTTCTTCATTCTAACCTTTCAACTTTTTGCTGTGTCATGATTCATAGATCTTTAGTAAGACTCCCTGTTTCCTGTTTTCTAGGCTTATTTCAATAGGTTGTTTCTGAAAACAGGAGGTTTGCAACTGTTTTGCATTCTTGGGGTATTGATTAGCTTCTGCAAGGAAGCTTTACACAAACACAGAGTTGACAAGCAATGAATTATTTGATCTGGGATAACTTATCTAAATCTGGTCTCTCTTTAACCATCTTCTAAGTTTTAACTGATTTCCGCAAAGCTTATCTTTTTAGCTAAGTCAGCAATATACATAGTTTTTCTAAGGTCTTCAAAATTAGTGTCTCAGTATAACAATTCATTGCTCTGATACACATTAGAATCATGATGTACAGTTTTTAATGCATTGTGTTACATTAAGCTTAACCCACAGTCTAACACTATATAACAAATTTTTGTGAAGGGACATTTTTTTTCTTGCCCTCAGTTAGATTTTACTCGCGGTCAATCAACCTGACAGCTATTAAGAGTAAAACACACTGAAAATCCTAGCAAGTGTTTATTTTGCAATAGAGGGGCTTTGATTATGAACCTTCCACAAACATTATTTTCACTGCTTTGTTTTTATCCTACCTATGAGACAGATTTTCTGTTTTAATTGATAGCTTATTTAAAATGAAAATATCATGTGATTTTTACTGGAATTAAATAAAATTAATTATTGATTTGACAATAACTGGACTTAATAAAATCTCCAGTGAAAGACCAAATTAAATCTGAAATTTAAAGAACTCACAGAATACAGCTGCATGTGATCAATTTCAGGAAAAAAAAAAAGAGGTAGATTTTATATATTTATATCATATGCACATATACATTTGCTTATTTATCTCTTCACAAGTAATTAGAAAGCTTCAGGATATTTGAAGACTTTGTGTCTGGAAATAGATCTTCAATGCCTGCTTGATTCCTAAGTGATTATTTTTAATTGAGTCCTTTCTGTGGTACAATACAAAACAAAACCATGAAACTCACAGACATCAAGTGACTTCTGTGTGGGTTTGACTGATCACAGGTTCAGTGAAAAATTTAAATAATAGCAAAGGCGATTCCTCCTTTTTTGGCCACATCTGAAAACTTCAATTCTTACCAGGGACTGAACACTTGGGATGGTATTCTCCAACAAAGTAACAGTGTTTGACAGCACTTAGCACACAGAAACATGTTGGTAGTGTCACTGAAAACTGGGAAATAAACTCTCCAACCAGTTTGTTAGGTCAGAAAGCCGACATTACTTTATTCTGCACTGAGGTACATGGGGGATCACTCCACCTAACATGCATGCCAATTATCAAAACTTTTAACTATTTATACATTTTAGCAAAGGAATTAGGGTTCATTTGCTACAAGTTACATAGTTCTCTTATTAATTAGGATTGTATCTTCTATTGGTTAATGATTGTCTTGCTTCTCATGCCAATTAGTCCTCATGCTAGGTTTCTCTCTTCTTTTGGGTTGGTGGGTTTCTTGTGTCAGTGATCTGTGGGTCAGTGGTCACAGATTACCTTGCCAGAATTACCTTTGACTCACTTGGAGCTTATTTCAGCACAAATACTGAGTTGCTTTTATTAGTTTCTTCCTTATCTTGGGAGTCCTCCCAGATGCCATTGTTGCCCATAAATTCTGCATTCTTTGTGTCTATTATCAGTGTCACATTCTTCTTCACAAGTTATGTTAGCTTCCTCCCCCGGGTCTGAGACCACTGAAACATGTCAAAAAGGACTGCTGAACATGAGCCCAGCTATACTATGGCTATCAGAGAGCAGATATCATCCATGAATATTCCAACATGTCATTATTATGTAGGAGTCTTAATATCTAGAAATGTCATACTCAGTTCTACACCATTAAAATGGAAAAAAAAATGTTTGCAAGGCTCAGAACAAATCTGCAGGACTAATACAGTATCTGGAGACATACCCCACACAGCAAAGCACAAGAAGCTAAAGGTGTTTAGTCAACAAAGAAAATAAGGGATTTGGTCAATCTGTAATCTATGTGGAGAAGGATTTCTGATAACAGCAAGTTCACAATCCAGCAGAAAGAATGAGCAGTAGGATACAACAGCTGTAGGTTTACAGGGAGAGTAGCAACTGCAGCAGCAGCAGCAGCATCATGTGCCTGGACAGAAGGCTGTGGTGGCAAGAATGCTGAGAAGCATGGAAGAATGCTGACCACACAAGATCTGAAACAGGAAAGGCATCCTGTTTGGTAGCCTGTGGCCCTGAGAAAAGAATAACAAACTGTCAAGATGATGGATTTATTGGGGAACTGTTACTGGCTTTATGCAGGCAGCTAAAAACAGCTTTTTGGGCTGAAAGTATAAATGCTGTCTAACTTTGCAACTAGAGCATATTCACTTGCTTCAGCTTGTGTCTCTTGCATTAATATGCTACAAACAGCAACCTCAAACTAGACAAAATCAGGATAGAATTAAGCATCTCTCTTATGAAGAAAGGCTGAGGGAGCTGGGCCTGTTCAGCCTGGAGATGACTGAGAGAGGACATTATCAATGTCTAGAGGTATCTGAAGGGAGGGTGACAAGAGGATGGAGCCAGGCTCTACTTGGTGGTGCCAATCAATAGGACAAGAAGCAATGGGCAGAAACTGATGCACAGGAAGCTCCACCAGAATATGAGGAAGAACTTTTTTACTGTGCAGGTGATTGAACACTGGAACAGATTGCACAGAAAAGTTGCGGAGTCTCCCTCACTGGAGATGTTCAAGGACCATCTAGACACAATTAGGTGTAATGTGCTCTAGAAAGATCCTGCTTGAGCACAGAGGTTGGACCAAATGACCCACTGTGGTCCATTCCAACCTTACCCATTCTGTGATTCCATGATTTAAATTTATTTTTAATTTCCACCCCAATGCATTTTGATACAAACAACAAATAAAATCTTCATTTAGTAAAGTCTTTTGCCATTTTCTGAGATAATATGAATGTAAAACATAAGCATGTGAACAAATTACAGTAATTCTTGCACTCTCACTGTCTATTTATTTACGTTATAATAAAAAATATATTGAAATGTATCAGTATACATTGCAAATCAGCTTGTGTTTATAATTATGCCAGTCAATGAGAATGAAGATAATTACCAAGTACAAATGCAAAGCAAAAATAGAATCATCTACGTAAATCAAGGTTTCTTTCTCCCTGGTTTTAATCCTGATTAAAATTGGAAGCTTAAATTACTTTGAGGAGGTAAATACAAACAAGATACTTTCAAGACTGTAAGATACAGTCCTGTGGAATACAGTCACAATCTCTTAAATCTGTTCTTTCCAGAATCATAAGAAATTTGGCACCTTGTTCTCCTGTTTATTGACTCAGATCTGTGAAGATTTCTGTGCCTCTAGTCATAAACATAACACGATGTAAGTGACCTGTTCTCTGAGTTTATGATTAGCCTTAGCTCCATTGCCAGCATATCACAGATAACATTTGCCAGCAGTAACCCATAATATTTAGTGCTCTTTCATTTCTGTGTAACTCTTCCTAACTAACAGCTGGGACCTTTGAATGCTTGAGTTTAATTCCTTCATTTTCAGAACCCTTGACATATTTCTCTATCTGGCAAATAAAATAAAACAGAACACTCTGCTGTTACAAAAGTAAAGAACATAGACCAAGTCTTGTACCATTAAGTTGAAAAGGGCATATCCATGATGCAGTTTGCATATATTAAACCTATGCGCTGCAAATGCTTTGCTAAAAATGTACAGAGAATTAAGTAGATCAAATCATAATGCAAAATAGTTTGACAAAAAATAACATCCTCTTCTTTTCACTGTCACTAAGGCCAAAATGTTTTATCTATTTATTTTCTAAATCTTGCTTTGTCTTGCTGAGAAATATGTCTGGGGGGGGGTGGAGGAAGGTAGCTAAATTTTCTTATTGAGTATATGAATAATGAGACTTGTGTGCACAAGTGTTTTGTGTTTGGAAAATTGCTTCCTACTGTGTTTGTTTGAGGCTGGAAGAATAACCTTTATACCTTTAAGGGTTGTAAAAGGCCTAAATTAAACATTTAATGAAATAGAAGCAATAATGCAACATTATTCCAGTAAATACAGTTTTGTGCTGTGCAGTTTGTTTACAAAAATAGTGTTAATTAGTCATTTATAAGTCTTGTGAGCAGCTGGAAGGAAAGGAAAAAAAACTAAACAAAACCAAACAGGTGTACTTAGGGGAACTTCCTGTGAGGACCTAAAGAATACAGTTGCATGTCTCAAAACACTGTCCCTATAAAATAAGCCACCACAGTGGAACTTGTGATAATCACAGATGGAAACAACAGGAAGGTGCTAATTCCAGGCCTGGTGAGGCAGATCTGGGTAATGCATCCTGACAAAAATTCTCACCATGGCAAACTGTGAGAAAGGAAACAAGTGCTTATGCACATACCATCTCAAGTTATGGGAACGGCATCTATACCCCGTGAATACCTGGGACTTGGACCACATAAAAGTGGTGCCTCCAGAAGAACTGAATCATAAAAAAATGATAAAATCATGGACAAAGACTGTCTAACTAGTTTAAGTTAGAAAGTGGTGTGTTTTATTGCAATGTTGGGCGGCACGAGAGTGGCCTCCTAGAGTCGTGCCCATGAATTACAAGGCTCTTTGCCCTCTATTTATCTACCAAAGTCTTACATGCTCAAAATGCTTATACATATGCATAATCTCAGAACCTCCCACTCCCTACTTTGTATTAAAATGAGGCTAGAGTCCTTCATGCCTGGGCAATTCTTCACTCAAATTGGGTCAATGGTCCTTGAAATGGGTCAGTGGTCTTCAAAGATGAAGTCAGGGATGTCTTCCTCACAATGACCTTTCTTCTGGCAGGCTTTCATGACCTCTTGGCACAATTCAATCTCCCCTACTTTGCTTCCAATTATTTCTGGGTCCAGGTGCTGTTCCACTGGTTTTCATTTGTTCTCCTGATGGTCCATCTACCTCATTTCCTTCTATAAACACAACTAAGACAAGCACATAATAGCAAGTAATACATCACCTGTGTTCTAGTTTAAGCATCTAGTAATTATTAACTCATCTTTGTTTTTCTAACTTGCATCTTAATCAATATAAATTACTTATATCCCTTGGCTAAAATCTTAACTCTTTAAAATCTTGACTCATTTTCCCCACTCCTTCTCCAAGATTAGTAAATTCTTTTACTAATATACAGATTCCTCCTCACCCAACCAAGCTGTGTGGTGTGTCTCAAGACCATACCGTATGCTCTTGATAATGAGGTCAAAGCTGCTACTCATCATAGCATTCTCCAGTTCCAAACAAGTATTACAATAGACAAAATTAAACTTATGTTAACTAAAATAAGTAAAACAATAATTGGGTGAACCAAGGCATTAAGTATGCCAGTTGCCATTGGTGACCACCCAAAGAGCACATCCCACCAATGATGAGACGGATCTTCTTCCAATCGTTTAAAAACTCTCCGTATGGTCTCTGTGTCATGGTGTATTGTAATCAAGATTTTCTTTCCTGCATCTTTGATTTCTTTAAGAATTTCCTTTAATTCATTGTGTTTCAATAATTGTGCAACTAAAGTCAAGTTCATCCCTATAGGCACAGGCGATATTTCTTGCACAGTAGTTAAATTTGCCTTTATGTGTTGGTGTGATACAACAGGTGTCTGATAGGAAAAATCACATCTTTCAATTTTGACAAAGTTACAAATACACAAGTTGAATTGAGTTTCATTCACGGTGATCTCGTCCACCATTATGATGGTGCATGCTGCTCTGAGGCAGACACAACCTTGTCCCATATACACAAGCAGGGTTGTCTGGTTAATTGAATGCATTTCAAAGTGACAAATGCTCTGTTCTGTGTCCAAAAAAATATCCTTGTCATCATCTATATTCCCTTCACATATAAACCCCAGTTGTCTCCTCATAGAGCAGGGTTCTAATAGTTCACCACTTTCCTTCAACTTTTCATGCCCACATTCTGTCTTCAGAAGGATATAATATGGTCCCCTCATGGTTTAATCCTAAAGCAACTATTGGATGTATCAAGCTCACTGATGCATTGTGTACAGTTAAATCAAAGGCTGTTGCTATACTTGTTAAGGGGTTATAAGTAAAATTAACTAAAACCCACCAAGGTTGAAGTTCTCTTTCCAAGTCAGAAGCATTATCCCAAACAATTTTGAGAAGTTCAGCAGAGAATATGCCTTCTCCACCTTCCTAATAACTGAGGCAGCCACCGATTGCATCCATAACTGTGCTTGTGTACACCCAAGGGCCAAAGAAATATTTTCACTAGCTGTATCTAGTGTGTTAATTATTAATTCATGATCTTGCTCCTCTATGTTTTCCCATTCTGGTAATATTTTAGACAACTTCCACTGGCTAGTACCTAATGCCAATAAGGAAGATTGTAAAGGTTGCTGTAATTTAACCATATCACTTCCAGTTGCTGTCAATTTGTTCATTAATACTTCTGAATCCATTGTGTTCAAACCCCCCAATCCTGGTCCTAATAATCCGGTAAGGTCTCTTTTTTGTCTAGACATATAAGGCACAGACTTCTGCAACCAGATGGTCCAATCCATAAAAGAAGTCTTAAGAAATGGGGCACACTCTGACCGAATGGTGTTTATCATATGATGCCTATGCAGGTGCAGTTGCACATGATCTACCATATGATGATTATGCAGTTGCACATGATCTACCAAAGACAAAACTAACCCCCCCCGTTCCCAGGGCCTACCCAGTCCCAGTTCTCTTTCCCAGGCCCAACCTTTCCATTCCCCCCTTGAATCTATTCCCATGATTTTAGAAACATTCTATCCCAATGCAACTAAGATTTAACCCTATACTATCATTACCCCCTTTGAAAACATTTTCACTTCACTATAAGTGTAGATGCTTTCACTTGACACAGTCCTTTTATCTTCTGAATTTAAACTTGATGTTCATCTTCAAATCCATGGTTGCTATAGCCGTTGTCGTGGATGCTGTCGCGAACCAGTGATCCTGAAGATGATGGATGTGGATTCCTGTCTCATGTCAGTGCTTTCATTATTTTCCAGTTCCAGGATGTCTTCTTCTGTATTTCTCTTTTCAGGATGCTGTAGATTAACCAAATCACTAAAAACATGATTAACAAGATTATCAAACACTCAATGATAGACTTAATCCATGAGCTCACATTCCTAACCCTTTGAAGATTTTGTCTAACCAGCTTGTAAGTCAAGTCCTTTTGTTCTTTTTGTACCTCATGCTCTATTTGTTTCAAATGAATAATATCATATTCTACATCTGCTGTTACATTTGGGATGTGGATGCAGCAATGATCAATTTGTCCTTTTAAAAATCCACACACTCCATGCTCTTTCAGGAGTATCATATCCAGGGCCAATCTGTTCTGTAAAGTCATTTTTGTGGTAGCTTGTAATTGTACATTTAATTCTTTAAATCCTTCCAGGGTGACTCTTGCTAATCTGTTTACTTGACCTGTAAGTCTATACAACATTTGTCTATTTTGGTAGTTTGCTACAGGACCAAATAGAGACTCTAAGGCCCACCCTAATTTCACTCCACTAGAGGGTTCTTGCCAAGTTTCATCTTGATTCTCATCCTCTGTTGTATTCCTCTGGGGAATGGTTTTTCCCCTCAGAGTCCCCCTGAAGCCTGTGCCATGTAGTTGGACCCTTCCTCCCTATCTTATCTACTTCTGACCCTATTGGCTGAAGGCTAATATCCTTCCTTGGCCATAGACTAGATAAACCCCTGTCTCTTCCTGTTCTCTCTCTCTCCTTGCTCTCTTGGAACACCACATGAAGAATAAAGCTTGGACTGAAGCTGAGGGGTGAGAGCCACCCTTTTGAGATCTTTCTTCTGTCTCTATGAAATATATCTCCCTAAAACCCCTGAGAAACTGAGCTAGCTAGAGCCTGGGGGCTGGCTAGAGAGGGAATATATTTCAATCCTCTAAAACTTCTCTTGTTCTTATCTGCAGAAGTTCATGTTTTCCATTAAATGGGGACCTTTTCCAAATTGGACATAAAGTAGAGAGGCCCTGAGTAATTTCTTTTACTTTCCCATCTACAGGAAGATGTGTTGTCCAGGTACCGTCATTTGTTGCCCATACAAATTGCCCTGGAATCCCGATTGTACTCTTACCACATCCCACTATTATAATTTACTTTACCTTGTTTGTGTCTCCCTGAAGGCTCAACCAATTTGCAAGGCTACTGCCAGTGGTGCCATCTGTTTTATCTCTATGTCGTTAGAAGTGCCATCATAAGTTTTATTACATGCCCACCAACTTACTTTATCTGCCTGTATTCTACTACTAGTGGCAGTATTCATTACTGCTGGATCCGTCTCATTCTCAGGGCCTTCCCATTTAATACACCAAGGGGTACTTGCCATATATTGAAATTTCTGGAAAATACTCAGCGATTAAACATTATCCCAGGGCTCAGTTTGACCATTCCAATCTCTTTCTTTGCACTTCCATACAAGGATGGTCTCTGTAATATTCTCTCTAACCTTTTTATAGTGTGGCAAAAAGCATTCCCATTTTGCAAGGTCTGGATCTTCAATCCAACATTCTATGATCTGTCCTACCTTTCCATGACTTAAAATACAATCTGATTTCCTCAAAGGCCTCATCCATTCATACCCTGTTATGTTCCAGGTCTCTTTAACTTTTTGCTTTGACTCTGGCACTTGTTTACATGTAATAGTTTTGTTCTTTTGTATTTCAGGTAATTTTGACGTTATGATTCCCCAGCTTATTGTGTCTCCTGCTGCCTTTGGTATCGGCAGACAGGCAGTTATTCTACTGGTATTCTGCATTTTGGCAAAATCCTTGATCAGTCCAATCATCACATTTTCAGCCCAAATTGCATTGGAAACCTTTATCACCTGTGTTTCTGCTTGTACCTCCCTCTTCATTTTAAAATGAAGAGTGGTTAGTTGATCCTTTTGCATTCTATATCCCAAAGCAACATCAATTCTAGATAGTGGCATTAATAACCATAAGATGAGCATTGGCACATTTACTGACATAATTTGAAATAAACACGTCTTACTGCAGCTTTGTTGGTCCCACAGCTTGTGCAGTCCACAGTCCAGGATGAACCCTTTTCACTCGAGTGTAATGAATCCAGGGATCTACTCCAGCCACCTTTACTGCTGTGAAAGTGGTCAACAGCACCTGATGGGGTCCACTCCACCTCTCTTTCAGAGGTTCTTCATTCCAGGTTTTAATATATACATCATCTCCCAGACGAATGTTGTGGACTGGATTCTCGAGAGTCAATGGCCTATTCCACAAGAGGGCGCTTCAAAGCCGCGCTAGAGTTCTCCCAAGAGACAAGACAATTATAGACCCCTTCTTTCCCTGAGATATGTATATTCGGATTCGGCTCAGGGGATTCATATGGTTTCCCATACAGTATCTCATAAGGACTGACTGACATCCCACTTCTTGGTTTTATCCTAATTCTCAGCAGTGCTATTGGTAAAGCTTGTGGCCACTGCAGTTTGGCTTCCTGGCATATCTTGTATCGGAACCCAAGACATCCCTTTGGATGTCCCGGGCGGTCCGAGACCCCAGGAGGGGGTCCAGAGATCCTGGAACAGCGACAAAAACACCAGTGCCTTTGATTTTAGCCCCTGGGAGCGATTACCAACATTATATGAAGAATTACAAGTCAGAGGTGTGTAGTTAGGATATTAAGTAACTTATTTTTGTGTATTAATATGGATTTTGGGGGTTCACAAAGGAGACAAGATGGAGGGATTTGGGTGTGTCCCTTGTCTTTCTCCTTCTTCTTCTTGTCCTCCATCTTTGGGTGAGGTGGTGGCATTTTCTTATTGGTTTAGTGTAAAAGTGCACAGTTTAATAAAAGCAGTAGATATTGGTATAGTAATGAAAACAATGGGGACGTAATAATTAGTATAAAAGATTACGGCCGCCCATGAGGCAGGCAGATAGCCTTCGGCTGCGGTGTAGGTGACACCTACGCCGGCCGAAGGAAAAATATTTAAGAACACGATGGAATAAACAACTCTGATAAAGGAATCGACGCGTCCTGATTCTTTCTTCTGGCACGGGGCTTGGAGAAAAGGACTTTACCCGCAATTCTCGGATGGCTACCAGCCCGGGATCCGAGATCTGGCGTCCCTGGGTGGGCACATCCAGTGGGCACATCCAGTGGGCACATCCAGTGGACCCCCACCAGTGGGCAAAAGCTGCGTGGAAAGAACTGCAGCAGAAAACCCAGCCCCAGAAGACATAGAGCCAGAAGTTGAATTTCAGGAGAAGACAACCTGACCTCTGCTGAGCAGCCTCAAATTCGACCTGGACGGAGGGACTTCCGAGGCGCCTGGAACTCCCTCACCTGAGAGACCGCGGGCCGGTGCTTGGGACGCAGCCAGATCGACTCTGAGAGACCAGCAGAGCCTGACCCCTTAGGATTTTGGTAAGACCAGTTGAGAATACAGAACATGGGGGCCTCCCCTTCCCAAGAACAGCTCAACATTTTATCCGCTCTACAGAGCGTGGTGACGACAACAGACAACTATACCATGTAGCTACAAAGAGATGAAATGGCCATGAGACTTTTGGCTCAAGCCAGAGCGATGTTGGAGGCAATATCCCGAAAACACAGGGGAGGAACTGGTCTCGCACAGTTAAGTACAGGAGACGAGACAGTTCCTCAAACTACTCGCCCAGAGGGGGCGGAGTCAGCAACCCGCCATCAGCGGGGAGCAAAAACTTCTCTCTCCCCGGGGGGAGGGGAAAAGTTGTCGCCACTTTTAAGAGACCCAGAGAGCCCGTCCCTTGTCCCGGGAAAGCTAAAACTTATGATCCATCCAAGCGAGTTGGAAGACATGGATCTAGCCTTTTTCGAGGCGTGTCTTCCACAGGCACCAACACAGGGAGAGCCGCTGAGGTCGGAGTTGACTCCGTCTCTCCCGCCGAGTTTAGAAAACAGCCCAGAAAAAAAAAAAAATCGCTGCTTCAGTCCCTCCTCCCGACATGGATACACAGGCAGAGGGACGGGGTGAGAGGGTGGAAACAGCACCGGGACGGATGGGGGAAGAAGGGCCCCGGGAACAAAAGGAATCGCTTTGCGGCGCGCGCGACACCGCGGGAGGCGGGGGGGCCGCGGGGGAAAATAGCGGCTACCTGAAGGCATCGCGCACAGCCGCGGTGGTGGCGGCGGAACCGGCGGCGGCAAAGCGCCATAGCGCGGCGGAAGCGACCTTGTTGGGCGAGCGCGGGAACGTGGCGGCGGCCAGCCCCGGCGAGGGGGGGGCCAGAACCACCGCGGGGGCAATCGCGGGATGCGACGGGCGCGGGATGATAACGCGAGTCGCGGAAGGCGAAACGGAACGCAGCCCAAATCAACGTGCAGACGCGATCGGGGCGCAGGCTTTCGCGCTGTGGACACCGCGCATGCCGGAAACAGGCGCGGAATGGGAGAAAGTAGGCGGGGCTGATCACAAACACGACCAAAGCGGCATGGCTCACGGCCGCGGGGCGGAGAGGGGCGTTACCCTCGGTGCGGCGGGGGCCGGGCAACCCGACGCGGGGCGGGCTCACAGCCGCGGGGCGGAGGGAGGGCGTTCCCCCCGGCGCGGCAGGGGGCCGGGCAACCCGGGACAGGGCGGGGCCACGGCCGCGAGGCGGAGGGGGGCGTTCCATCAGGCGTGGCCGCGGCACGGCAACCCGAGGTGGGGCGGGGCCAAGGCGTTCCTCTCCACACCCCCGTGATGACGCAAGCGGGAACGGGGGGGTGGTCAGGGCGGAGGCTTCCCCCAAGGCTCCGCCCACCCACAGCAGCCCACGGACAGCCTGCCTACATGCCCCCGCGCCAAAGGGGGATGGGCGGATGCTAGCTCAAAACCCAGGAATATCCAGCGAGCCCAACAGGCTCAAGCTGAGGAAAAACACCTTTTGCAAATGTTAAATCAGATAATTAAGAATATACCAAGCACACAGATCCCTGGGATGGAAGAGGACTTGCCACAATTAGGTGCGGCATGCACAGCGCCACGTCTGGCCATGGAGACAATAACACCACCGAGTAGCCGAGGTACAACCTTGCCACAGTACTTTCCAGTTTCTTACAAAAGGAAAGTTGGCTCAAAAATTCCAGTTCCAGCTCCAGTGCAGCAACAACATTACAGTCAACAGCAGGCTGAATTCCAGCCAACCCCCGAAGCTCACAGAGCCTCAGAGAGTCCTGTTGAGGAACAACAACAGGATGATATCGTTCATATCACAGCATCCGAAGGCATTTCAGTTCTGACGATTCCAAAGCCAGAAGCTGCAGGTTCCCCAAATCAGGAACAAACAATTTTAATACCCAAGGATGACATGAAGCAGCTTGTTTTGCAGTATAAAGGCAAAGTGCTGGAATCACGTCCAGAATTGTGGGCCCAACTGCCTCAGTCCTTTGGTACAATGCCAAGTGAACAAGCCATTCCTTCAACATCTACAGGCGTGCCTTCCTCGTTTGGACAAACGCTGCCTGCTGGATTTCCATCATTACAGGATTTATATGCTGCACCAGGGTCACAAGTTGCTACGCCTCATCCAGGACAGGGAAGAATGCAAAGGGTGTCACTCTCCCTTGGAGGAGGAGCGTCACCGCCACAGCAAGGCGTGGAAGCACCACAAATGCCGACGGATCTTATGAGAGGAGAGATGGGAGTGTGACATCCCACACAGCAAGCTACTCCACTCTACAAACCGGTGACGATTCCTGCAGGCCCATCAAGCCAAGAAACAGAGATGCCCACAACCACAGATTGGGCGGAGATCAAAAAGAAAGCCTTAAGGGAAAAGGACTTTGAGATGACTGGCACAAGAGGTTTTGCAATGCCAGTGAATTATGATGCACAAGGACAAAATCCAAGGTGGGAACGATTAGATCACGAAGTGATCAAAGACCTAATGAAAGCAATTAGGGACAATGGACTGGAATCTCCTTATTTCAAACAACTTTAAAGGGGACATTTAACATATATGATTTAACACCGTACGATCTCAGGTCCATTGCCTCTATGATCCTTACAGATGCGCAGGTCCTAATGTGGGATGCGCGGTGGAGGAGAGCCCTTGAAGAGCTGAGGACCAGATATCAAGGAGGTCCGAATGCAGGCTTCACAGTAGCACAGATGGCAGGCGATCCTCCAAATGATGACCCAGCTCGACAAGCGAGAAATATACCACGAGATGTGCTGAGGGACATCAAAGAGGCAGCCCGAAAAGCAATCATACAGATTCCGCCAGCAGGAGTGCCCGACTCAATTTATACTGACATCAAGCAAGGACTTAATGAGCCATTCGCCTCATTCATCGATCGCCTGTCACAGGCTGTAGATAGACAGGTGACCGATGAAAGGGCCAAACCACATTTGCTGCGAAGTCTTGCATATGCAAATGCTAATGCAGAATGCAAGCGAGTCATCAGTGCCTTGTCAGGCCAACCCTCTCTGTCGGAGATGGTGGAGGCGTGCAGCAAAGTGGGGACTCCTCAACATGTGGCATCTATTTGGGGAGAACAGTTTGAGAAGATTCTCAAAGCGCAGAGTGACAATCTAAAGGAAACACTCACAGCTTTGCAGAAGAGCAGTTCCTCAGGCTCAAAGTCACGGAAATACGCGGAAGGACAATGTTATAAATGCGGTCAACACGGGCACTTGAAGAGGAACTGTCCGCAGCGCACAAAAACGGAAAAACCTCTAGAGGTCTGCCCAAGATGCCGAAGAGGCAGACACCTAGCACGCGAGTGTCGAGCACAGACGGATGTAGATGGAAGGCCTCTACCTCTGTCGGGAAACCTGAAGCAGAGCGCGGACCGCCATCGCGCCACGACACAAGTAATGGCTATGGCGCAGCAGCAGGCGCCAGTGGAACAGTCATTGGGGAACGTCAGTCAGATCCCCTCAGCAGGGCAATCTGCAGGATGCCCAGCGACCCGGAGTTGCTGCCACCAGGAGCACAATGCAATTTGGCAGCTTCCAAAGTAATATGTTTTTTAGATGAGAACCATGCAGTGATACCCACGGGTGTCACTGGAGCGTCTCGGAAGAGACAGGATTTTTTGATTATCGGTAAAGACAGGAGCAGCATCCTAGGACTCATTGTATACCCCACAATTGTCTCAGCAGACCGCAATGAAGAGTTGACGGTGCTGGCCAAGCCCCTTCGATCACCACTTGTCATCCCAGAAAACACCCCAATAGCGAAAGCAATCGCATTGCCAGTTCACACAGCGGAACAGGTCATACCAGTGTTCAACGTACAGAACTTCCCTGCAAATGAACACGTGGAAGTTCACGCCTCTTGGGTGAAACACCTCAGTCGAGATAGGCCCATCATCACATGCCAATTGACCTGTGGTGACAAGTCGATCGTGGTTGAAGGAATGCTTGACACGGGGGCGGACATTACCGTCCTTTCATACGTCTTCTGGCCCCGAGAGTGGAAGTTGATTGCACCGCTGGGTTCTCTCTCAGGCATAGGAGGAAGTTCTGTATGCCTGCAGAGTGAGAATGCAATCGTCGTCTCAGGACCAGGAGGAAAAACAGCCATCACCTGTCCATTCATCGTGCAGAAGCCCATCACGGTTTGGGGCAGAGATTTGCTAGCACAGTGGGGAATGAAGTTGGAAATGGATTTTTAGTAGGGGTCACTGCGGCACTCACCACTTTGAAACTGACTTGGCGAACAGACAAGCCTGTCTGGGTGGATCAGTGGCCCCTCCCAAAAAAGAAGCTGAGTGCCTTGAAAAACATAGTCAAGGAGCAATTACAAAAAGGTCGAATCAAGCCGACGAACAGTCCCTGGAATTCTCCGGTGTTTGTCATCCGCAAGAAAGCCTCAGGTGCATGGAGGTCGCTTCACGATCTCCGAAAGATCAACAAGGTCATCGAAGAGATGGGACCACTCCAATTGGGCCTTCCTTCTCTCTCAATGATCCCGAGAGACTGGCTGCTTGTGGTCATTGATCTCAAGGATTGCTTCTTTAACATCTCACTCCATCCAGATGACGCACCTCGATTTGCTTTTTCCATTCCAAGTATCAACCGGCAGGAGCCCTTGCAAAGATACCATTGGGTGGTCCTTCCACAGGGCCTCAAAAACTCACCAACCATCTGCCAATGGTATGTGGCTCGAGCTTTGGCACCAGCGCGAAAGAAACATCCAAAAGCAGTCATCATTCACTACATGGATGATTTGCTCATCGCAGCAGCAACCCAACAGGAGTTGCAAAAGGCTCGAGAATGTGTCATCAAAGAAGTGGGAAAAGCAGGATTGGAAATCAGTGTTTCTAAGATACAAGAGGTAGCACCATGGAAATACCTTGGGTGGAAGATCATGGATCAAACAATAAGACCACAGAAGATTCAGGTCAGCTCGAATGTCAACAACCTACAAGATCTACATCAGCTTTTAGGAGAGATCAGCTTCCTGAGACTGATCTTGGGGACCACAAATAACGACCTTGCATCATTGTTCAACCTCTTGAGAGGGGACAGGGATATCATGTCTCCGAGAACTCTCACGCCGCAGGCACAGAGAGACCTTGACAGAATTGCAAGGATCATTCAGACAAGACAGGCACACCGTTTTGTGACCTCACTGCCTTTTTTACCTAGCAGTGTTGAGAAAGAAGATACAGCAAGCGAAGCAGCGGAGAGATCCAAAACTACTTTCAACCACATCGGAACAAAAGTCCAAACCACCACACTTGATCACACTGCGCTCCAGGTTTTCATACACATTTGAAAAAGACACGATTTCCCATTAATCCCTCTCAGAAGGAAGTAGCCATCCCACTCCCACATTTTTTTATAAGTATTCCCTGCATGTCTATGCCTCGGCTATCAGCTGGGTCCATGGTGGTTTTAGCCATGGGTTTCCCCTGGGTATGCTTCATAGGAGTTGTATCTCCCCATGCCTCAGCCAGGAGGGGGAGGGGTGCTTGGAATGCTAGCAACCCTTGGATGGATTAGAAGGGACTGCATTCTGATGAAATATAGGAGTGCCTGGAATGTCAGTAACCCCTGGGATTAGAGGGGGCTGCATCCTGGCAAGAAAAAGTACAGAGCAATTAAGAAAAAAATTATTATCATAATGGAGAGAAAAATAGAAGTGAGCTTTAATGGGAGTCATTTGTTATATTCACATGTGAATCAAGTTATATTTTAGTATTTTGATAATGTTAAGAGTAATTTCTGTATGGTTTAGTGTAAGTTTGGGCCCTGTTGAGCATAAGTTAAGTTTAAGTTTCATTTATAAAATTTAAGTTATAATAGATTTATATTCTATTAATTTAAAGTTTTTACATGTAAGTTTTGTTAAGTTAGTGCAGTTTGGGATTCTTTTACCAAGGTTTGTTCATATCAAAGTGGGCACTGTTTGGTTTTGAAATTGATCTAGATTTGTTAAAACATACATGTCTAACTTACAAAGTTTGATTGGTTTTCTTAGAAGTGAGACAGCTGCGACTGAAACAGCTGGGATGAAATACTGATAGACTCGTTATTTGCGGATGGAAGAAGATGCAATTTGCTAAACCCGTGATCTCCAGAAAGGTTTTGTTGTTCATTAGTCTCTGCTAATGTTTTGTCTTCCATGGATGCCATGGAAGGATCTGTGACAATTTTACACTATGATTGTTATTGGTTATAAGATGTTTTGTGAATCTTTCGGCATTTTATCTTAAAGTCATAAATAGATAATAATTTAGAAAGATATTATCTCAGCTTCCTAGGATGATTACGACTGAGGTGTTGATTGTTTGATGTAAATTTACTGAGTTTTCTATGAAGGGACATCACTCCAGTTTAAAGCCTGAGTCCTGGCCAGACTCCTGACTTTATCTGGACAGATGTTTTGCCAGATAAGCTCAGATGTTTTCTGCCTTGAAAGTAAATTCAAGTCGCTTTTGACTTGACAATTCGATCCTATAAAATGACAGCTGGACCAGTTTTGGAGTGGACCTGAGCACCTTGCCCGGGAAAGAGTGTTTGGGTCTTCCCTAAAAAAGGGAGTTCCTAAAGCTGTTTGCAGACTCTGAGATGATGGAACAATGTTTCAAAGAATTAATAATCATTCAGTTCTATTTATGTCATCATTGATAGCCATCAATCATATTATCATTCAAAGTATGTACCAGAAGTTTTCCTGGTTGCTGTCAACAAAGTCATGCATCTTTTGAGTATCAATGCACGTATGTAGTTTTTGTATTTCCAGGTATCAAGACAAGGTAATCATAAAGAAGTATCCAGAAACAGGATGAGCTGAAGGTACACTTTCTATTAACTTAGGGCAAGGGATATGCTTGTGTTTCTACAGGGCGAGGACCGAAGTGGGTGTCGGCGAGACACGTGAAGCCCTATCGAGTCCAGACGCAAGCAGATACCGACCAAATCCAGACACGAACCGATACAGATCGAGTCCAGGTGCAAGCAGACGCTGATCGGGCCCAAATACAAACAGATACGGGCCCCAAGAACAAAGACGAGTGCACGCAGACGTGACCAAGCGAGAAAACAGAAAGACTGTGTAAAAACACCAAAGACTTGGGGGTTTTCTTTGGGATTTGAGTGTGGTTGTACTTCAAAGATTCCTACAGGGGGGGCGAGCATGAAGTACGTGCAGATGTTACACGTGTGCCTCATTCTCTCTCTGATTGCCTTAAACAAGGCAGCAGACTTGCCCATGATCCAACCTAAAGAGAACGTGTGGGAAACTTTGGCCAATGCAGCAGGTCTAGATACTATCTGCTTGATACACTCAAGACCAGGAAAGCCATTTTCAACATGCTTGGTAGGTCTGCCGGTGCAGGAATGGCCAATTCCAGAGAACATCACTGCAACTATTGCAAAGGCCATTTCAAATCCTGTAGATGAGTGGTATATATGGACAGAGTTCCTCCCTGTGGCTCCATTTGAACCTCAGGAATTGGAAATTCTTGGTTCACTGGAAATGATGTATTGTATCATATTTAATCACTCAAAGATCACACAGGGGGAACAAAACACATTAGATGTAACCCCAAAGCATCTCATCTACAGGAATGCATCATATTGGTGCAATTACACCAAGGTGTCCGAGAAACCATCCCACCAAGCTCCAGCGCAATTGCCACGGGGAATCTTTTTCATTTGTGGGGACAGAATTTGGCCTGCTATCCCTGCAAATGTCAAAGGAGGTACATGCAGCATTGGGAGACTCTCATTGCTAACACCGAACATAACATCGCTAAGAGAACAAAAGCAGAGGGAAAAAAGATCAATCAAACAATATGATCCGAGTTGTGATGATAACGTTCACACTTGGACCAAGGCCCAGAGAATTGCGGCTGCAATTTTCTCGCCACAGACAGCATCGGCAGCGGCCTTGACTCAATTAGACCAAATGGGGTGCTAGTTGAGCAAATATGCTTGTGCCACTTCTCTTGCACTGAGCGACATGTTAACCGACGTCGACAGTGTGAGACGGGCAACCCTTCAAAACAGGGCGGCGGTCGACTATCTGCTGCTGACCCATGGGCACGGATGTGACGAATTCGAGGGGATGTGTTGTATGAACCTATCGGATCATTCAAAATCGATCCATGAGGACATAAGGCAATTGCGGGAAGGTATGGCCAAGCTGGGAGAAGTTACGGGATCTTGGCTGGATGGTGTTCTTGATTTTTTCAACCTTTCTCCATTGTGGAGAGAATTTTCTAAGACAATATTTTATATTTTTATAGGGTTTATAATAGGACTTGTAATTCTTCTGCTCCTTGTGCCATGCATTCTCCAATGCATGCGCCAGGCCATAAGCAAGGCTGCAAAAGAAGTCTTTTTAGTTCAAAGAGAAGGGGGAGATGTCGGAACCCAAGACATCCCTTTGGATGTCCCGGGCGGTCCGAGACCCCAGGAGGGGGTCCAGAGACCCTGGAACTGTGATGAAAACACCAGTGCCTTTGATTTTAGCCCCTGGGAGCGATTGCCAACATTATATGAAGAATTACAAGTCACAGGTGTGTAATTAGGGTATTAAATAACTTATTTTTGTGTATTAATGTGGATTTTGGGGGTTCACAAAGGGGGCTCAAGGAGACAAAATGGAGGGATTTGGGTGTGTCCCTTGTCTTTCTCCTTCTTCTTGTCCTCCATCTTTGGGTGAGATGGTGGCATTTTCTTATTGGTTTAGTGTAAAGGTGCAAAGTTTAATAAAAGCAGTAGATATTGGTATAGTAGTGAAAACAGTGGGGACGTAATAATTAGTATAAAAGATTACGGCCGCCCATGAGGCGGGCAGATAGCCTTCGGCTGTGGTGTAGGTGACACCTACGCCGGCTGAAGGAAAAATATTTAAGAACACGATGGAATAAACAACTCTGATAAAAGAATCGACGCGTCCTGACTCTTTCTTCTGGCACGGGGCTTGGAGAAAAGGACTTTACCCGCAATTCTCGGATGGCTAACAGCCCGGGATCCGAGACCTAGTGTGCTCGTTTGAAAACAAACCCAACAGGAGATCCCAAATAAGAACTGTTCCATGACCCATTTCTCATAACTCTGGGAGATATCTTCTGTTAATAGGCCAGCTGTTAAAACCAGGTGGGGCAGTGTTCTTTATCTCTTCCACCACCCATCCTCCCTCCAGGGAGATATCTTCTGTTAATGGGCCATTGAGTCTCACTGCATGACTGATCAAATTCCATCATCCCATTGTGAGATGCTCCACCCAGAGGGAGGAGCCAAGCATTCCTACCTGGATATAATCTGAGATTTAACACACCAGAAGCAGCCTGTTTCCACTGGATTCCCAGAGGAACACCAGACCCATCTACACCACCACTGGGCATTCAGAGGAAAACTGCACCCTTCCACCGGATCATTGCTTCAAACACAAAACCACATCTGTGACTCCAGGAGGACTGCAGCCACGATTTGATTGGATTGCTACCAACACCCTGCCTAACCTGGTGTCAGGTTGTATTCTGACTTTGTCAGTGCTTCTTTTTTTTACTACTGAATTTTTAGTTTAATTTTCTTACTAAAGAATTGTTTTTCCCATATTTTTGCCTGAGAGCCCGTTAATGTCAAATTTATGTGGGTTTTATGTGGAGGTTTATGTTTTCCATTCCAAGGGAGGCTCCTGCCTTCCTCAGCAGACACCTGTCTTTCCAAACCAAGACAGGGAGCTTGACCCAGATATTCTGGGAGGTCTCTGAGTTGGGGTTTTCTTTGGGGGGGGATTTTTGGAGAATGAAGAACTGCAAAGTTGAGTGGAAAATGCCCCTTGGGGGGACCTTGAGGGGTCTCAGTGGCGGCTGCCAGCAGAGGCAGCCTGGAGGAGCAGAGCCCTGTGTCCCCCAAAACCCCAAAGTGGGGAGCCCAGAGAGAGGGGAGCGCCATGATTCGTGGGACCCTTAAAAGCCTGGAGAGGGGCAGCGGGGAATCCTTGGACCCCCTGCACGCCAAAGCAGAGAATAAGGGGAGAAGGGACCCCAGGAACCCCAAAATCCCCCAGCACCCCTAAGTTGGGAGGTTGAAAAGAGGAACTTTTTGTATTCCTGGGACTCCCAGCAGCCTGGGGAGGGCAGGGACCAAGTAGATGGGGGAACCTCAATACAAGCATGACCACCAGCAGCTGGGACAGGGGGGGACCCCTGAACACCAAAGGGGAGAGACCAGGGATGGGAAATTCCTTGGAGGCATTTTCAGGGCTGAATCTTGGTGTTTGGGAGGTTTATATGGGCACCAGATGTCTGGTGGCTTCTAGAGATAGACTTGGGCAGAGGAACATTTAAACTCAATGTGCCTATCCCTTGATTTTCCCCAAACCAGGATTTCCCATTCCCAAACCTTGACCAGATGGAGGAGAAGGCTGCAAGGAAGAGGAAGATGCCCTGTGACAGCCAGGCAGGTGAAGAGGAAGTCACTGCCCCTTTCCCCTTCTCTTCTGCTCCATCTCTCAGCCCAGCATGGCCCCTAGGCACAGGACAACACCGCTGCTGACGCCACCTTGCCGGGGCAGCACTGGGGGGATCTCTTCCCCCTTCCCTCTGACATGGAGGGAAATCCCATCCTCTCCTTGTCCTTCCTCTCCCAGACAAAGAGCTGAAGACAGAGACCAGGGAGGAAAAATCCCCACAGCAGAACCCTGTGGAAGAGGCTGTTCCAACAGGGAGGAAAAGCCCCAGAGATCCCACAGGATGAGGGTCTCCAAACCCATCCCAGGGAGCTCAGAGGAGGAAAGACCCACCCTGTGCCAGGAACGTGGCCAGAGCTCAGAGCCGGTGGTCCATGAGCAGCATCATGAGAGGGAGAGGCCCTGTGAGTGCTTGGAGTGTGGGAAGAGCTTCAGCAGGAACTTCCACCTGATCTGCCACCAGAGGATCCACACAGGGGAACGGCTGAAGAGACAGCACCAGCCTGCCTGTCCACTTGAGGATCCATAATGGGGAGAGGCCCTATGAGTGCTTGGAATGTGGGAAGAGCTTCATCCACAGCTCCCATCTTACTCGCCACCAAATCATCCACACTGGGGACAGGACCTACAAGTGTCCCCAGTGTGGGAAGAGGTTTCACACCAGCTCCAATCTCCTCCTGCACGAGTGCATTCACACTGAGGAGAGGCCCTTCCGCTGCCCTGACTGCGGGAAGGGCTTCAACCGCAACTCCCACCTCATCAGGCAGCAGTGCATCCACACTGGGGAGAGGCCCTATGAGTGTCCCCAGTGTGGGAAGAGTTTCTCCAGGAGCTTTGCCTTGACCAGACATGAACGGAAGCACCAGTAAGGGAAGCCCTGCAAGACTGTGGGAAGAGTGTCGTGCACTGCTCCAACTTCATCCCACATTGAAGGATCCACAAGGGGAAGAGGCCTGGTGACCCACGTTTCCCATGATCCACCTTGGGAAGTGGCTGGTTGTTCTCTTAGTTTGCCTCTTATTATCTTTTGATTTATCTTCATCTTTTTTAAACACACCGATTGTGGGTACAAAGGAACAAACTCATCAAAGGCACCTAAGCCTCATTTTTTTCTTTGTTTTTGGTGGGGATCTGGGATTCAGGAGATACTTGGGGGGGTTTAGGAGTTTGGGGGGTATTTTGTGTAGTCTCCATTTCTTGGCACTCAAAGAGATGAGTGGGTTTTTGATATTTTTGTTAAGTCATTCTCGCGACGGTTTGATCCTGTTATCCCCCCAGTGTTTGGTTTGGTTGGTTTTACCCCAGGTTTTCTCCTCCTCTGCCCTCTTGGCCATCACTCCCCAGACCTACCTGTTACTTCATTCCCATGATGTCAACCCATCCTAGTCCCTTCCCTTAGTTCTAGAGAAATCCCTGTCAATCCTAAGCCACTCCCTGGAATTCCTCTTTTCCTCCATGTCCCCTTGGTGCACGTGACCCTTTCCACACTCCTTGCCTTCCCTATGGCATGTCACACCAGGGCTCCCTCCTCTCCCCACTCCCTGTTGTGCCACTGATTGGTTGCAAAACTGTCCCTACCCCCTGTTATCACCCAGTTTCAAAGTTGGCACAGGACCCTGTTGGCTCTCTCTCTCTTGCAGCAGCCTTTGCAGAATAAAGATCTCCAAGAGAGAGCCTTCTCTGACTCTCCCTTCAAGCCCAGACGTCGACGATATCCAGGGCCTGCAGAGAGCAGAAGGCAGCTCTGCTCTGCCCCATTCCTGAGACTGCTCGCAGCCCGAGCACGGCCACTCCTGACCACGTGGCTGCAGTCAGAGCTGGCTGGGCTTCACCGGACCCTAGCGTCCAGTGTGTTCCATCTGTAACCCCAAAACCACTCAGTGCCACTGAAAACTACTCAATCCCACCCCAAAATTACTTGATTACACAGCCCCTCAGGGTGGAATGGGGTTGGAAGGGGTTTGGGCAAAGTATGCTGCAAATCAGGAGGGGTGAGATGGGCATTGGATGGGGCAGGATGGGGGGGGTGGGGATTGGGACGGGTGGGATGGGGGAAATAGGGCTTGGGAAGGGGATCTTGATGTCCAGGAGGGGAGGCATAGGTTTGGGTGGGGATTGGGAGGGTGTGATGAAGTCTGGAATGAGACAGCTGAAAGTAGGGAATGATGAAGGGAGAAGGAACCCGTTTGTTAGTGAGTTTTTGGGTATTCCACATTCTTGAAGGGGTTTTGGTGCATCCCATATTTCTGAGGTGGTTTTGGGATGGTCACTGCCCAGCCCCAGCCACTGCAGCCTCTTGTCCAGCCCCAAAGTGGCTGC
Organism: Acrocephalus scirpaceus scirpaceus; assembly: GCA_910950805.1. Classification (NCBI taxonomy): domain Eukaryota; kingdom Metazoa; phylum Chordata; class Aves; order Passeriformes; family Sylviidae; genus Acrocephalus; species Acrocephalus scirpaceus. The sequence continues at coordinate 3,471,622 of CAJVGK010000018.1, read as the reverse complement.
CAAGCCCCTGGCACCCTGAAAACCCACCTGTGAGAGGGACCAGAGCAGGTAAAGGCTGTGACACAGGTGTGACACTGACACGTCCCACAGCCTCAGAGCTCACAGCAGCTGAGGTGGTGCTGGATCCAAGGCCCTGACTGTGGATATTTCACTCCCTCTCCTTCTCCTGACTTCCTCTCCTCAAATTTTGGATAATTGAAGTTGTAGGGTTTAGAGTTTTCTGAGTCAGTGCCTTGTGAAGTTCCTTACCATAATTCCAGGTTTAAGATAAGTTATAAGCTAAGTTAAATACTATTCCTCTGTAAATGGTTTAGTCATAGGTTATAAGTTAACAAAAATACTGTTAGTGTTGCCTTAAGAGGGCTGACCTGAAACAGAGGCTAGGCAAAAAGAGTAAAATCAGTAAAGAGTAAAATGAGCATTTATTAAAAGGTTCCCAGAATTCACCCTGGACATTACAGAAGCCTATGCAAGGCTGCACCCAGGGTGGTCTGCAAGTGGTAGCAAAGATGGATCCCCCAGTCACGAGATTTTGCCCTTTTATAAGTTTAGGTCTATTTGCATATTGGGGTCCAACTGCCCAATTACAGCCCCAGGCCATGAGGTCCCATCCTTCTTGTTCCCCCCCTCAGTCCATCGTTGTTTGTGTTCTTGGCCTGAAAGTTGTCCTTAGTCTTCCAGCAGAAATGGATTTGTTTTGTCTACCTGCTCTGTAGAGAGAGCTTAGTACAGTTCCTAATACAGTGCTTCATCCCTAAGCAGAACATAATCTGAAAATATAAAAGCTAAGGCATCACCTGGCTGCCCTCCTGGGCAACGGCCTCATCATCAGCGCCGTAGCCTGCGGCCACCTCCTGCACAGCCCCATGTTCTTCTTCCTGCTCAACCTGGCCCTCACCGACCTGGGCTCCATCTGCACCACTGTCCCCAAAGCCATGCACAATTCCCTCTGGGACACCAGCACCATCTCCTACACTGGATGTACTGCACAAATGTTCCTGTTTGTCTTCTTTCTTGGGTCAGAACTTGCCCTCCTGACCATCATGTGCTACGACCGCTACGTGTCCATCTGCAAACCCCTGCACTACGGGACCCTCCTGGGCAGCAGAGTTTGTGCCCACATGGCAGCAGCTGCCTGGGCCAGTGGCTTTCTCTATTCACTGCTGAACACAGCCAACACATTTTCCCTGCCCCTGTGCCAGGGCAATGCCCTTGGCCAGTTCTTCTGTGAAGTTCCCCAGATCCTTAAGCTCTCCTGTCCACACTCCAACCTCAGGGAACTTGGGCTTCTTGCTGTTAGTGCCTCTTTATCTTTTGGCTGTTTTGTGTTCATTGTTTTCTCATATGTGCAGATCTTTCTCATATGTTCAGGGCTGTGCTGAGGATCCCCTCAGAGCAGGGACGGCACAAAGCCTTTTCTACCTGCCTCCCTCACCTAGCTGTGCTCTCTCTGTTCCTTAGCACAACAGCCTTTGCCTACCTGAAGCCCCCCTCCATCTCCTCCCCATACCTGGATTTGTTCCTGTCAGTTCTGTACACGGTGGTGCCTCCAACCCTGAACCCCCTCATCTACAGCCTGAGGAACCAGGAGCTCAAGGCTGAAGTGTGGAAACTGATCACTGGACGATTTCAGAAACATTAAATGACTGGCAATTTTCTGCAAATCATTTGTAATAAAAGTCATCTTTGATAGTACTTGTTCGTTTGGTTTTGGGGGTTTTTTCCCTCTGCTTTAGTGTTCAATACTTTCCACAATGGAAGGACATTTTTTGTGCCATTTCTCAATTTATTTCTCTCAACCTACGCTGTGGCCCCAGATTATGTCAATGAGGTCCTATGCTCTTGGTGTCTTTAAATGAATTAAAAGATTGATCCTTTCTCAGGAGCTGCAGAAGCAATGTCTGTGTGCAGAGCTGGGGGAATGTCAGGGGTGGCACAGCAGCTCTTGTCCTGCTGGACACACCATTCCTGATCCAGGCCAGGGACCATTGGCCTTCTTGGCCACCTGGGCACACTGCTGCCTCATGTCCAGCCTGCTGTCCAGCAGTGCCCCAGGTCCCTTTCTGCCTGGCCACTGTCCAGCCACTCTGTCCCCAGCCTGTAGCACTGCAGGGGTTGTTGTGGCCAAAGTGCAGGGCCTGGCCCTTGGTCTTGTTAACCCTGACATGGTTGGATTTGGGCCCTGGATCCAGCCTGTGCAGGTCCCTGTGCAGAGCCCTCCTACCCTCCAGCACATCCACACTCACACCCGGCTTGGTGTCATCTGCAAGTTTGCTGATGCTGGACTCAATCCCCTCATCCAGATCATCAGTGCAGATATTGAAATCCACGCTGGCTGGCTCTGATCCCTCGGCCATCCTGTAGGTTCCATGTGATGGCACTCAAGGTGATCTGTTCCATAACCTTGCTGGGCACCGAGGTCAGGCTGACAGGCCTGGAGTTCCCCAGATCCTCCTTGCAGCCCTGCTTGGGGATGGGCTCACATTGGCACCTCCAGGCCTCTGGGACCTCCCTGGTGAGCCAGGCCTGATGAGAAATGATGGAGAGCAGCTTGGGGAGCTCATCCAGCAGCTCCCTCATGCCCCTAGGATGGATCCCATCTGGTCCCAGAGACATCTGTGAGCATCTGAGTGTCTCAGCAGGTCCCCAGCTGCTTCCTCCTGGATGACAGGGGGGCTCTTCTGTTCCCTGTCCCCATCTACCAGCCCAGAAGAACACTTCTCTTAAGGACATGTCCTATTGTTTGAAACTGAGGCAAAGAAGGGGTTAAGTACCTCAGCATTTTCCCCATCTTTGGAAACCCTATCCTCCTCATTTGGGAACGGAAGTTCTCCTTACTCCTCTCTTTGCCATTAATGAATCCATATAATATTTTTTCTTACCCTTCACAGAAGCAGCCAGGTAAAGTCCTTATTGAGCTTTTAGCTAGTTTTCTTTCTGCATGACCTAACAACATCCTTAATCATTTCCTGAGTTTTCTGCTCCTCTGTCCAAAGGTGATGCATACTCTTTTTTCCCTGAGTTCCTGCAAAAGGAACATGCACAGCCAGGACAGTTGTTTTCCTTGCTCATTCATTTTTTTGCACAGAGGACAATCTGTTCCTGTTCCTTCAAGATTTTTTTCTGGAAGTGTGTCCATTCTTCCTGGACACCCTTTGTTTTAAAGGGCGGTTTACCTGGAAAAAATCAGTTCCTAATTTGGTACTCTCCAAATCTGCATCCTGAATACACTGAAGTGTGCCCTCTGTAAGTCCAGTATAGCAGTTTTGTTGAGGCTCTTCCTTCTTTCATAGAATATTTAAGAACTCAAAAATTTCACGGTCACTGTACCGCAAACTTCCTCCAACCACCACACCTCCCACCAGCCCTTTTCTCTTTGTCAACAGCAGGAAAGAGAGCTTTCTTTGGCAGTGGGAAGAAAAGGAAACCTTCCCAAATTGCAGCTTAGAAGGTTCAGATGGGAGGGGAGGAAAAAGAGAAGTCACTCCCAGGGTAGAATTTTGGTGCACCAGGTGTCCCTGCCCAGGTGAGCCTGGGCCATGGCCTGGCTCTGTGTGCCAGGAGCCGGCAGCGCTGGGTGCAGGGAGCCCAGGGAGGGCCCAGAAATGCTGGGCTCAGAAATGCTGGGGGCACAGCCAGATGGGCGTGTGCAGCCGGCCAGGGCACAGCAGCAGCACGCACAGGGGGCACAGCCTGCAGGACACATGGCCAAGGGCTGGGCACGGCTGGCACGGCCACAGGCACCCAGGCCTTTGTCCCCTGGGCTCTGGCAGCGCCTCTGGAGGCCCCACTGAAGGAACTTTCCTTGCAGGGGCTGCACTTTGCTTCTGCCTCGCCCCTCCCTGAGGAGGCTGGCAGGGTCCCACAGCTTTAGGACATTTGTCCTTGCTGCCCCTCCCATCCCTGCC